>JANRMT010062861.1:51916858-51956090 GCA_026402145.1 Polypterus bichir lapradei | reverse complement strand
ACTGATGGAGGGATTGTGTGTTCCTGGTGTGACTCGGGCAGTTGTTGTGGCCATCCTGTACCTGTCACGCAGGTGTGATATTCGGATGTACCGATCCTGTGCAGGTGTTGTTACACGTGGTCTTCCACTGCGAGGATGATCAGCTGTCCTTCTTGTCTCCCTGTAGTGCTGTCTTAGGCGTCTCACAGTGTGGACATGGCAATTTATTGCCCTAGCCACATCAGCAGTCCTCATGCCTCCCTGCAGCATGCCAAATGCATGTTCACGCAGATGAGCAGGGACCCTGGGAATCTTTCTTTGGGTGTTTTTCACAGTCGGTAGACAAGTCTCTTTAGTGTCCTGTGTTTTTAGAACTGTGACCTTAAATGCCTACTTTCTGTAAGCTGTTAAGGTCTTAACGACCATTCCACAGGCGCATGTTAATTAATTGATTATGGTTAATTGAACATGCATGGAAAACATTGTTTAAACAATTTACAATGAAGATCTGTAAAGTTATTTGGATTTTTAAAACATTATTGTTGAAATACACAGTCCTGAAAAAGGGACGTTTCTTTTTTTGCTGAGTATATATATGTTCAATTTAATAAGGGCAACTAAATAGGGTCCTGCAGTAAAACATGTCGAGTATGCAGTTTTGGAATGTCTCATTTATAAATTAAAAATGGTGAATGGCATGAAAATGGTATTGTTAAATTGGTTAATGTCAAGTCTTAACTGTCTGGTAGGTTGCTTCATGTGACTCGTCATGCTTTCCACCTGTCCTGGATACTGAATAGATAATCTTTTTTATTTGAAGCAGAAATATTGATCAAAAGCCACAGTTAATTCAGCCTGCTAACTACTACTAATCTCAAGAACTTCCTCTCCAATTTATTGACAACTTCCTTAAAATGCAGGAACTCCCCTGATAGACATGTCTTCATCAATGGTTCAGTTCTATTTAAAACACAGTCCCAGTTTCTTAATATTGCAGGTAACAACCATATTTCACTGTGGAGACTAGCTTCGACACAGACAAGCAGACACTGATGGTTTAAACACCACAACACCGTTTATTCATATTTACACTATTTACAGTTTCCACACACAACCCGGTGCCCCTGCACCACACACCCTCAGTCCGGGCCTCTTCAATGTCCAGCTTTCCTTCACCGCCCCCACTCCTCTCCTCCGGCTTCCTCCTCTTCCACCTGACTCCAGCTGACGATTGGAGGGAGGCAGCCCCTTTTAAGTCCACCCGGACGTGCTCCAGGTGCCTCCTGACGAGCTTCCTGCGGCACTTCCTGGTATGGTGGAAGTCCCGCATGAGTTCCCGGAAGCACTCCGCATGTCCCTGATATTCCTTCTTACAGCACCTCCGGGTGTGGTGAAAGTGCTGACGTCCAGGGTTTCACAGGCATCCGGGCGTCACCTGGCGGTGGCCACGGGCCCCTATAGGGTTGAGCTTCTATGCTCTGTTCCCTTGGCCTCCATACCAACCAGAGCGGCTGCCCTCTCATGGTCCGGAGGAGGCGTAGTCCCTCTCCCGGTCCTTCCAGGTGTCCCGGCTGGGCACAGCCCCCAGCTGCCCGCCACATTCATTTATAAATAATTACTCTTTACATTATAATATAAAATCTATATTCGCCCTATATGTGGTAGTCCTGCAAATTATATTATATTTTGTTAATTTACTATACATTTGGACTTTCTAAGCAGCTGAAGAAAGTAAACCAGTACAGAAAGGAGCTCGCTCTCTCTAATTGCCTAAATTGGAAGTTTAAAGCAGAGAGGGGGTCAGTACTTACCTTATAGGGTCGAGTAATCCACTGAGTCACCACATGATGCCGCTCAACCACTGGCTATAAGTATGCATGGAAACAATTTGTGACAGGTCTTCACCATCAACTACCAGGCCCAGTGTTTTAGAAGAGATGATAGATGTCATCGTGCTTTCATTTTTCAACCAGTCCTGCCAGAGGATCACTGGAAAAGGTTGACTCCGCATAACAGACACCCTGATCTTTTTAGTGTCACCCTTATAAGTAATGGTACAATGAACAGACCTGTACTATCAAGTTTCACAGTGAATACAGGTTAGACTGGTTGTTCCAGTTTCCCACTGTCACAGAAGTACATATTAGCGAGCAACAAAGCAAGGCTCGCCAAAGTGAGGGCAGTTGGGGACTGAATGTTCCAGCTCCCTGCATTTATAACAATGGGGATGAGTCATGCGCTTCTTTATTACGTGTATCACTGGTTCCATATCATATTGGGTGGGCTCCAGATTAAACACACTTCCAGGATGGAAATTGTGGTGATCAGTGGACCATTTTGGAGCAAGTCACATGTGACCATCTTGGTAATTGTTTTTGCTCCGTAAGTCGTATGCCTGGGAATGGGTCGGCCTCTCTGGGTTGAAAGCCCATTCATGACACACCCTTGCCTGCTGGTCCAAATTAATTTTGTACAGCAGCAGCACCTTGGCCTTCAGTTGATCATAATCACCAGCTGCCTGCTCACTGAGGTCATAATAGGCCCGCTGTGCCACTCCCCTTAAGAACGATACCATTATGTACACCCATTCCACATGTTTCCAGTGATGACATGTGGCAGTTCTTTCGAACACCAACAGGTATATCATAATATTATCATCTGGATATAGTGGCAATAATCCCTAGAATAATCCCATCTGGAAGTCTCACTGGAATGCAACATAAACATTGTTTCATATCTCCTTTTCGGTGAGCTGGGTCAGTGGTTCTCCCACCTGGACCTTTACTGCCTGGATTGCTGAAGCCATAGCCTGGATGATCAACAGTACATCCTGGGGTTCAGTCATCGTGTTTTGCCCACAAGAAATCCTGCTGGCTATGCCCCTGTAAACAAAAAACAGGACATCAAAGTTTTGGGGCGCCATCTGGCCTACTCTATATAATTATAATGAAAAGGGTTTAAAAATAAAACATAAAAAAACATGTGGAAAACATAGCTAATCAAGTTGTCTGGTCTATTGTTTCAAATAAACTGCCCAAGATGGCGTCTTCTCCAAATTTCAGGCATTTTCAGACAGGTCCAGGTGGATGGACCCCAGAAGTGACGTCAGAGATGGAACAGAGTCAATCTTCCTTTCTGCAGAAGGGAAAGATGAAAGATTGTTAGTATGCCACCTTCTGTCTCTGCAGAGAATTACTGTCACCTAAGCTGTGCATGTGCAAGTTATTTAAGTTATATTAAATGTTTGCCTATGTTTTAGTGCATAGTCTAGGTTCTTATAACCCCCACAAGCTGAACTGAATTGATATATTCTATTTCTTGTCTCACTGACTATAGATTAGTCTCAGTTAGTGACCTGCCTTGCCATGAGTAAGGCATGGAGGGCATATGGTTTTAAACCGTGCTTTAACATGCCCAATGGTAAGTAACGCAATGTGCTCTATTGAACTTGCAGTGCCTTACGTTTTGAGCGTACTGAAGGCAAAGTAAAGTATCTTTAAGTTTAGAAACAACTGAAGTTAGACAAGTAAAGTTAAGTTTAGAGAAGAAACATTTTTTCCCCATTTTTTTTTGGTTTTTATTCTATGTGTGTAACAACCTTTTTCTTTATTCTTGTGTGGACTGTTTGCCTTGAATTTTCGCTAAACCTTTTAAAACAAACTTTGGGACTAAGATTTCTTTCAGCACATGTTTGACCTCTTCTTGATCCTGCCTTACTCACCAGCAGCTACATAAGCTTTCTAGCTGTTTCCCATGCACACACACTTTAATCATGTATATATATATATACCCAAATAGAGAGAAATATGAATAAGAATTTGGAATGTGAATTCTGATGTACATACTGTATCTCAATCCCCACAATCATCAAAATGAGTGTTGACAAGTGAGTCAGTTCTCCTGCTTTTGTGCTAATGATAAAATGCTTTACTTGCTATGCATCACTTTGTACTTGTAAAGCACATTTACATGGTGTTCACTAAAAGAGGTGTTATATGAACAAGAAATTTAATGAAATAAATATTTTTATATTAGCAAAAATTATTGTAAAATGGTACCAACTAAAGACAGGCATTGTTGGCAACAGGGGTCATAATGTGAGGCAAAGTCCTACAAGGCACTAACAATAATAAAAACTAAATTGTACATAGGACTGCAAGAAGGATAATTGTAATAATGCTGGTGGCTTGTAGAAAATATTGCATGTTTACTGTTCTTTATTTAGATAAAAAGACACCTTTTTTTAGAATTTTTCTCATCCATTCTGGGTTTGTTCAGATACATCCCCTACCCGTCACAGTTTTAATGGTAACCAAAATCTCTAAATAGGCAAGTGTGTCACAGTAGCTAAGACTTCCAATGGTATTTTAGTTCTTGTTCTAGTTCTAGTTCTTGTTGTGCAATTTCAGGTCATAACTGCACTCCATCTGTTGAAATACAGTAACAGTGCCTGCTGAATAAATGAATCGTACCACACAAGCTAACCGAGGGAGCTTTTTTGGTCACTATAAGAAACAGCCCTTATTTATGCCACATATAAACCTATAGTCCCATGAGTAACACTTATTACCTAAGTAAGAGCACAAGTAAATTATGTGACTCATTCCAGTGTATACTATGAGTGAGAGTCCATTATTGAAATGGCCACCTTATGTCTTAAACTCCAAAACCTTGACCACAAGTCCTCATTTCGTATACCAGAACACAGGGAGAGTCAAAGGCTGAATTGAATCCTTCAGTCCTTAAGAAACCAGGATTGCAAAGAACAGGCACACTTCGGCAATTAAATAAATTGAACCTCTGGAAGACACCCAAAGCAAAGACATCAGCCTGGCGGAGAGTGTTTTATTCTTGCTGTAGGCAGCTCTCTTGAATGTGTTTAGCACTTACTGAAGGGCTGCAGCTTCTTAAGTAAATGCAGCCACACGTACCATTGAGGTGCCTGCAGGGACACAAAATGACAGACAGTAGTGTCCTTAATCCTGTTTAATACTGAAGTGAGCTCATACCAAAGAAAGCTTAGATTTTTCAAAGGTAAGATCCAGTCGTGTTGTGCTTCACTTTGGCAAAAGTAATTTTCATCATGCTGAGAATAATTTAATAGAATGCATGGCTGAGGCTAGGTGCAGGGCAAGTTTGTTGAACAACAGCTGCCTTCATTTTCTACTATTTATGAGGTCAGGGTTTCAATTCCTTGATGTTAACTGGATGAGGATGTATTGAGAGGAGAAGCTAAAGATTAGAGGTGCAATGCCTTCTTGTCGCAATTTATCATTTGTTGATTTAAACACCTTTGGCACAGATATCTTTCAGCCACAGACAGAGTGCAGAAATGGTGTGGGTTTTGAATGAAAAAGTCACATTCAACACTCTAAATGTTTCCTGTGATGTAGCTTTTAAATGGGATAGCAGCACTGTTAGTCCTTATTATGTCAAAAAACTGTGGCATAGAAAAATAAACAATTTATTGTGATTTTTGTGAACTAGAAACCACCCAAAGCTACTTTACTTGTGCAAGTTTTGCATGCATTTTTTACACTTACTGGTTATATGATTTGATCAGAATCACCCAGTGACACAGAGATAGAGACTTACCTGGCTGTTCCATAGTCACTAGAGTACAAAAAAAATGACATGTTTGAACAAACACACATGATTTAAGTTACATATTTGCACACCAATGAATGTTCAAGGTTGCGCTAAATGCTACTAGGATAGGCACCGGCTCCTTGTGACTCTCATCTGAATAAGTGGGTAAGAAATTGAATGTATAGATGAATAAGTTAATAAAATAGAGGGAAAAGTAATCATCATCATTTAAGGTTATCGCTACTGCCGAAAAACAAGTACAGGTATTTAATTAGCAAATGTCTATTTTTGTATTTTAATTTCATTACCCTATGCAGACTCTTGATTCAGCTTTGTGGATTGTCATGATAAGGCGATGGCCCACTTCAAATCACAGGAGTTTTGCTGGTTGCTGTTGGCTGCCCAGGAAATGCTGTCTTGTGCCAAGAAGCATCTATGGAAGCATGACTGAATTCTGGAGTCTTTTGTTCCATTTCATTGACTAGCCAGATACTTTGGCATGACTCCTGGTCAGCAGTGTCACCTCTTTACAGGCTTCTGAAATGAAAAGAGCACCTGCATTTAGTTTCCAAACATGGCATTGCCAAAATGGTGGCATTCAAGTAAGTATTAAAATAAGCTGGTTATCTCATTTTAGCTTAACAATACCTCCTGGGTGTCTCAGCTTTTCTTATTATCCTGAAGAAAAAAGAATAGTTGTTTGCTGTAAATAAAAGAACATATCACAACAAAAGGACACATCTCATCATTTTAAATATTTCTAACTATAATATACAAAATATATATACAGGTGACACTTTTGTTATGAAAGAGTTTCATTCTTGCCTACATTTGTAACCTGATTTTGCATTTACTGTAAGTCAGAGCTTACACTGAAAACGTTTGTTAATGGAAACATTATTGAAAATTAGTAATGCTTTATGACTTATTTTATATAAAAATGTTTTAGACTTATTTTAAAAATGACAGTGAAGCAATATTACTGTACTATAAATCACAATACACAAATAATGTAAATTAAATTTGTCATGGGTTTGAGAAGTATGTTAACCTTATGCTTAAAAATTCTGCAGTTTTTATTAATGATACCGCACTTCATTGAGTTGGAAAAGGCATAATGATGGCATGAAAAAACTACCACTAACGAATAATTGCTCGCTTAGTATGTCACCCCTCTGTCCCAGCAGTTATAGTCTCTGAGATGGCATGGCTTAAATGCAAACCTAGGACACTAGAAATTGTACGTTGCTGTTTCTACCACTCAGCTAAACAGCCAGCTGACAGTCAGGCTGCTTACCAAGTACATTCAATCCCCAACTTATGGTTACATTTGTTGACACATGCTGTCACCCCTCCACTCCCAGCAGATATACTCCCAAAGCCTAATCAGCTGTGATGTGTACTTTGGAAGCTGGGAATTACTGGCATTGGGTTCTGCTGCTCGGCTAAACAGCCAGCTGCTGATTGAACTGCTTACCTATGACTGAGTTTATGTGCCACCAGTTACATTCAGTTGTACATGCACACCAAAGAACAAAATGAATGAAAGCAGTCACCAAGTCCATTAGTAGTGACTGCCATGTATTAATCTGTGTCACAAATAGTTAAAACTGTACATATGTCAGAGAGGGACATTTTTTTGATTTCCTGGGTAATCCCGTTACTGATTTTGTTATGGCTGTCTGCAGGATGAAGGTATTTGCTGTCACCACTTTGAAGTTTTGGCTGGTTGAGTATACATACAATACAAAGTTGTGATAACAGACCTGCTCCTTCCTTGGAGGATGTTTGTATTTACCTGACTTGGAGATTACATGTCTGACAATGTTGGTTTCTAGTCAGCATATCTGTACTCATTCATCGTTGGTAACAATACATTTTGTTAACTTGTGTTTTCATTAATTGTTAAACCCAGGAAATTTAGATGTGGCATTGTTTAAACCGATTGTCCAGGACTGACAATGGCAGGGACTGAAGGAGATTTAAACTTCTGGGCAGGAGAAGGCAAATGAGAGACAGTCCACTGAGAATGCTGCCAAGATACTCGCAGAAAGCACACGGGCTTGCTGGCAGACTGGGGTACGTGGCTGGTGAGACTCGAGGAACACAGATGGCAACACTTACCCCGAGGAAGAAAAAGACAGCTCCACAAGAAGACGGTTGTGGGTCCAACGAGAGGGGGAAGGTGCATGAAAGGAGCGATCAAAGCGGGCGGACGAGAAGTGAGGCGTGCCTAGGTCTCAGCAACACAAGGAGCCCAGAGTGTAGAAAAAGAACGAGGAGATGCTGAAAGGGATTCCACGATTTGACAAAACTTCTGTTGGGAAACGAGTGTCCAGTGAACAGAGTGCATCGGTGGACAATTGGACGATTAATTGTTGGGGTAACAGTGCACATACTAGACTCTGCACCACTAAAGGTTGTATCCTCCAATTCTTGTTTTTGACAGACTTTTAGAGTGTGGACTGTGTGTTTTCCTTTAAAAAAAGAAAAGGAAATTCTTCCATCCATCCATCATCCAACCCACTATATCCTAACTACAGGGTCACAGGGGTCTGCTGGAGCCAATCCCAGCCAACACAGGGCACAAGGCAGGAAACAAACCCTGGGCAGGGTGCCAGCCCACCGCAGGAAAAGGAAATTCGTTCCTGATATTTTTAGATTTTGTTATGTTCGTTTATCTTTTAAATGTACTTAATATTTTCTTGTGTAATAGAAGTTAGTGTTACTTTTCCTGAAATTTTTGTTGTGTCTTTCATTGTGTGTTTACTCACCGCCCAATTTAAACAAACCTGTGTGCTATTATTGTTAAATTTCAAGAGTTCCCAGTTTCTTAATAAAACTGAGTGGCGTAGTTGGATATTTTAATGGTGTCTAGGTTAGATTACCTGTAAGTGTGACCAGACACCTGTCACACATAAGTAAACAGGGAAAGTCAGTAGAAGAAGATTAACTGAAATTCAGCTGAAAACATTTTTTTTGTTTCCATTCATATTTGAGAAATTGCCATAACCCAAGACTGCCTATAATCTGAGACTCAGCCAGGATGCCTCTCCCCATTTAATAAAATGAAAATAAAAAGTTCAAACTGATAGCAAAACTCAGAAGGAGAGACCATCTAGTCCAAGATGACTTTCTTAGTCCTCTTGGGTAGCAGGTCCCACAAAGAACAGTTATTTCCTGTCTGAGTGTTTCTTAAGCAGGGGAAGGACTGGAAGGGGCAGGACTTCCAGTGTACAAAACCAACAGGATTCCCTTCATTTCTTACCTCAACGGAGCCTCTAAAGTGCTCTTGTGTCCAACAGTACGTATGTACTGTATGCACCCATTCATTGTCTTAAGCCGATGTCTCATTTCATGCTGATTGTGTTACCAGACCATGTCATTTTAAATGACTGAAAATCACAGGCCATGTCATATTTACTGACCTTTCAGAGGAGTCATGCTAATTTTGTGACAGCCAATACTGTGCTGCCCAACAGGTTAAAAGGTATAGTAAATTCAGCCGCCATTTTTTTTTTATCTGTTGTGGCATGTAAAATATGAGACATAAGACAGAGGAGCCTCTCTTCTGTTTATGAGGCACAAAACAGCTGTGTTCCTTTTTTCTTGGCACTGCATTTCATACATTGAACTTTTGCATTCATTGGTTGTCATCTCTCATGCACACTGAGCCCGTCCCTATGACTAAATGCTAAATCAAATAAAGTTGAATTCCACAAAGTGAGTTATACGCTAGTTGGGATAACTCACAGGACATGTCACATTATGTGACTGGCTTCCCGGGAGTGCACATCTGACTTCCTCTGACTCTCTAAGATTATGTAAATGAAGGCTATGAATGAGAATCACTTGAGAAGTAGTGTAATGTGGCATGGCCTTAAGTGGAGTTTGCAAATTTTCCTCATGTCTGCACGGGGTTATCTCAATGTACTCTGATTTAAACATCACATTCTCAAAGGCCTACTTGTCAGGTTGATTCATTCTGTGAGGCAGCTCTAACCATTGCACTGCTTAGCCCGTTTTCCCCTTCTGTTGGCTCTCTTTTCAGCAGGGCACCAGCAGTGATGTGAATAGAACACACTTAGAGGAGTTATTGGACGTGTTAGGGAGTTACCCTAACCTAAGAAGGGAAAAGTGGAGAGCTGTCTTTTCAGGATATGTGATCCAACCCAAGCACAGTTTGTCTATGGTCTTTTGATTTGACTCCAGGCAAATTTAACAATTTAGAGATGAAGTCCCTCCCCAATCTCTGCTAATCCCTCTGTCGACTATGGCGGATGAACGGTGGTTATTTTGATAAATGATAAGATATTTTGCTATATTAAAAAGAGAGATCTCTCTGTTCATTAGAAAGAGAGAGACAGGGAGAGAGGGAGGGAGTCAATGATAGGCAGAAACAGAGTACATCCTGTGACTACTTGAAAATAGAGGTCAAATCACTTTGTAGCAAGTACTGAACTAACAAAATTTTCAGAATAACGAATACTTTTTTTGGCCAGAACAAATGTTCATACAACATTATATTGAATGAATTTTGTTTTAATGAAATGTATATTTCAGTATAAGAAATATTTCTTTGACCAAAAATGGCTCCCAAAGATAATAATGAGATGCAAAAAATACTTAAAAATACTTTTTGCACTGAGTCTCAGAAATCCTGCAACAGACTATTTCAAAGAAAGGGACAGTCTGTTGCAAAATTTCCGGTCTCAGGCTATCTCAGAGAGGCTCGACAGACAGTACGCCCAACATCATACACAAAGCTGAATTCTAGTCAGTGCTCCACCTAGCATCCACGTGGGTAGTTGTATTATGTGTGGATACTGTACTGTGCAAGTTTCATAGCAGTTCTCAAAGTTTCCTTTGATATAAACAAAAAAAATGAGAAATAGCATCAGTTTACACTGAAAGAAAAATTGACAATCCTGGAAAAAGTTGATTCCAGAATGAAGAAAAATAACAAAAGCATTCACAATCTTGCCTTCATCTTAAAGTAATGTCTCATTTTTATTATGTATTTTCATACCTGCATTACTATTAAAAACATCTAACGTCTTGTTACACAGACTGACACCGGAGGCACGAACAAAACCAACAAAATGCTTTTATTTTTCTTCACCTACGGGGCATGTCTTCCCCGTGACCCACAGGCACAACACAGTCCCAAGCACACAAAAGCACAAACACTCTTCCTTTTTGTACTACCACTCCTCCTGGCAAGCATAGTCCTCCTCCTCCTGACTCAGGCTCCTCAAGTGGTGGCTGCTGGCCCCTTTTATAGTCCATCTGGAAGTGCTCCAAGTGCCTGATTGCAGAGTTCCGGAACGCACTTCTGGGTGTGGTGAAAACACTGCCCATAAGGGCTCAGGAGTCCCAGCTGCAGCACCCTCTGGCGGTGCCTGCAAGACCCAACAGGGCTGCACCAAACTCCAATTCCCATGGAAACCGAGGCACTACTCCAACCCAGGGGGGTTGCCATCTGGCATTCAAGTGGAGCTATTGCAAAGTCCATGGCTGCTCCTCCTGAACATACACCGAAGGGGCGTCCCGGCCGGGCATGGACCCCTGCCGTCCGCCACAGTCTCACTTTCAAATAAAATATCTTTTGCAGTTTAAGAAGTGCTGTATTTTTATACAATTATTGTCAAGCTTGGGACACAGAGACAAGAAAGAGAGTCCAGTTTTTTTAAGTAGAATAAAGGTACTTTATTACTGTATAGGGAGGGCAGGTACAGTGTTAAGAAATTGTTTAAAATAGGAGCTTTTACTTCAGCACTCAAGCACACAAGATAGGTGCTGTGAAATGGGCAAGTGTCCTGCTTTAGCTTCCTTCTTTAGAATAGAAGAACACAAGTGGCTCTGAGTCACTGCTGTTGCAGACACGGTCTGAGGAAGAGAGATCAATAGAGGGTTAAATGTTCTAAACATTGTGTGACAAGCACATTATACAGTAAGCTTGATCTTACAGAGGACAACCGCTTACTTTGCCCTTGGTTAACTGTTTACCACAAGCAGCAGAGCAGCTACAGTATGTAGTTGTTGTTGTGCCAATGTTAAGTGATGGCAAATTGCCAGCGACCCTGGTCACAATAGTATATGTATTTTCCCCATTTTCATTATAACGAATATTCCATTATAACAAAATATATTTAAGGTCCATCAGTTTCATTATAATAGGATTCCACCTGTGTAGGATGTCATAGAAGAAAAATATGTCAAATACTTTTGTGTCTTAGTCCAATGAGAACCCCCAGAGATCATAATATATATAGCTACATATGTTCAGGAGCAGCCTGTGGCATGGAAGATTTATGCTGATTACGTTCCAAAACAACCCAGATACTAAACCTCATTTTATTAGGATGTGCATATGTGCAATTGAATATGTACAATTAAAACACAGAGTTACCTAAACACCATTTATCTTATATATAATGAAAATCAGTGAATGCTATCTTTCAGATCTTTGTGACATTATGTGGTTGCTTCAAGGAAGCCTGTATATCAAATCTTTTTTTTTTTTTTTCAAAGTTATAGAAAGCCACATGGAACAAAATTAGTTTGTTCTTTACACAGCAGTATGCTGGTATATTATTTAACACTGCTGTCTCACAGTTCCAGGGTACTGGGTTCAGCGTGGGCACAGCCAGTGTGGAGTTTACATGTTTCTGGGTTCTCTGTGTGGAGACAGCTCCAGTTATTCAGTTCTTCCACCTGTCTCAGGATGTACACGCTATGTATCCTGACAATTCTCAATTGGCCACATCTGAGTGAGTGTATGTATCTGTATGTGTATGTGTGTGTTCCCTGTAATGGAGTGGCATCCTATTCAGCACTGGATCATTCCCTGCATCTAGTGCTTCCAGGTGAGGAGCTGGCATATGTAATCTTGAACTTTGAAAGAAGTTTGGAAAGTCTAAGAATAAATATATTTAAGCCAATAGCTCTGATATGAAAAAAATAAAACAATAGTGATCACAATTTATTTATACAGTGTGTCCTCTCTTTCAGATCCAGTAACACTGGTAGGGCTGGTGGGCATGCTTGATCAAAACTGATAGCTGATTAAAGTTACAACAGCTCAGACTATGTGCAGAAAAAATGTATATTTTTACTGCCCAAAGGGCTGTGTATTGATGCAAATGCCTCTTAAGTGATTTATTAGCCTGAGTAACTAATCAACAAGGTAAACTATTAATTGTTTTCTTCACACACAGCAAGGTGAAGCAGCTAGTACTTACTACATGATTAATGGACAGAGGCTTTTGTTTGGCTCAATACTTTTTCATCTTGTCCAGTCTTGGCAAAGTGTAGTTTCTATAAATAAATAAACAGCAAAAACATATAAACATATGGAAAATATTGTGAAAACCATTTTTTAAATCCAGCACTATATATGCCGTGTTACTGGGGGACCCAACCTTTAAAACGGTGGGTGCTTTCCTATCAGTAAAAAAAGTAAAGCTTGGATTACCTAAGGAAAGAAGTACACACAGTTATCAAGGTGACTGCTAATGAGATCCCCAGTCAATCCGCAGAGAGGGATAGCCCAAATTCCAGAAAAAAATACAGGAAGGATTGAGGATACTGAGGAGAATACTGCAGGGAGGAATGACCTTTAAACCTGGAGTGTTATGCCTGAAGCGATAGCACAAATTGGGGTGCTCTAATGATGATAAGAGCATCCCCCTCATCATACAAGTCTTGTCACCAATAATGGTTGAATTACAGTGCTAGATTTCTGACCCTTTAAAAGAATGGCAGGGATCAGTAGCTTAGTGGCCAAAGGGACTGTCAAGAGATGCTTTATCCTGGTATAAAATGTAAATTAAATGTAACTTTTGATCTCAGTTTAAACCACAGCATAAGGTGTAAACATAAGTGCCATACTTTATCTAAATGTGCTTCAAAAAGGAAGGAGGAAATGTGGGAAAAAAATAAGGTAAGATATAGGAAAAGTTAGAGACCTAAAAAGAGCAAGGGAAAACAAATTAGCTAAGCAGAAAATACATAACAATAATCCCAATCCAGTGTAGATAAGACCATTCATGACTACTAGAGATTCAGGTATGGTTGTTGAGCATATATTGGTTTACTGCCCACTGAGTCAAGCATGAAAGGTCTGTTGTAGCAAATTTAATTTTTGGTGTCTTGAGTGCAAAGGAAACTGTGAAACTACACTTTCATTTATTCATTTTCACTTTAAGTTTCCCGGTGGGGATCTCAATGGAAACTGGCAAAGCTGAACTAAGCTGTTCCATCTTTAGCCACCTTTCCCAACTATTCTTGGGGAATTCCAAGACACATCTTGGGAAGTTGAGAGATAGAATCCTTTCAGCATGCCCTGCACCTGTCCTTTGGTCTTCTCTCAGTAGGCCATGCTTGATACACCTGAGGACATCTTAACTTTGTGTCTAAACCATCTCAAATGGCTCCTCCAAATCAATAGAAGCAGAAGCTCTACTTCAAAATTTTCCTCTGTTTCAGAACACCTCTTCTTAGTTTAGATAGCAAGCCCAAAAACACTGCATAGGAATCTCATTTTGACAGCTTATACCCACAGTCTTGTTCTTTTAGCCACTACCCAGAGCTCCTGACTTTACGTGAGGATTTGGATGTAGAAATACTGGTAAAAGAAGTTATGATCCAAGGGCACAGCTTTCACTTCACCACCATGGTCTGGTGCAACATCCACAAAGCTGCTGCTGCTGCACCGGTTCATCTTGTCAATTTCACAACCACCTCTACCCTCACTGCTGAACCAGAACGCAAGGTACTCTATTTCATTTGAGTTATCTGCTGACCCCATTAACTGAAGGGAATAAGCCATGTTTTTTTCTGCAAAGCGACATGACTTCAAATTTAAACATGATAATTCTCATCCCAACCACATCATACACAGATGCAGACCATTCCAGTACACCAGAGATAACAATCTAATGAGGTCAAGAGGAAAATGTCATTTATGAATATCAGAGAAGCAACTCTTTCAAACTGGATACTCTAGTTTTTAACTGAGCTTTGATATCCTCAAGGGAAACCACAAACAGGAGATGGTGCAAAAATCACCTTTGGAGAAGTCTGTTGCCTACATTAATATGAAATATGCAAACACAAGTCTCATCCTGCAAATGCAAGGAAACATGTAGAAAAGATTGGCAAACTCCCATGACCCCATCAAATATCTAGAGAAAGGACAAAGGTAAAAAAAAATAAATAAAAAACAAAGAGTTTTGTCTACTGTTTCATAATAAGGATGGATCTGAGTTTACAGTCCACTGGTCATAGGCTTTGCACGGAGCAGGTTGATCCCTCAGTAAACAGAACATATACAATTGCTCTCCTTTGCTTTCTTTGTTTCTGTAGCTGGTTCCTTTTTAACCCATCAGTTCCTCTTAGTCAAACCTGCAGATCCCGCTGCTAATATTGCACTGAAGTCTTCTTTCTGCATCTTGAAATCTTCCCTTATCAGTGCTGTCCAACAGACTTTTTGTAGATATAATTGCGATTAAACAGGACCTATTCAGAATCAAGGTCTCCAACTTAAATTCATACTGAAGAGAGAAATATGCTAGTGTTTTCCAGCAGAACTTATTTCCTTTTCGGGTCTTCCAGGTCTGTGCAGGGCAATCCATTCATATGAGTCGGCACAATTGACAACTCATTGCCTCTCTTTACCAAAGTATCCAGAATTGACTTATCACTTATGTACAATACCTCAATGTTCCTTAACTAAAGATAGTTGGGTCATTTTACAGTTATCCATGAAAAAATGGCCTAAGAGAAGTGACAGTCCATAAATGTATCTGATGATAGTTCTAAATAAATGTAAGAGAATCATGATTGGAATAAAGATAATGGAACAAACTCCTTAAACCATTCCTAAAATGAGTGATTTTTAGCCAGGAGGGCCATGTAGTCAAGTCAGGATCAGTCCTAAAACCTCCATGAAGCTACTATATGGGCTCAACACCCTGAAGGCACAGAATGAGAGGTAAGATTTGAGGCCACATCTACTGACCCATTAGCACAACACACTTCACGTTCACTTTTCACACATTTTGTTACATTTTCTTTTCTTTTTTTATGTGTGATTGACATTTTTAGTGAATAAAAAACCATGGTCATACAAAGCAACAGTAAATAGATAATACAAAACCCATCACATGGTTCCCATCCTCCTCCTTCATCACTTAATTTCCACTCACCCCTGTCTTGTATGAATAAAGAAAGCCCTAAGGTGAGAAAGCGCAATGGCTTTACAGAAAAAAAAATGTGGACACTGGATCACAGCTCCCCTCTATGAGGCAGTGGACAAGCTGATGAGGGAACTACCAATTTAAAATTAAGGAGCTGGACACATCATTGTCACTGATAATTCTGTTGATGTATGTTTAAAAAAGGAAGCTTGCCAAAAAATTAAAGTAAAGCAAAATGGGAGATTTTCAATAAGAGACAAAGACCAATTTTACAGCAACTTATCCGCAAATAGCCCATGCTGAAGAAAACGAGAGATACAGCAGAAAACTGCAAGACAAGGATACTCTGAGAAGAGAAAAGTATTTTGTAAGAAACAATACATCAAAACAACTTTCACGGTATGCAAAAAAGGGTCATTCCCAGAACATATGCAAAAAGGTACCTAGGGACTTAGAAGAACAAAGAGGAAACCAAGGATTGCTAGAAAAGCCCACATTATGTGGGGTGTTAAATACAAGTGGTGTAAATATTTAACCCTCATAATGTCGTTGGGACAAATGAAACCTCTTTTTGTGTTTGAAATTACTAAGACCATACTAAATTTCATCTGTTTATGGTGAAACTACGATGCTTTATAATAAACTACTCCAAACTAACAAAATTGAATTAAACGTTAAACATCCCATAATCTGAAGAGCTTCTGAAAATGTTTACCTTGCCATGACTAGCCTTTTGGGTCAGTTTTGACCCACCATTGAGCTCAGTTTTTCTGCTGCATTTAGGGTAGTTTGTTTATGACCCATACAGTGCATCCAGAAAGTATTCACAGCGCATCACTTTTTCCACATTTTGTTATGTTACAGCCTTATTCCAAAATGGATTAAATTCATTTTTTTTCCTCAGAATTCTACACACAACACCCCATAATGACAACATGAAAAAGTTTACTTGAGGTTTTTGCAAATTTATTAAAAATAAAAAAACTGAGAAATCACATGTACATAAGTATTCACAGCCTTTGCTCAATACTTTGTCGATGCACCTTTGGCAGCAATTACAGCCTCAAGTCTTTTTGAATATGATGCCACAAGCTTGGCACACCTATCCTTGGCCAGTTTCGCCCATTCCTCTTTGCAGCACCTCTCAAGTTCCATCAGGTTGGATGGGAAGCGTCGGTGCACAGCCATTTTAAGATCTCTCCAGAGATGTTCAATCGGATTCAAGTCTGGGCTCTGGCTGGGCCACTCAAGGACATTCACAGAGTTGTCCTGAAGCCACTCCTTTGATATCTTGGCTGTGTGTTTATGGTCGTTGTCCTGCTGAACGTTGAACCGTCACCCCAGTCTGAGGTCAAGAGCGCTCTGGAGCAGGTTTTCATCCAGGATGTCTCTGTACATTGCTGCAGTCATCCTTCCCTTTATCCTGACTAGTCTCTCAGTTCCTGCCACTGAAAAACATCCCCACAGCATGGTGCTGACACCACCATGCTTTACTGTAGGGATGGTATTGGCCTGGTGATGAGCGGTGCCTGATTTCCTCCAAACGTGACGCCTGGCATTCACACCAAAGAGTTCAATCTTTGTCTCATCACACCAGAGAATTTTGTTTCTCATGGTCTGAGAGTCTTTCAGGTGCCTTTTGTCAAACTCCAGGCGGGCTGCCATGTGCCTTTTACTAAGGAGTGGCTTCCGTCTGGCCACTCTACCATACAGGCCTGATTGGTGGATTGCTGCAGAGATGGTTGTTCTTCTGGAAGGTTCTCCTCTCTCCACAGAGGACCCCTGGAGCTCTGACAGAGTAACCATCAGGTTCTTGGTCACCTCCCTGACTAAGGCCCTTCTCCCCCGATCACTCAGTTTAGATGGCTGGCCAGCTCTAGGAAGAGTCTGGGTGGTTTCGAACTTCTTCCACTTATGGATGATGGAGGCCACTGCGCTCATTGGGACCTTCAAAGCAGCAGAAATATTTCTGTAACTTTCCCCAGATTTGTGCCTTGAGACAATCCTGTCTCGGAGGTCTACAGACAATTCCTTTGACTTCATGCTTGGTTTGTGCTCTGACATGAACTGTCAACTGTGGGACCTTATATAGACAGGTGTGTGCCTTTCCAAATCATGTCCAAATCAATTGAATTTACCACAGGTGGACTCCAATTAAGCTGCAGAAACATCTCAAGGATGATCAGGGGAAACAGGATGCACCTGAGCTCAATTTTGAGCTTCATGGCAAAGGCTGTGAATACTTATGTACATTTGCTTTCTCAATTTTTTTATTTTTAATAAATCTGCAAAAATCTCAAGTAAACTTTATTCACTTTGTCATTATGGGGTGTTGTGTGTAGAATTCTCAGGAAAAAAATTAATTTAATCCATTTTGGAGTAAGGCTGTAACATAACAAAATGTGGAAAAAGTGATGCGTTGTGAATACTTTCCGGATGCACTGTAAATGCATCCTAAGTATTGTGTTTTCAAGTATGAAATTTGAAGACTTTTAGCAAAATGTCCTAACTTTACAAAAAACTTTATAAATGTCATAGTTTTGTACAGCTGCAACAGATTTTAAGCATGGCTAGTTATTTTGGGTCAGATTTGAGCCACTAATGATTTTAATGTATTTTCCACTGGATTTAAGGTGCTTTATTCAAAGCTCGTAAAAATGTCTGAAATGGCATCTGCCCAAAAAGTTGGGGTGATCAGTACTACAGGTTAATATAGTCAATAAATATAAAATAGATTTGGAGTGATCAATTTGATATCCAGGACATTTAAAAGGGGGTGTCAGAATTGGATAAAATAAAAAAGCCCTAAAGTCCAGCATTGGATCAATATAAGACAGCGTTTCTCAACCTTTAAGTATTTGTGACCCGAGTTTTAATAACAGTTTTATTCGTGCCCCCCCCAACATTTCCTTGAAATGTAGATGCATATTTTATTATACCTATTTAACTTTTATCGACATTTATGTAACTCTATATTTATTATTCTAGTATCAGAATGTAGTTTAAGTGAATTTGTTTTGGTTTCAACAGATGTTTTTTTCATATTTTTGATTCTTGTTTTCTTTTTTTCACATATTCGCACCCCCCTAGGGGGGCCCACCCCACAGGCTGAGCACCACTGATATAAGAAGACTAGTGATGAGCAAACCCTGCAGAGTTTACTTCATCACAAGTTTGGCAAAATCACAGACATGTTCAGGAGCTTTACAGAGGTCTGAAATGCATTAAAGTCAGTGTGGAAGGATGAACTGAACACGTTTTCATTGGATTATATAGTTGCAATGTCCCTGAAGACTAGTGAAGCATCTGTTAACTATGCCTGACTGATTACCGTAGATCCCGGAATATAAGCCGAGAATTTCGTCCTAGATTTTTGGCTTGGAGTTTGGGGGTCGGTTTATACAACGAGCATAGTTTCAGATTCAAGATTTCCAGCGCAATGCCGGTTTTGCCGATGAATACGGAAGTAAATAATGACGAAACCACAGAGCCATCTTTCAGATGAAGTAACTTTGCATGCCGGTACTTTAAATTAAATAAAGAATTTATTCAAAAAAGTGTTTTAGTTTTTGATTTATTAATAAAATTTATAATAAATTATCGGGAAGTTTAAAATAAAAATTTTTCTTTTGATTTACGACGAACATCTTGCGTTACGACCCGAATGCGGTCACTTGTATCCGCTTGCGCGATTGTAAACAAATAACCGAGAGTGTTAGTAGCGTCAGTTGGAGCCCAGATACATGTGTTTGTGGATGTAATTTTGGTCATTGCAGTGATTTACCTATATATATAATTCACTAAGACCATGCAAGCAAGACACATAATTGCTAAGGAAGGAAGAGAAGGTAAAGAAAGTGATCACAATTGAAATGAAGATGGAAATTGTGTGGAAATATGAGAGTGCTGTTCGTGTGACCGATCTCGCTAATATGTACAGCATGTCGAAATCCACCATCTCGACAAAGAAAAGATTTGCATTCTCCTCCTCCTCCCTGCAGCCCAAAGATGTCAAATTAAATGGTGAGTACAGTATGAAATTGTTGTTTCTAGAATAGAATAGAACGCCTTTTATTGTCACTATACACATCTACAATGAGATTAAAAGCAGCTCCTTCAGTGCAGAAAAAAAATTCTGTATAGGGCTTGTATGGTTGTTTTTTTAGCCTTAGCATAACGCCGGATCTGTGGCCCCGCTTCGGCTTTCTTTCCCTCCTCCGTCTGCATCATCTCCTAGACCCGACAACAATCCACGGAGAGCCCGCTGGTCTCGCTATGTTGTCTGGGATGTTGTGCGTGTGATGAAAAACACTCAAACCAGATGTCTGGCTCTGGACACCGATGTCTATAAGGTTCTGACGGGTGTAGCGGATGTTCGCCGAACCGATCGTGCACAAACAAGGAAAAAAAAAAAAAAGTACAAAAACAACAAAAAAGTGCACTGAAAAGGAGAGCCCTGAGCCGCTGCGTGCCGCCATGCTCCTAGCTTAATCTAGCCTACTTCTGTTAGGCTAGGCACTTTTTATAACTTTGTGGTTAGTACATTAGAAAAATTATTGGTGTTTTGGTTAATTAGGCACATTATACAACCCTTTTTTATTATGAAAAGGTTAAGTAAGTGTTGCAGTGGGAGGTTCGGAACGAATTATGGGTTAGCCTTCGCGAACGAATTAAGTTCTTAAGTCAAGGGTCCACTGTATTGCGTATTTAAGTTAGTCAAATTTATAACGAGTCTCCGGAAATCCACCCGCCGATGTACCATATTTGCGTATATAGTTTCAACACAAAGGCTTCATTTTACCAAACTTCTCCGCAATCACTTCCTGGTTTCCATCAAAAATGCCGGCAGTCTCAAATTCTCGCCGATAAACATGATAAATATACCTGAAAGACACTTTTAAGGAAATTTAGAAAATTTTGCTTGGAGAAGGGGGTCGGCTTAAATACCAGTCATCGGCAAATACATGTAATTTAGTAGGTAGAGAAGGGGATCGGCTAATATACCGAGTCGGCTTGTATTCCGGAATCTACGGTATTGTTGGAATGTCTTTTTTTGTTTCCAGTCTCTTTACAGATGCTTTGCATGTTTTTCATCCTTGAAGAAGACAGAAGCTCCTTGAAAGCAGTAATAAATATTTTATTATGTTTATTATTATTTCACAAGGTTGCATGTATTTTCTTTTCTTGGGTGGGGTGAGGGATATCTTAAGTCTTGTTTTGGATCATAGCTGCAGCATATGGTTATGTATGCAAATGAACCATGTGATAGTGTGCTGCCTGCACGTAGTAATTAGTGTTATATTTCCTTTTTTTTACATGCATGCTGACTGGAAGACTGACCGGGTCATGACCTCATACATGCCCTAAGGAGCAACAGTCTTATAGTATGTATTCATGAAAGTTCTGCGCATGGCTGCTTCAGCTCTGGGGCATCATGCTGGCCTTGCAGAACATCATTGACTGATCAGTAATACAGTTTGAGATCAAGATGATTGAATCCTAATGGACACCATTAAAAAGAGCCAGCCTGGTTCTTGTCAAATATCTGTGGAATATTGTTAGAAGATGCCATGTTTGCGAACTTCATCCTGTCACAACTATGGCTTATCTAAACATCCATCCATTATCCAACCCGCTATATCCTAACTACAGGGTCACAGGAATATTAAATTAACACAGCATGGTATTCCACAGTGAAGTTTTCAGGTATTCATTAACTTATTGATACATTGTGTCTCCCTATTATAGACATACTTTTTACAAACTTCTTTGTAATAAACTACTAAATAGTCTTGCATATGTAATAATGTACATTTTTCACTAGTGTAGATAGATAGATAGATAGATGGTTTATGCTTCTCTACACAGAGAAAAATCTTTTCAAATAAATCACTAGCACAATAAGAATGTGCGCAGCAATAAGTCTCCCCGTAGCAGGACATTTTCATGAAACAGCAAATGAATAGCTATTCTAGTTCATTTTTTTCTGTCCCTCTGCAAAAATCCACAGAGGGAGATTTGTTGGATATCTCATTAATCCTGACTATAGTGTTCTCCAGGTGAGAAAGCTGAGATATCAGAGTTTGAATGGGAAGTTTTCCATGTGCAGACAGGCAGAGGGTGTTTTAGCAGGCATGGATCCCACAAGGATTACTCTCTTATTCGATAACACCAGATAATGTACAGCACAAAGAGCCTCTAGCAAAAAGAAAAGAAGAGCAAGAATCGTGGAACTGCATAACCATTTTTATACCCTCATTGTCATATATACGGTTAATCAAGCATAATTTTATGTAGCAACTTTTTAAGAAAATATCACCACAATTAGGATTCATTTAATTTAGTCCCCTTTATAGTAAGCTATATTACATGCTGCTTAACAAATTAAACAAAATATAAATCCATAAAAAATAAGGTTTAATATACAAATATTCAAATCTAAGATTAATAAGAAAGCAATATTGATGCTCTTATTGGAAAGAATAAACATAATTCTATGAAATCAAGATAAATAAACTACAATGGAGTATAGGTACACAGGAACTGAATGGTAGCAGGTCAGTGTTAACCTCAATAAAATTAGAACGGTTAGAAATGCAAAAAGAGGGAAAGTAAAGTTTGACTGATTGAGGAAAAAGCAGCAGGGGTTTTAGCCATAGCTTGAAGATTATGATCACTGCAATTTCATAAACAGACGAAGAGAGGCAAAGATTCACAGCAACGTCTTCAGACAGTGACAATTCCGATGTTAGGAGATCCCATTACATTTGCAAAGGGTGCTTTCTGAACAAAGTACTTTCTAAACACATCCCTTTTTCACACATCCACCAACTGAATCCAAGTCTCTTAGACTAGTTTTAGGTAGACATAGGTAATCATGGAAAAACAGAGCACCAGGAAGTAACTGACTCTGGATGGAATGCAAATTTATGCCAGGGCATACAGGAAAGTATTCACACTCACCCAGAATTAGCTCATTTAGAGTCACAAATCAACTGGTGCACACATCCATAGGATGTGGGCGGAAACTAGAGAACCTGAACAATGCCTGTACACACAAACACTTTTTGCATCTTATTTCTTGTAGTCTTTATTTATTTATTTATTTTTGTTACTACACTTTTATATGTAGAAAATATGTGTAAAGGATTACCCAGTTCAACTGAGAAAAGATGGGAAGATGGTGAGAAAGGCACATAAGTTTAATATTATGTCAGTTTCCAGTTTCCTGGTCATGTACATGTTAACAGGCTAACTGGCATATCAATGGGTGGAAAACAAAGGACTACAACAGTCCTTTTCTGCATTGTTCAGACATTCTACACTTAATTTTACACATTTTTAAGATTTTGGCAGAAAAGATAGCTTCTATTGAAGTGTTTCCCAAAGAAAGACAGCGCTGGTGTAAACTATAAAAAGTAAGATGGCCTCCTGAAGCAGTTTCAGTACACACAACATCAGTTAAGTGTGAATCTAAGCCCACAAAATGTTGACATTGTTCTGATTATTTCCTTGGGAAAACACTGTATTATACTGTACATTTTGCTTGATTATATACATACATTTGCAGGACACAAGGAAGGTGTTTTTTATTTGCTTGTAAATAATAAATACGATATCACACTGGAATGCATTTGTAATTGCTAGGGGAAGGGTGTGTGTAGTTTATAAAAAATCTGTAAAGAGAAGATCCATCCATCCATCCATTATCCAACCCGCTATATCCTAACTACAGGGTCACCGGGGTCTGCTGGAGCCAATCCCAGCCAACATAGGGCGCAAGGCAGGAAACAAATCCCGGGCAGGGCGCCCACCCACCGCAGTAAAGAGAAGATGAAGTTTGTAAACATCAAAAAAATACTACAGAGAGCCGTGAACAGTAAAAACTATATCAAATAAATATTTGGCATGACCATTATTGACTTTTAAAATTGCATCAGTTTTCTTAGGCCCACTATCATGCTAGGTAATAAGAAAATCAGCTAGTACTTTACTCCCAGCAATTTAGAGAACTTTAGCTTTAGCTCTGCAGATTTTCTGTCTCTACTTAATACCAGACAGCCTTGATGATGTTGAATTCAGAGTTCTGTGGAAGCAGTACTATCTGTTGCAGAACTTCTTTTTTTTTTTTTTTTCTGACGATAATTCTTGATGGCCTTGACTATGTGTTTGAGGTCAATGTCCTATTGCAGAAAGAGGTCGTGACTTAACAGATTCCACCCTGCATGCACATCTTACTTAGCATTGTTCATTCCATTAATTTTGACTAGATTACCATCTCCATTGGAAAAAATTTATCCGAAAGCTGCAGAGAACCTCAACCATGCTTTAGTATTGGCTGCAGGCATTCATCCATTCAGTACCATGCAGTTCTTCTCCAGACAATCTGCCTCCTGTTTGATCCAAAAATCTCAACTTTTGACTCATCAGTCAAGAGCACTTGCTTCCATTGTTCAGCACCCTGGTCCTTGTGTATTTGTGTGTAGGTGAGTCTCTTGGCTTTGCTTCCACTGCAGAAAAATTGTTTTTTGGCAGCATCTCTTCCATAAAGACCACTTCTGACAAGACTTAGCTGGACTGCATACTTGATTTCAAGTGGTTTCTGTGAGTTCAGAGCTAATAGCAGTGCTGGATTTCTTCCAGTTTCAAAGGAATGTCAGTTTAATGTACCTCTTGTCTACTGCACTCTGTTTCCATGGTTGACTACTGTGTTTTACAGTCCTCCACTTTGCCTGTTTCTTTGTTTTTTTTTTCATTTAATTATGTATGGTAATGAGTAGAAGACTTCTAAGAATGTGTATATGTATTATTTATTTAAAAAGTACACAGTTAATACAAACAATTTAAAGATGTGTTCTTCCACTGTTAAAAAAGCAGAAAAAACATTTAAAGTGAACCAGGAAGTGTACAGAGAAAATGTATAAATAAAGTAATGTGCAATAGTCAAAACCAGAAGATCACAATTGCCGAATGTAACTTAGTCCAAAATATAATCCAAAATCAAAGTTTTTTAGCTTGCACTAGATCCTTTTGAAGCAACTAATATTGCAAAGACATTTTCTAACTGATTGCAAATATTTGAATGCTGAATGCAGGGAGGACCCATCTTAAATACGAATGAATTATGAATGAAATGACTGACTGATGCTACCTGGACATGACTCTGACCTTTGGTGACCCTAAAACCAGATTAAGTGCGTTAATTTAATGAACTAGTGAGCTTGATAGTTAATAATATGTTATGCACTGGGCCATTAACTTTTGACTGTTTGTAGCTATTGTTTATTCATCTAGTCCACATGGGGCTTGCTACGAGCATAGAGGAAACCAAAAGAACTTAATGATCATTCCAAAGAGCTAGAATAGCCCAGGTTGGAGTAAGATATTGATGGGCATTCTGAATAACCTTACTGATATGATTACTTTGAACTACCATTTGAGTGAATCTATTTATTTGATTCATGTATTCATTGATAAGATTTGGAGCTGCAAGCAGTAAAAAAGAAACGTTTGGGAGAGTCCCTTTAAATTAATTACATGTTATATTAAAACATACTGATATTTCTAATTGTATAACATCCTCTGTGACAACACAAATCATGACAACATAGTGAAAATGCATAAATAATATATATTTGAGAATCATCAGTGAAGAAGAATCGTGCAGCTTGTTCTTGGTTAATAGATCAGTTCAAAAATCGAATGAATGAGAATCAAGTTTGAAAGAATCAGTGAAGTGAATGATACATGCCAAGTAAAGTTACTGAGCCATAGAAAAGTTGGAAACATAATTTTTAGAAAGCAGAATAATACAAAAGGTTTACTTTTGTGTGACTAATTTGCTGAAAGTGTAAAGAGATGTTTGTAGTATTAGTTTAACATTACATTTACATATCTTATTTAAAACAACTGCAATAATGAATTGTAAGAAAAAAGTGATTAATGCATTCTGATATAAATGTGCTGTTAATGTATTATACTTGTATCATTAATGAGAGAATCATCAATCACAGTGATCTCATTTTCCAGTAATGATTCAGTTCAAATTCGAAAGAATCAAAAGTGGACTGAATAACAATCATGAATCAGACAGGTGTCACTTAAACATCTACTTATAAAATGAATGACGCTTACCACATAATGTATGTGCTATTGCACTCCTGTTGAGCTCTGCTGAATCAATTTATTTGTGCTCACAAATCAGTTCATAAGACTCATTGAAACGAATCATTCAAAAAGAATGAATTGTTTGAGAATTGCTCACCCTTGGAGTAAGAAAGAAAGACCTCCCTATTCTGGTCATATGCTATCAGAAGGAGATAATTATATAAAAGGAGATAGTAGAGAAGGAAGGATAGTCTGCCTGTGACCACAAAAGTGGCAGAACTCAGCCTGTGAGACAGCTCCAGACCACCATTTTAAAAGATCCTCTTAAAATATCACTTGTTTTCCTTGTCAAGGGAGGATTTTTTTCAATGTTAACTGAAGATCTTATTATTACTAATTATTAATATTACAGTAGTTATTCAACACACTGGAAAACATATTTTGACTGTTCTCATCTTTTGGACCACCTAGTGATATATATTCATTTAAATTATAAAACAGTTCAGCATTTCACCCAAATGAGAAAAAAAAGCCTTCATTACTTACCATACCTGTTCATACTAGGAGTGCACCAGAAATGACTTATTGAGTGATATGACACTTAAAAGTCACACTTAATAAAGCCTGTATAGCTTGTGAACCTAGGCCAGAAAATATTTCTCAGTGAAAAACTCTTTCTGATTTCCCAGGACATTTTTTTCCAACTACCAAAGACAGCAATGTAATAAAAAAGTAATACCAGATATTAAATGCAGATAATTTCATATTTATAAGAAGCAGCAGTCAAAAATGTGCTCACGATTTTAGAACTGAAGTATCATACAGTTGAATTGTTCCACTTCCTCCATATTCAGTTTCTGTTTTTAAGTGTAGTGAATGTCTAACGAACAACACCATTAGCAGTGCATAATAAGAAAAAGAAATACAGAAACTGAGCTTCATAAGAATTACTACTTTATAAAAATTAATTCTGGAATGGTGTCTGAGTAAGGCTTGGCCTTTGCTGTTAAGACAGACTCCAGCTCCTCCTGATTTTGTAAAAGAATAATTGGATTCAAAAATGAATGAAACGATCAAGCAGACATGTAATTAAAAAACAGTAAGGTTTGACTGCCATGGCGTCTTTCTCTCTTAGTTTTCAATAATAAATATTGCAATACTGCACTAGAATTTGCCACTTTATCTGCCAAATGATTTATTCCTTTCCATGATGGATCCTTAAATACAGCTATCAATGGTTTTCATAAATTTTAAGCCTGCAATCTCTTAATAAAAGTGTGAATGGGCATGGACAGTTAGACGAAGTCTCACTTTCCCTTAAATCAGTTATCAAGTGTAATTATGAAAGCTCAGATAATTGATTCCTTTATAAACAAAAAAAAAAAAAGGTTTTTTTCAGAATGTATGTAGAGAAAAACATGCTTTTCATTAAAAATTAGAAATTGAATATTGCTTTACATTCACATTGAGAGCAAATAAATACATTTGCAGTCCTGTGATGCACACACACTGAAGAAAAAGACTGGGCCCCTGAAAATCTGATTTGAATTGATGAGGCTTGAAAATCAGATGAGATGAGATGAACATGAGACTTTAAATGCATCAGTGCTCCAAATAAAAACCAATATCCATTTAGTATACCTAGCCAAAGACTACCTAACCAGCAAGATTGTTAAGTCTCCTTCCAATCTTTTGCCCCTTTTTTATCATGCATCCCCTTCAGTTTTTAACTAGCTTCTGCACCCCTCTCTAGCTGCACTTTCTTAACAAATAACTTTTAAAATAAAATGTTTATTAGTACTAATACTACTTTAAAATAGTTTGTAAAAATGTCATATTTCTATCTATCTATCTATCTATCTATCTATCTATCTATCTATCTATCTATCTATCTATCTATCTATCTATCTATCTCATGACAACTGTTCTTGATCCTGAACCTCAAATGGGTTGTGGATTCAGTTTCTTTGAAATATCTGTGGATGGAAAGTAGCTAAACAACTTCAAGACAAGCTTTTTGAGATGCTCAGTTATAAGGCCTTTAGATAGCTAGATAGAACTTTTATTTGTCATGCAATATAATAAGATCAAAAGAGACAGTGGGAGTGTTGGGGTACTCAAAAAATAAAGTGTGTGAAAAAGCAAAATCAAGTTTTCTCAGACCAGAGTCCTATTCAGACTGTCCAAGATGGTGGTCCTTTTGGTCATAAGGCTGCCAGGCATGAAGAGTCAGGTCCAGATGGGCAGGCACTGGAAGTAACATCATTGGAGGAGAGCTGTCAGTCTTCCGGTCAGCACAGAGAGTTAAACAAAGAGCATTATCACACAGCACCACCCCCTGGATTGGTAGAAAATTACCATCACCTGAGCCCTTATTCCGTCTCCCATGCAAGCGTGTGGCAGTTCTAATACAGCATAACATCATTTGCTTTTGTAAATTTATATAGCTTTGTAAAACATTGGAAATTTTTTGTATTTGTGTATTTTTTTTTATCGGTGCTTCCATAATACAAGGGACATTGAAAAAGTTTCTGCACTTTTATATTTTAGTTGGAAGCAGGCGAGAGGAATAGTAATTGGGTATTAAAAAGTTGCTACAATGCAGCGAAAATTGCAACACAAACGAAGATGACTATGTAGAAAAGGACTCGTAATTTTCTTTTGAAATTCTTAATAAATAGAGTTAAAAAAAAGTGCAGAAACATTTTGAATGTCCCTTGTATATTTTGTTAAATACAGTGCTGCTGACACCCTGAAGAATTCAGTTTGGTCAAAGATGAAAAAAATATCTGCTAGATACACAGGTTTTTGAAGCAAGAAGACAAGTGAAATGGATTGTCCATGAAAAGTTGTTAAACTTTGCATTTCAGTTCAAGCAGTCTTAATAAAATCTTGGTGCTTCTAGAGCCGGCACACTTTAGTGTGCAGGAGAAACATCTCATGCTTGCTGTTCATTCATTGCAGAGGGTTTAAAAATTCTTTAATTCTGATGATTCTAACTTAATAAAATGAATGATTTTCATTGAATTTTGAAGTACTATTAAAGGTTCTTCTGGTATGTTTTTAGTGACGGCTTTCTTTGAATGCTGCAGTGCACTCAAGACATAGTGGTGCAACCTTCCTAACTAGAGCCACAACCCCTTTAGGCTTCTCCTTTATCTGTGCACATTTCCACACAGTAAGTCTAGTTAATTCTTTTTAAAAAGATATTTTACAAATTAAAAATTTCTTTCCCAGTTCAATGAGTACCAACGGGCTGACAAAATAGCAAATCTTCCTGCACTGTGCCCTCAACTAGCAAACAAATGTAAAACATAAGATTGGCCAGATTTGCAACATCTGTCAATTCATAGTTTTGAAGTGAGTACAACTGGCTTTTTTTGACATGATCAACTAGGTGGAAGAGTATGTGTTCAGACATACTGTCAACGCAGCAAGCTACAGTATTGTTAGAGAGACAGAGAGAGATGGGGGTTGTATTTATTTTTTAGCAGACTTTTCCCCAAGTGTGCAGCTCACTACGTCTTTTGCAGGGGGTATGCACAATTTTTAGCAATTGTATGTGGCATTCTATTTTTAGCTATTCTGTAGCTATTAAAGCATGATGATATGCATGCATCTTTACAAGATCCAAAGCCTGAATGTTCCTGCATTTTTTCTTCTTATTTATTTCAGTTTATATTGGAAAAACCTAACAGGGTTGCTGTTTTAGATTTTTGCCTTTATTTTCCAAATGGTGATGTAAGTAAGAGGCATTGAAATAGCTGTCAGCTAGAACCTCACCATGGACTCACTGCTGGTCCATGTAAACCCCAATAGGATATAACTTAAGTCATATTTGCACTTTTTAAATGTATTTGACCTTGTTGCTCTTTTAGCATCTTTTTCACATTGCTCCATTCCATTGTCTTATTGTACAAATGGGTAATTCTGCCCTCCTTCATTGCTAACATCAATGTCAATGCTGCTATCTTCCCCTACAGCTGATTAAGTGACCCTGTTGGAGTTTTCAGCCCAAATCTTACACCTTATTATCCCCATTTTCCACCACATATCTATGTTTAAATGTAAGTTTTTATAGCAAACTTCACTTTTACCAAGCAAACAGCCTTCAAAAATTCTAAAATGTATGGCTGGACTGTACTACTACAAGAAAAACAAGAGAAGGTGGGGTGATTTTTAGATATGTGGGAAATATCAGAAAATTAATTTTAAGAGTAGAATTCTTCCTTCTTCTTTCGGCTGCTCCCGTTAGGGGTTGCCACAGTGGATCATCTTCTTCCATATCTTCCTGTCCTTTGCACCTTGCTCTGTTACACCCATCACCTGCATTTCCTCTCTCACCACATCCATAAACCTCCTCTTAGGCCTTCCCCCTTTCCTCTTCCTTGGCAGCTCTATCCTTATTTCATCTTCCCTGGCAGCTCTATCCTTATGAGCAGACTTCTTCATAATGGTTAAATATTTATAGTTTATCCATTGACATATTAGAATTCAAATCTAATCTAGCCATTATAGATTTTATTTATGCACACAACATAACAGACCACAGTCTGGGAAATGCCGTTTTACTCTGATTTAAAATTATACCAATTTTAGGCATTTCAAACGAGCCAGAATCACACAAGCCTTGGATTTATCACAATAAACTGTATTAATGTAACACTGTGTGGATCTTAAGAAAAAGTGAAACTGTGTTATAAATATTGTCATGCTGTTTATGAAGTTAAAAAAATATGATGAAAGGAGAATTAATTGTATTGTAAAAAATGCAAAACCTACCGTACAGCTCTTCATGTTGTTTAATACAATTCTGCATCATTTCAAAATTGGAAGATTACATCCAGTGGTTCCTCAGCTTTAGGGGAAGTGGAACTACTGTGCAAAAATAAATAACTAGTAATGTTGCCTTAGTAATTTAACATGTTAAAATGTTTACAGCAAACTCAATTCAGTCATCATAATCAATTTCTTACTTTTTTACATGATATGCACAATATATTTTATACAGTTTTTTTATCTTGAAAATATTTCTTTTTGAAGTCAGTTCCTTTATACCTGACACCACTGGCCTGTCTCTTGATTGCTTCGGTAGGCCCTTCAACTGAAGTATGCTTGTCTTACCTTTACTCAGGTGTGTGCATGTGTACACTGAACAATTCAATTCTACCTTAGAACTTGAAGAACTGAGCCTTTTTATGCAAGCTATTGGTGGAGTCTATGAGGCAATTTAAAATGTGCGTTATCATTATCATGAATTTTGTCAATTAGGTATGCACAATGTAATTTAGCACTTTGCCCACTGAAGAAAAATTGGACATTTATGAATATTCATTTGTTTATCTGCTTTTGATGTTGAGCATTTGATGTTGAGATGAATTTATTACAAACCTTTGGTGGTTGAACTGTATGATAACATGTTGATAGATTTTCTTTCACTGTTTTTATGCCATTATTTGGCTAACACTTTGTCATCACTGGTGTTGATAGTGAGTAAGGTTTACTGGAAGCTGACTGCTTCCTCTTTTGCTCTCCAACACTGCTGCTTCAATGTTTGTTTATTCCAGGCAGATCCAATACTGCCATGTAAAATTCCTAAATATCCACAGCACCTGCTCTGCCTCCCACCACACTCTTGAGGCAATACCATCTGTACTCAATGTTTACAACTATGTGTACTGATACAAGTCCAAATCCTTTACGAGATAACTGCTGGTCACATTTCCTGGTAAAGGGATTTATGAAAAAGAAACGATCTGCTCTTTAAGTGCTAGGTCACCCCTCTATCTCTCATCCACGCTCCAATGTACACTCACAAACATGAACTTCACAGCTTCTCAGGTTGATGTAACCTTTCTGAGAGCTTCTCCCTCAGAGGTTATTGAGTTCAGGCCAAATGACACAGATTTTATCAGGCAAAATAATATTTGTAACGTTAAAATCAATGTTACATTCTTCAGATCTATAGAAGTGTAAACAGTATAAACACACAGAAGAAACTGAAAGAGCCTTCTTTTGTTTACATGCAATGGATCAACTGAAAGTGACAGTTCTATTTATAGAAAAAATATTAACACATTAAATTTACCAATGGCTGAAAGGTACTATAAATTAAAGAAATAAATAATGATCAAGTGGGCAATGCTTTCGCCATACAGCCTTCAAACTTGGGAGTGAGCTAAATTGTCAATATTAGAGTAAGGTGGCTTGGAAGTGAAAAGGTGTTGTGTGCTTATAAAAGAACATGCATGCTGTCGACAATAAATGAAAGTGGGCAGCAACAATTCACAAAGAGAGGTGTGGCAAACCTAAGAGATGAGAAGGGGTGTGTTTAAAATTCAGAACAGGTGCGAACTTTTAAAAAAGGAGATGGAGCAGATATTGTAATAAACACAGATGATCAGCATTTAGAAGAGACTGCAACATTTTTCAGAAAACATCAGCCAGAAATAAAGATTCATGCCAGAAATTACGTCACTCATGCCCTAATAAACAGCTAATGCTTTTTCACCAGTGTTGTTAATAAACAAAAAATCATATTTCTATGTTTTAATTTTTTTTTTTTTTTACATAGACTGTTGATTCTGTACTTTGGACAATTGGCAGAAGATGTTTTTTCCAACAAGAAGAATTGCATGTGACAGATGTTACATCGTCTAATTTTATTTCCGCTGCCTGATCATTTGTCTACAAAGATGTGACATTTTATATTTTTGAAGTGGTATGTTTATATTAAGTTGATGAAAAATATTTAGAATGTGGTCCCTGCACATGTCAATTTACTACTGAAACAAAGATGGTGGTCACGCAAAATTCAGTTTTGAGCAGAGCTCTGCAACCTACTTTATTCGCAGTAGTTTTAGGCCTGTGATAAAACAATAAGTGGTGCCATTTTTTAAGTAAACTCTCCATATTGCCTATTAAAATATGTTATATTTTGAAAATTGTTTTTAAATTAACCCACTTAAGAGTATAAGATTTAAAGTGTTCAGGTTTTTAAAGAAAACGCATAGTACATTGTGCACTTTTCATCAACTTAATATAAACATACGCATTACTTTACAAATTTATTGCATCAGCCATAAAAAGGGTGTGTATTCGTTTTGACTTTAAGCCTCAAACATGTTATTTTCAATGAAAATGTATTAGTACAATGTTTAATTGTTTTAAATTATAGTAGTATCACAGTAAAAATGAGCATGCTCTTGTAAAAATGAAAAACTACATCCAATACAGTAATCTTAATTTACTTATTTAATTAATAACTATTTTTGTCTACCAGGTGGCATTTCACCAGAAACAAATTGTATATATTTTTTCCACATAATGTAATCAAAATATTAGTTCAAAGGCTTTGATTAACAGTTGCTAATATCACAAGAAGCAATTCATAAGCATGTCAAGGCTCCATTTGCTGTTTAATATTGTGTATGTGATGTCATTTCTGGAATTTGAATTTTCATTTTTAGCCTACATTTTCTGAAAAATGCTACACTCTCTTTTAAATACCGCTCAGCTACGTTTAATAAAATCTGCTTCACCCACATTTTTTTAAAAAGTTTACACCCTTTTTGAATTTTAAATATACCCCTTCTCTTCTCTTAGGTTTACCACACCTCTGTCTTTGAATTATTGCTTCCCACTTGCACACTTCATAGACACCTTTTAAATTCTGTTATAAACACGCAGCCTGTTTGCACTTCTCAACCAACCATATTAGAGGGACTCCCCTGGTTTCAGTATTTATATAAGACTGAAGCCCCTTCATTATAAAAAATGTATATCCTGTCAGACCTTTTTGTTAGGCCGTTCATGTTGCTATTTAGTAATGGTGATAATTATTGTGCTCTTACATTACTAGGTCCTTTCTGTTCTCTATGCCTTGTGTTACCACAGCACTTAAATAGAAGTGTGTTTATTCCTTTCATTGGTGGATTGTTAACTCTTAGTGGATGGCAAACTTCACAATCAGAAATGCCAGATTCTAATTTAGAGGTACATTCCATTATCAAAAGGGTCCTAGCCGGTCTTGACACTAGACCATGTTGATGGCACTTTTGTTCCCCTCTGTTAATGGTGTAGCTTAGTGAGTGATTTTAAATAAAGCTTAGTGAATGGAGAGAAAGAGAGACAGACAGAGAGAGGATGTGCTTATGCCCACATGCAACCTCAGGTAAAGATACTTGTTACTAACAACCAAATGTGCATATTCAGCCTAATTTTGCCAATTGCCTTGCTTTCATTTTATAAAAGGAAGCAACTGAAAAAAACAGAGTAAATACTCGAGAAAAGAGACCTACGAGGACTTGAAAAAAATGGGAGAGAGGAAAAGGAAAAAGGGGATAGAAACCTACCTTCCTGCAAATCAGCAGCGCAAGGTGTGCCAAAAGTGCAATGTAGTGTGAAGTGCAGGTCCATCTGAAAGAAAAAAAGGCAAGATGTGGGTAGAATGCAGATAGCACTGTCTGATTTGAGCAGTTTGTAGTTGTGTCCACCACATTTAAACAAAACAGAATGTGTGTGAATCGCCCTGTAAAATAAAATGCTCAAAAAGTGAACTGACTTACTCACTAAGGACTGAGACATCTGCAGGAGATTAACCCCAGTCACACAAGAATGAGTACCTTTGGAGAGCTGTTTGGATGTTTGTGTCTTTTTTTCCAATGCTTTTGGCATAAAAGTGGAGTTAGCGTCTGTAGTGTTTTTTTTTTCCAACAACAAAAGCCTGCAACATTTCAGGCCTACAATGTTACTCCAGATAAATGTACTTATGTTTTGTAATTATTTCCTGTAAACTGTTTAACAATATGTATAATTGTCTTGTCACACACGTGCGCATGGGAGGCAGCTAAAGGGCTTGAGTAAGGGCAGTTCTGAGGTATGCCGGGATGTGGCAGAGTGCACTGACTCTTTTTCTCCCTTTCCTGTAGACCATTCACGGGAGATTCCACCTGGCTCTCTTGACATCACTTCCGGGACCGAGCCTATGGAAGGAAACCTTGCCGGAACCGGCCCCTGTGATGTCACGTCCGGGCTCGAACCAATGGCTGAAGACCATGAGCCCGATCCTTATGATCTCACTTCCTGTCTTCCCCTTTAAAAGCTTGCATCTTTTCCCTAATCCCTCAGTTCTGTCTTGGACTTGATTGTATGCACATCAGTGCAGTATTCATTGGAAATGACTTTTGCAGCCAGGAAATCAATTACACGGGTGGCTGCCCCAAACCTTTCAATGACTCTGTGTCAAATTTGTGACAGTCTGTATATTGTATTTTAATCTGCAAACATTTACCAACAAATTTAAATGTTTTATTTTGCTTATGCATGACTTTATCAACCAAATCAGTAAAGCATAAGATGCTTTACAAGTTAACGGAACAGGAATGTTTGTTAGCCCAATGAATGTAAATGGTAAGAGAAAGTGTATAAAACAGATTCATATAGAATTTGAAGAACCCAGTACCCTGCTTTTATTTGTTTAAGGATAAGGATGAAGGATGGTGGTTACACTGGCTTCCTTAGTCTTATACATTACCACTTATTTACTGTATATTTTTACTGTTAGTGACTTTATAACACACGGAGGGAAGAGATAGAAGAATTATTGTGAATAGATTATGCACTGAGTGGTCACTTTATTACTGTGCATACGCGTATTTTAAGTTGTTCCTATGTAGGTGAATACTGATTACTCTATATGTATAGAAAATGCTATTTAAAACAGACAGGAGTCAATAGATTGTAGTAGTGCTAACCTCTGCATCACCATGCTGCTCCATATAAAGAGTGTAATAATTATCCGTATTGTGCCAGGGAAACATGAACAGTACATACAACATACTGTGTAATGTAGATATACCTGTCTGTCTTCTGGGTAGTATAAGGTAAGACAAGTGCATAAAGTCTCAATGCTGGGAAGGTTGAATGAAGGTTTTGTTGCCATCTTTTCCATTAAGAACAATATTATAACATTTATCATATATTTTTACAATGGAAACTACTGAAATATACATTAAAGTGCAAATACCAGGTATAAAACACATCTATTTCAAAGGCATTAATAAGAAAAACAGGTCATAAAAAACTTTCCAGCTGAATTAGGCAACTTTACAATTGAACTCTTGTCTACATAAAATACAAAACCATAAAGTAGGTAATTGAACACCGTCAACCATCTTAAAATCTTACAATCTAATCAACAAACAGAAATAAACATAACACTAACAAAATCAGTGCTGTATGAGCTCTTACACATTACATCTTCATAAAGTTAAGCATCTCTTTTAAAGGCACAGTGAATCAGTAGCATTTTAGTACAAAATATTAAACATAAACATTTCCTATTAAATTGCAAGCAAGAATGACTGTGACCATGTTATGAATCATTAAAATATACAAAATGGATGTGATATAGAAACATTTATTTATGTCCTATTCCTGCTTATTTCCAATTTAGATTTACAGTGGGCTGGAGATACTAGTCCATCAATGTAGGGCACACTCACATCTACTGTCATGCACACTGGGCTAAATTTGAGACACCAGTCAACCTAACCTGCTCATCGTTTTGATGTGAGAAGAAACCAAAGTGCAGGGAGAAAAGAATTCTGGGGGAACATGTAAACTCATCAGTTGCAGTCCCCAAGCTCTGTTCCCAGAAATCTGGAGCTGTGAGGCAGTACTAACAACTGCATTACAAATCATTTTTGATTTTCAACTTTATAAATATTTAACATTTAAATACACTAGTTCAACTAATTCTTGTTAGTTTAATTAATCCTTAAAATGATTTTCTAAAAAACAATTAGGTTTGTTGTAATTCCTGAACAAAAATATCCACCTTAATAAAAGGACATGTCTGTCTGTATGTGTCTGTCATTCCAAAACTTGGCACATCACAAACATTTTTAGTAATTAAATGCATTGTATTACTCATAACAATAGACAGTGCATCAATAACATTAACAATGCTTTAACAAATCCCATACCAAATGGCATATAACAGAGACACATGCATTGCATGGTGAACTGCAAACGTTTATGCTGATGTCTAAGTTGATTACTCAGATTTCAACCCAACTTTGACGGGTTGCACAGGTGGTATTAAATATTGACACAAAATAATATTTTCTTTGACTCTGTTGTTGGATTTAGCAGATTGGAAAGGCATACTAACAACTGATAAAAAAAGAAGCGCAAAAAAGTCACACAGATAATTCAAGTAAACATTTTGATGTCTAGTAGTCTTGTTTACTTTACTTTTTTACTTTTATTTTAAATTATGTATATTATTAGATCTTTTCTAAATACTAATTTTCTATATTATAACAGATAATGATTTTTTAATTGGTGTGTAGCACAGAGTTTTGTATTATAGTCCTATAGGTCCCATTTTTTAAAGAACTGTGATTACTATACTAATCCATCCAAACAGTAACCAATTATTTTAACCTAAATGAGGGTGAAGTGAGTTGGACCCTTCCCAGGTGTACCAGGCACATGGCAGGAACCATCCCTGGATGAAACACTAGTCCATTTGTGCACTCACTGACTCTCTGTTACAGTGGGACAAGGTAGAGCTGCCAAGTAACCTAAATTTATGCAATTGTCCAAAGAATGCAGGAGATAAACTTGAGTACCTCTATAAAAAATACACATGGGTATGTAAACATTTGTAAATTACACACAATCATACACCAAAACAAGAACTGTGAGGCTATTGTGAATATCACCACATCACTTTTCCACCACGTTTTTAATTATACTGTATTATGCAACAATAGTGTTTATTGTGATATTGTTTTTTTAGTGTCTGTGATACATCCATCTTTTAACTACAGGGTTGTGTATTTGTTTTCCAAACTCTTACTTGCCAATTCAAAAGATGAATGCAGTAAGGTTGCCACCATGTATGCCTCATGTCACAAAATAATCTAGCTTCCATTGCAATAGACCTCTTCTACAAATTTAACCAAATAATCATTAGTTTCCAGCCCATACTCACACTACCAAAAGTAAGAACCAATTTGAATTAATTCACAATTTACTCTCTCACCTTTATATTTAATGTACCGCCCCTTCTACATCTTATGTTATGAAGAATATCAGGTACACAAACACTTTTTGGAAATCCAACACTTCCCATCAATCAGTTGTGCTGCACAGTTTCTTGACAAATCACTCTGCCCATTTCATGGTTTCATTTATTTTCTGACAGCTAAGTGAGAAGACAGTAGGAAATTTACCATTAGTCCAGTGAGCATGGAAATAATCTTGAACCACTGAAGAAACAATTCGTTATAACGGGGACTTCATCATAATGGAATTTGCACACATCGCTCTCTTTCAGCTTGTACAGTTGACAAAGCCTACAGTGAAATGTGAAACTAGATTTTCTTAACATTAATTCTGTATTGTCCTTGACTAAAAAAACATCATTAAAATGAGTATTTGGTTAAAAAAGAGTTCATTCTAATGGGATTTGACCTGTATTAACAATACAGAAAGTTGAGAAAGAAATACTTATGATGCCTCTGAGAATGCTTTGGGTGGAGTGTTAATAAATGTAATAAAATCAACACCATCAGCTTCTAGAAAAGCTAAAAGCTGAAGAGTCGAAAGACTTTGCATTTAACCCAGGAACAGTTTTTGAGTTATGGATGCTTATCTAGGAAGAATCACTGAATCCAATCCTATACTCAGAAGAGCCAAAAATCTTGCAATGATCAAATATAGGGTTAATTCCAATATGGATAGCTCCACTTCAAAAGCCGAATTGTTATGATTTGTGATTAACATCCAACTTGAATAGTACCAAATAACTGACCTCCAGCACCACAATACTGACAGAGAGATGTTAAAGAGTTCATAATTTAACAGGAGTCTTAGCAATAAAACAAAGAGGAGTGGGACATGAGTCTGTGTGTTAATAACAAGATAATAAGAGACTTCTACTCTACCTTTAGACAGATACTCATCTCAGTCCTTGTGGACAGTGTTATAGAGTGGGTAAATAAGAGAGGGTATTAGTGGGCCAACCCTGAACCCGGAATGAAATATTACAGTGCCAAAGCTATTAAAAAAAGCTCTCCACTGAATAAAAGCACAAAAGGAAAGCAATAAACAGAAGAAGAACAAAACTATAAAATAAGTGGTAAACATCACACCTATTGAATCCCTGGAATTTCCAAAGCAGCCCACTTATCTTGTCTATTACGTTCAGTGTCTGCAACAATCTATACATATAAAAGTTAATGTGTGCATGTATGTATGTTCCAGCATCACTTCAAAATGACTGGAGCAATTTTCATGAAACTTGGTACACATGTTCCTCATTGGTCGACTAAAAATACTGT
>JANRMT010062861.1:51877944-51911858 GCA_026402145.1 Polypterus bichir lapradei | reverse complement strand
AGCCAAATACCAATGACTCACTCATCATGAAATCTCCCAAACCATAAGGATTTGGGACTTGAAATTTGGAATGTAGGTTACCCTTGGCACATAGATTCTCACTAAGAAACGCTTTTAAAATTTCATGGTCCAAGCGCATTCTGTCTGTATGTCTGTCCACTTTATGTATGTCTGCTTTTCACGAGACAATTACTTAACGGATTTAGATCTGGGTGTTTTCTATAATTTGCTTGAACTTTCTGGTTGATTTTGTGACTTCTCACATCATGCGAAGTACCATAGTTCTTTTGCGGTACCAATGTATTTATGCAAATCCAACAGAGTGGCTGTGGCTCAAGAGCAGGAGGGTAGGGCCTTCCTCATTCCCTCGCCAACCTCTGTTTGAGTTAGTCTACGTCTCACCATGTGTTGGAGCACACCTTGCCTCCGTTTGGCTAGCAATACCTGCTTGTTCAACAGACATTATCATCTACAGATTGTTAAGGAGTAACGTTTGACGTTTTTGAGAGGGAGATCAGAGCTACGTGTGTTTTAGAGGGTAGCTACTGATTGCCAAAGATATCATGGCCATGTGCTTTTCTCCTCATGCGGGGAATGCTTTCCTGTCAGAGCTGAGCACGAACAGATACAGTGCCAACGTCTATTGATTTTTAAAGTTCGTCCTGTTTCATTAAGTCAATGTATGTGTGTGTGTATGTATGTATGTTCCATCACTTCCGAATGGCTGGAGCGATTTTCATGACACTTGATACACAAGTTTCTCATTGGTCGACTTAAAATACTGTAGAGTGAAATCAACCCTAACCCACCCCCTTCTGGGTAGTGTGGGGGTGATCTTGTGGTCATGTATGCATGTTATCATCCAGTTGACACTCGGAATGAACACCAGAGGGCGAACTGGAGGTGACTGCCAGCATTCTTTATGTTTGAGCACTACCTTGACCGCCTGTTACGTTTGAAATTAAATGGAGTTGGCTGGTTCCGAGCGTCAACTGGATGATAACATACACACAAGACAAGCACATTAGTGAGTCTTCATTGTCCATCCATCCATTATCCAACCAGCTATATCCTAACTACAGTGCCATGGGGGTCCGCTGGAGCCAATCCCAGTGAACACAGGGCGCAAGGCAGGAAACAAACCCCAGGCAGGGCGCCAGCCCACCACATGGCGCACACACACACACCCACATACCAAGCACACACTAGAGACAATTTAGAATCGCCAATCCACCTAACCTGCATGTCTTTGGACTGTGGGAGGAAACCAGAGCACCTGGAGGAAACCCACGTAGACACAGGGAGAACATGCAAACTCCACGCAGGAAGGACCTGGGAAGCGAACCTGGGTCTCCTAACTGTGAGGCAGCAGCGCTACCCACTGCGCCACCATGCCGCCACTACTCTTCATGGTTTCTCAAACAATTAAAAAAAATATTTTATTTTCCTCCCGGGCAAAACTGAGTATTTCAGCTATTCAAAGTATGTGTGTGTGTTTATGTATGTATGTTCCAGCATCACTTCCAAACGGCTGGAGCGATTTTCATGAAACAAGGTGACTGCCAGTATTCTTTATGTTTGAGCAGCACCGCGCCCCTGTTGCTTTTGAAATTAAATAGAGTTGGCTGGTTCTAAGCGTCAACTGGATGATAACATACATACCTGAATGCAAGACAAGCACATTAGTGAGTCTTGATTGTTTGTTAATTTATTTTTATTTTTAAAGTTGTTGGTTTTTTTAAATTATATTTTTCTCAAACAATTAAAAAAAAAAACACTTTATTTTCCTCCCGAGCAATGCTGGGTATTTCAGCTAGCTTCAAATGCAGTAGCAAACCAAATCACACTCTCTCATTTACTTCCCACTCTTTTTTCTTTCTAGCCTCATTTCCTCTTGCAAGTTGGGCTCCCCCGACTCACTGGTGCCTTAACTGACACGGGCTTTGAACCCTAGCCAGAGATCACTTTAAGGTAGAGGCCTGTAATTACTTCCTTAGTCAGGAATTGCCTTTTTAAACATATGGGGTCATCCTCCTACAGTTCCTGCCACCACTCCCAGTTTCTCAGCTAATCTGTCTGCCATCTCACACATAAAGGACCAGGTGACTTACAGGAACCCTGAAAAACACCTTAGGTAATAAGAACCTGCCTGTACTGACCCTGTTGCCACTAATCAATCTTGGTGCCCTGGAATAATCACATCTGGGACATTCTTCTTGAGTACAGACTATTCTGGCCCTGATGGTATTCCACTCACCATGCTGGTGCAATGATTGTTTATCCTTCAAGTATGTATATCCTTATTTCTAGCAGTGGTCTGTTGAGCCCTGTTTTGTCCTTTATTAATCACATCTGCCTGCCATGTGTGTCAATATTGGGACACCCATCATAACTGTCCAAAAGTGAAGTAATTGTGAAAATGCAAACCTCTCTGTCAGAACATTGTCAAATTATAGTTTACAAAAGGAAAGGACAATACCAGACTGAAGAAAAAACAAAAGCACGAAATAAGAAGGGAAACGCAAAACCCTACTATCCAAACTTTTGGAGCCAACTAAGACACCCTTCTTATTTAAAGTATTCAGACTAGTTACACACATGCAATGCCAACAACAACCATGGCGGTCTCCCTTTTAGAAGCAACTCTGATGTTTCTCTGTTTCTTTTGTGGAGTGTCTGTCTCCACTTCCTCATGGGCTATCAGACACCTACAGTGATGGAAGAAAACTAGATGGAGGTCATATTTTCTTTTCCAAGCTTTTGTTTGAAAGGAAACAGACACAGCTGAATGAAATGCTCTTGAAAATCTTCCACTCTAAAGAACATGTAAATACTTATGGCAGCATAAAGAAAAACGCTTCATAATTTATTCCAATCTGTATCATGTAAACATTACAGTGAATTTAAAAGGGAAAGGCACACAAAAGTGATTATATTAAAAAGAGAGAATAGCAATTTTGTAGCTTGAACTTTCCACAACAACAAACAAATCATCAGCTTTACAATCAACCAGAAATTCAAGAGTTTACTACCAACTGATGCAAAAGAACTGTGAAGTCCACAAATTAAACTTTAACCTTTAATCTCATGAAAAAGGGCCCATTGAGAAGTCTATAAAGGTTGATAATATAGTCATATTGCACAGAACTAATTTTATCACTACTGTACATCTCATGTGCAGAAAGCAAAGGGGAAGGAGAACACAAGCAATATATACAGTAAGTGAACAGTGGAAACATTTGATATACTGTAACCAGGAGAATCATCTGACAGCATAATATCCACAAATGGATGAGTTCATACTGCAAAATATCTAAAGACCTGAGCACTGTCTCCAGTTGTGACAGTCTAATGGTGTCAGGGAGCAGCATAATGGGATGAGGCTTAATATCCTGATATAGATTTGGTGCCCTACTTAATGATTTAATGTTATCCCATCATCCTATACTGTAGAATTTCCTTCCTGGAGCACAATATACCTATGCACCAATGCACATATATTTAGTCAACAGACAGCTTAATGACAAAGACATTAAGGAAGACCATATGCCAGAGTTGCTCACTTTTTGAGAAGCCCTAAACTCACACCTAAGACATTGAGAATGCATCAGTCAACAAGGCATGTGCTGACTGACTTTCTTGTGGGAAAATGGTGCTGTGGTCCTTATACAATATTCCTGATTGTTTTAAATAAAGTTCTGGAGAACAAATAAGTTGTCTTTCTGGAACTTAGTGGCCTAACATTTAGTTAATGGTGTTTCAACCTTTTGACTGTAACCCGAACCTGTGAAGAAGCTGTATGATTATAATGAAGACTATAAAACATAGCATGATCTTATCCATTCATGTTAAATTATGTTTATGGACACCGTCTTGTATTATGTATTATGAATAGCTTAATATAGTGTTGTTTCCTATAGAAAAATGCTTTAATCCAATAAGAATTGTGAGCAGTTTCCTTGCTGGACAGAGATTGCTGGGACAAGACAGACAGCTTCCATAGGGCAGGAAGGGACACTGTTAGCAGAAATGATCCAGACTTATATGTGTGGTACATGTCCAGAATAACATAACATAACAGAATAACATGAGTAACAGAGAAAAATTCTGAAGAAAAGGATAATATTTTTTCCTAGGACACTAGTGCACAGGTGATCCAGCAGATGCCAGAGATATCTGTTCTTCTTTCAGAAGACAGAGCCAGGTCAGGATAGGAAATCCATAAGTATTAACACCTCATGAATGCTAGACAGCATATAGTTCCAATAAAACCCATATGGGATTATATTTTTATTCAGATAGTACAGGCAACAGTAGTGCTGTCTTGGAGGCCTGATCGTATAAGTGCAACTTAAGGCTCATGTACAGAAACATCAAAAGCCACAAGAGGGAGCTCTGCACTGGTGAAAATGAAAACCCAAACAGATCCCAAACATTTTATTAGGCTTTATTGGTAGAGATGAATGCCAAGTCCTAGGGGCCCTGGGCCTGACCAGATATTGGGCCTCAGCCCCCTTCCAGCCCAATGCCGTCAGCCAAAACCAATGTGACGACATGTAGAATAAAGGTGCATCCTTCATCCAAATGCCAGGTTTATTTGTATTTATTGGACATCAAATACAATCTAATAACTTCATTATACCATCTGGGTAGACTGCACATCCTACATAACACATCTTGCATGCGTGCATCATGTAAAGAACTAGCAACTAAGGAAAAATTCAATAGCTGTGCATGTTTCACATTCAATAATAAAATAAAAATGCAGTTTAACTCTACAATCACATGTGCTGAAACAGCACAAATTGGGCTACCTTCCTTCCTCACAAGTGATCACAAAAATAACAATCATTAATTCACTGAACATTGTGGCCCACTGAATTTTCAATTGTTTTCAAAATGTTTTTAAAGACACAATGACAAGTCAAGCAAAATGACACTTTTTATTGGCTAACTAAAAAGATTACAACATGCAAGCTTTCAAGGCTCAGGCTCCTTCATCCATCAGGTGTAAATTTATAGTGCTTGTGAAAGTTAGTGTTACCAACCTCAGGCCTAGAGGAACGTGGGCCAGGTACAAGCCACTTTTGCTACAGGGTGTAGTTACAGCGATATGGTGAAAAGCATAAAGAAACAGGCAGCAGTTCCGAGTCTCAGACCATACTTCTCTGTTGTGCTTTATTCTTATTTACCCAGAAATACATAAATGCTTCAATCTCTGCATAGATCAACATGATGATCAGTTAAACAATGGTGCATGCCAATTTCCTCTGCAGAACAACAGCATAAACACATTTACTTTGGTTCAAGAGTAGTATTGTTCTCAGCTATCAAGAAGTACCTGATCTGAAACCAAAATCCCCACAACTCATTCATTTGCAAAGGAAGCAGGTAGTTCTGTATCACCACATTCTGCGTGGATCAAATCAGTGTGATTATTCAAAGCAGGTGAACGTGAAAGTGACCGAAAGAATAAAACTGAAAAAAAAAGATAACTTTTTCAAGTACCATAAATTTACACTGGCTGTTACAGATTCAAATGAAATGTATGTTTTTATTATATAATAGTAATAAAAACAGCAGCTCACTACTCAAAATGGTAATTGGAGGAACCGGGAATCAAACCCAGGACCTCTTGATTTTGAATCAGCAGTTCTTATTGCTGTACTACCCAAGCGGTCGTGTCAGCATTGTACCCTAAGCCAAATTCTTTTTCATTGGTTATATTCTTGAATAAAAACACACTTGTTTTATTATACTTGTACCTTTTGTGAAAGTGTTTATTTGATATTTGAACTTCAGTGTTCACACATTATACACTTCATGTCTACATTTTGTCAATTATTACTAAAACATGAAAAACGTTTCTGTTTTAGCTATGTGTTCAACAATTCCTACCTAGCATTTCCTGTCATCCTATATTTACAGAGATCATTGCAGACACAGAGCACACATGAAGTGTATGTATTCCAAATGACAATATATTATTTACCTTCTACAATTCCAGGCACCCACACCCAGATAAACACATTTGAGCTCTGAGAATCTTCTTTGTCACTTGAGCTGCGGCCATTGTGGGGTTGGGATAGCAAGCTGCTTATGCTGATCGACACATTTGCAACACAAAAAACGCTAATGGAGAGATGCAAAGAAATTTAAGGTGGTCAAGGATTACGAGTTTTTTAGTAGGCTTCAGGGATTCTAGGGTTAAGCATTTTCCTTATGTTTAATAATTAATTCAGTTATAGCTTCATATGATATATACTTCTAATAGACTGTAAAAGATTATTATATATTATATGTATATATATTAACCATGAATTAATCATGAATTTTTCATGCATCACACATACCTTTGTGGAAATGAAAAAGCACAAATATATGAATTGAAAATATGAAAATTTAATTTATTATTTGTTCTGAAGTATAGCATGATACTGAATCAAATATATTTAACTTAATGTCACAGAAAAAGACATGAATATGGTTATTTTGTGTTAGGTAAGAAATATAAAAATTAGTGCTGGGCAACGATTGAAATTTTTAATTGCGATTAATCGCAGACAATCACAACAATCACATTGTTATGCGCAAAATTCAATAATGAATAATCAAAAGTGGTGTATTGTGTGTATTTGATTTGCAAACACTTTAAACAAATAAGGTGCTTTTTAACAGCAGTATTTTGTTTACATAGTAGCAGTTAAAATATTTCTTGTAAATCTCAACTTAAACATTAATGTAATCAAATCAAATATAAAATCAAAGGTATTTGCCACTGCCAGGGCATTAAGATTTTATCTACTTAGTTATAGAAAAACAAGTCACCCTCAGAGTCCAGAGCCACGATCACAACATTATAACAAGCACATTCTGAGCAACAGCAAGCTAACATTTTAAAATTTGTTTTCCTTTTTATCTGAACAGATACCAGCAGAAACATTTTCTTTTATCAGGGAGCAGCATAAACAGTCTATGTTCAGTAGCAACTTTTTGAGGGCTAATATTTTTTCCGAAATACTCAGTTTTCTGAAAGGTGAACAAAGGAATGGTTTCACATATAAATCAACATAAAAATCTGTTGCTGCCTGTTTTGCCTGCTGTTGGCGCCTGTTTCCAGCAGTAGTGGCTCGACAGCCAGCAGGAATACACTGTAGGCTGGCTGCGTTTGTGAGACAGGTGTGCACAAGTGGCAGTTGCAGTGAGACGCAATACGGGTTGTACCTCCTTTCATCATAAGTTTCTGTCCTCCCAGGCGAATGTTGCCATTGGTGCATCAGCTACACAAACGTGTTTAGCACCATGGTGAGCTGGGGAATAATCAGCCGATGCCAGTACCTCACTTTCGTTTTCGACGTATTGACTAGATCCATGAGTTACAGAAAGACAATTATGCTTCAGATATGATTTTACTAATGTGCACCTCACATTATAATTATGTTCCATATAGGGATTCCTTGGCCTTTTGATACTCTCATAGTGATCGTTTACAAAAATGACAGCTAATCTGATATATCTTTATAATTACAATTATTTTACATTAAGTTTGCATGAGGAAGTACTTTTTCTGTGTGATTTGTCTCTTTAAATTGAAAGGAATATGTAGCAACCAGTTGATAATTGAGAGATGGGCGAGATGTTAGTGCACAGCCATTAACTGGCAATCAGACGACCAGCTAAGCAAACTGATGAGAAGGATGAGGTTAAAGCAAGACTAAATATAGTTTATTTAAACTTGGGATTGATCTTGTTCTGCTGTTCACTGAGACAGCACTTAGACCTGAGGATTGTCTCCTCGTAGTATTGTGCTACATATTTTGCTCTTAATCCGCTGCTGGGGATTTGTTTATGCTAATTGGTAAGTGATCACTGGATATTGATTAAAGCCAGTCCAACCCCAAGCAGAGTTGGCAGTAGAGTGGACACTCATCTTGTGGGAGAAGCTGAGGCCTGGAGAGGGTACAGTGTAGTAGTACTATGGTGATGAAGTGTGCAAGTTACCCTACTGCATAGACAGAGGTTTAAGACCTGTTTAAGTAGCCCCAGAGTGAAAGTAGTGTTTATTGTTTTACTTCTTTTTATTCATACTTTATGTTGTCCATTTTCTGTATAACACTATAAATTTTTTGATTTTTAAAATGCAGCATTTTTATATTATTTGCCTCTTGTGTGGTGTTGTGGGTGTGGGAAGCTGCCATAAAAGGCTTCTTTACAGAAGCATTGTATACATCTGTGCTCCAGCTCGTAACGCATAGTGACATAAACATGTCACTAACCTCCAAACCCTTAACTCTACAGTACATTTATGATCATGAGGAGGAAAATAAAGGCATAGTGTTATTATAGTGTGGCAGCAAATCTATATAATAAATAACTATTTAAAGTGAGCCATTTTCATGGTGTTAAGGACTTCAGGCTTTATTTTGCATTTAAATTAATGAGTTCGACCTATCCTGGTCATTGGCATACCTGGCAGACTTTTTTTTTTCAAATAAATCTTGTTTGTCAGTTTTTGCTGTCAAAGGGAGATAAGCTGTCTGGCACTTAGCAAAGCCCATATCCCACAGAGAGGATAAATCAATAACAACATTGCTGTCTTTCACAATATCCATTTTCATCCTTTTGACCACTGAGTACTGCTGCAGCTGTCATAATACAGAAAGTCTAAGATAAACACAGGAGACATCGCAACGTCACCAGGACCAGGGCTTTTGCTCTGCCTGAAGAAGTATTCTTCATAATCTCATGCTACTTGGTCAACATTTCTATTGGAAGCTAGATTAAGCTTGTCAACTTTTTCCCAGCTGTGAGATTTAGCTAAAACTCTGCCCCAAGCCAAAAATCTTATTTGACTGAAGCCTTAGATAGCTGTATGTGTAAGGACTAAAGTTGAAGGCAGGCTGTGTCTTAGTGACTGAGACTTTGAACTGTAAAGCAGAAGGGAGCTGATTGAAAGCCCACCAGTAACTCAGTATGTGACTCTGCATGTGTCACTTAACCTACTTGTGATCCCCTTTGAGAATTAGGGAACAAGTCTAGTCTACTTGTAAAATTCTTGGGGATACTGCTTACTATATAAAAGTGCTATATAAAAGAAAGCTGAGGTTGTGAATTAAGAAAGTGAGATATTCTAATTTTTCTAATTTTTAAAATAACACACGAACCACAGAATTAATGTCTATTAAAGAGCCCTGAACTGGCTTAAAAATATTGTAAAGTAAAGAAAGTCAGGTACTCTAATAATCTTTCTTCCTCAGCAGTAAAAAGTGTTATCAAAATTAATTGTGGTGCCAATACAGAGATTGATTGTCTGCTCTTACTGGAGATCTGTGTTATGGTTTCATCAATACTAATGATTCTGAAAATGTCGGAGAACTCAGCCTCTTCGACAACTCTGACCTCCGCAGTTGGGGAGATTTGCCAAGTTCACCCAAACTGTACAATCACTGGCTCCTTGAGATATTCTTTTTCCTTAATGAACACATTAAAAAAACATGTTGGTACTGGAACCGTGTGCTTGATGGATCAAATGATCACCTCTCGGCTATGAAGTTTCTAATGTACCTATTCTTTAAGTATTTTCTTTCTGGTATGTTTACCTTTTAATCAGCTACATATTATTTCCTATTACAATATGTTCTTGATTTTGTCCCATACTTCACTGTAGAATTAGGAGTGGTGGTTCTGAGGCTAGGGATCTGCACTGGAAATTGGAAGGCTGCCAGTTTGAATCCTGTAAATGCCAAAAGGGACTCTGCTCTGTTGGGCCCTTGAGCAAGGCCCTTAACCTGTAATTGCTGAGTGCTTTGATTAGTGAGAAAAGCGCTATATAAATGCAAAGAATTATTATTAATATTAATTATGATTATAAGAAATTTTAAAAAGCTTTCCTTTTACTTCCCATTGGGTGTCATGTTTGAAGAGTCAACCTGATGCAACAGAAACTCTTAAAACAAAGTCATAGTTTGTTTTCATGATTCCTTGTATACATTGTCAATCCAATGCGGACCCTGTGTGTGAAAGTTATATAAGTATACATATAGTAGCTGATCGCTGAATTCTGAGAGCCTAAGAGAAATGTCTAACTTCAATTGTTTAAAAGAAATGAAATTATTTAGTTTTGAGCAGTAATGACTATGCACAACAAAAAGGATCAACTGACACTATTGGAGGTTGATGAGAAGTTTGTCTTTATTTATACAGATATTATATTAGTATCACAATGTGCTACACATATGTATTGTCAAAAATGAAGCCTACTATTATTATTGAAAACACTTGATAGGTCTAGAGGTATTCAGTTGCTTGTTATCTTTCAGTCTATTTGCAACTAGTACATCCACAACAACACTTTCAGAAAAATAACGATCATTTTATGAATTGAACTAACAGCAACCATGATATAAATGTAATTTAATAATTAATAATAAATAAATTGCCCAACCTAATTACTCAGAGTTTAGCTTTGATAGTATGCTGTATTCAAAACAAGACTGATTGAAAATTGAGTCTAAAATTAGTGAGAATCTCTACAAATGTAAAGCATAATCTCTGTCTGTTTAGGACACAGTCATTTTTAAGAGCTGTCATCTCATCCAGAAGGAGGTCAGCTGCTATGGGAAAAACATTGATCCACTGTTTACAACAGCTCTGCAGCCTACTATTTAAATATGGCAAAATGTCACAAAACGAAGATCCTGTCCAAGGATAAATACATCGGCTACTAAAAGAATTCAGTTTTCCAAGAAGCTGAAACGCCATATAATGCAGAAATGGCCAGCTTGACTTGAAATACTATTTCTTAATGTTGTTAGCATTAAGAAACATTTTGCTTTTTTTCCACAGTCAGCTTTATGAATCAGGTTCAGTAGGTTGCAGTTTCATTGTCAATGCTTCTGATTTGGAAACTAAATAATGTATTTAAACTGCTTTTCAATAAAAATTTTTGTTCAATGAAGATAGACTTTGACCTTTGCAATGCTGATTTGGATCTTTAAATATCAATATCTGTTTCTCTGTTTGTGTGTTTGTTTTTTATGGATATCTGTATTCCTCAACAAACAGCATGTTATTTGACACATATGCATGTTATTTGACACATATGTTTTCTGTGCATTTGGATTTAGTACAAGCAATAGTAATTACACCCTTCAGGGGCAATTCTCTCTTCTAGGAGGAGGTCAAAAACTACTTTAGTTAAACAAAACTACAGTCCTACATCTACAACAGATTCTATCAAAGAACTAATGAAAAGTGTGCTTTGAGTAATCAGAAAGCTTTTACCTAGAAGTTTTTGTTAGTGGAAATAAAACCAACAGCCATATCCACACCTTTTTGAAAAAAACATGAGAATGGAGCTATTTAGGAATTGTGAGTTTAAAATTGGTTCTCAATTTTATATTACTCAGAAAAGTAGAGGTGCCAAGACTATGCAATGGTTTTATGTTTCAAAACTCTAATGCCTGAAGTTATTGAAACAACTGTGCATGAAATAAAGATGCATTGTTATGGATATGTACGTAAAGGTACATTCCACCCAAAAAACTTTCTCCATGTAACTTCTAGTTACAGCTGAGAAATGCCATGTTTTCTTGCAGAATGGAGACAACAAAGTTTCTAATATAATAGCCTAAGGCAAGATCATTTTGTACATAGACATAAATGGTTCTGTGGACCTGCTGCTTGATAAACTCCCTTCCCCTATCTGCCACTGTTTTCCTAATTCAACTAGTTTATTGTGCAAGTTGTTTCTGATCTGACTTTGATAGATTGCATTTGTTTGTTTGTTTAATCCTTCTGTCAAAGCATTCACATTTTAATTGGGTTGCCATTGTGCTTATTTGAGGATTGTCTATATGTTTTTGGTAGTCTTTGTTATGTTGTGGTATTAATGTTATTTAATTTGGGCAGTAAAAGGCACTGTACAAATATATATATAAATAGAACTGGGAGAGGGATGGGAGAGAGTTCCCGGAAGGAGATTGTATGAGAGAGGCTTTTCTTCACTGCCCAGGAGAGCCCACGCTTCCGTTTGATACGTGGATGAAAATATTTGAAAATTATTTGCTTGTTATTGGGCAGATGGAGACAACTGGACAGAAGCCAGGAAACGAGCATTGCTTCTGCAGTGTTTGGGCACTGAAGGACACAGACTTTTCTATACATTACCAAATACAGGTAACACATACGTAGAGGCCATAGCGGCGTTGAAGGCGCATTTTCTGCCCAAGTGCAATGTGGTTGTTGAACACCATAAATTTCGTAGTAGAGCCCAACGGCATGACGAAACTGTGGCTCAGTATATTTCTGCGTTACGAGATCTTGTATCTACCTGCGACTTTAAAGATAAAACTGATGAAATGTTACGGGTCCAGTTGTTGAAAAGGCAGCCTGTCCACGTGTCCGCAAGAAGTTATTATTTGAACATGACCTCACTCTTGAAAAAGCAGTGATGCTCGCTTCGCAAATTGAAGCTGCTAAAAACCAAGCTGGGATCCTGGCGGCCTCTTCTCTAGCTTCAGTCGATGCAGTTCAAAGCACGATGCTATCTACACAACGCCGCGATGGTCAGGCTCGCGTACAGCCTAGTTTTGGCACTCCTATTACCTCCAATAAGAATCGGTCGAGTTTCCGGTGTGGATCCAAAGCACATCTCGCAAATGCTCTAGAGTGTCCAGCTACGTCAGCTACGTGCAGAAACTGCGGGAAATCTGGACATTTTTCTCGTGTATGATGCTCTCCTACACAAGACCGAGTTCAAGGTATTGAGATTCCAGAAACTACCATTTTGTGTGTGAATGATGGTACAAACCGGCCTGGAAAAATTTCATGTAGTGTTATAATTCAAGAAAACACTTCTAAACCATATATGGTGCATCTCCTCGTAGACACGGGCTCATCTGTATCCGTTTTACCCAGCGGGTTATGTGACCGGTATTTTGGTACTTGTAATTTATCTGCACCGCCCGTACGCCTGCTCTGTTATTCCTACTTTCTTCATCGTGCAAATCGGTGCCCCTTTACTAGGCATGGACTTAGTTACTTCTTTGAAATTGCATATCGAAGGTAATACAGTACTTACCCCACCAGCCCCAGTACTACAGTTGTCTTCCACTCCATTCAGAGGCCTAGGATGTGCAAAAGGGTTTGTACATAAGGTAAGAATCCGGACAGAAGTTTTGCCGGTGCAGCAGAGATTGAGGCGCTTGCCAATATCGGTACGGACAGCTGTTTCTGCTGAATTGCGCCACTTGCTAGATGCAGGAATTATTGAGTCCGTGGATGCTTCTCCGCGGGTATCACCAATAGTAGTCACACAAAAGAACACTGGTGGCATACGCTTATGTGTGGACCTTCGTGAGCCTAACAAGGCAGTTATTGTTGATTCTTTTCCGCTGCCACATATTGAGGAACTGCTGTCTCAATTACGAGGTGCTACTGTCTTCTCCACTATAGATCTTGCAAACGCGTATAATCAAGTGCTTTTACGCGAGGAGAGTAGGGACCTGACTGCATTTATAACACACAATGGCTTGTTACGTTTTTGCCGTGTTCCCTTTGGGCTGGCGTCTGCTCCAGCCGCGTTTCAAAAATTACTGTCAACACTTCTCCGTCATCTTCCAGGTGTCCAGAAATACCTTGACGATATTATTATCTATGGATCCACGGCTGCTGAACATGATCGTCACCTCTCAGCTGTTTTAGAATGCTTGGAGAAGGCAGGGCTACAATTAAACAAGGACAAATGTCATTTCAAGCAGACCTCCCTTCGTTTTTTGGGGCATGTCATTTCTGCGGAGGGTATTTCGCCTGACACAGAGCATGTAGATGCCTTCCTTAATGCACCCCTTCCCACAGATGCTTCAACTGTACGTTCATTTTTAGGGCTAACATCATGGTATGCAAAGTTTATACCGCATTACGCCACGATAGTAGAACCTATGTGTGCTTGCTTATGTGGGCAATCCAACTTTGACTTCACAGAGGACGCACAGCGTAGCTTCCATAGGGTCAAGGAATTAATTCTGACCAGTCCTGCTCTGGCAATTTTTGCTCCTGCTTTGCCTTCAACTATAGCAACTGACGCTTCAGACTACGGGCTAGGTGCAGTATTTACACAAATGCACGCAGATGGAACAGAGCACACCATTGCTTTTGCTTCTTGTACACTTTCTCAGGCTGAGAGGAAGTATTCTACATTGGAAAAGGAGGCCTTAGCATGCGTTTGGGCAGTTGAAAAGTGGTGTACGTATTTGTGGGGACATCGTTTCACTTTGAAAACAGATCACCAGGCTCTCACAACACTTCTTACTACGAAAGGTATGGGGAGAGCTGGTTTGCGTATTGCCCGATGGGCGGCACGTCGTTTTTGCTTAAATTATGATGTGTTGTACTGCCCAGGAGCGCAAAATTCGACTTTGGACTGCCTATCTCGACTCCCTATATCTGCTCCAAATGTGCCATCTGAATTAGAGCCGGAGTATGTTGCCCTTCTGTCCTCGGCCATGAAGGCAGTAAGCCATGCAGAATTCGAAGCTGCTTCTGCATGATGCCCAGAACTGAGTGCCGTACGGGATCACATTCATTCTGGATGGCCTGCAAATATTTTACTTGTACCAAATGAGCTTGTACCGTACTTTCGCATATGGCACAGTCTGTTAAAGATGATTTTGTATTCAGAGGATCGGATCGTTTAGTTGTGCCGGTTAAATTGCGACAGGTAATTGTGGACCTAGCACACAAGGGTCATCAAGGAATTGTCCACACAAAACAGAGGCTTCATGACCTGTACTGGTGGCCGAAAATGGATGATCTTGTCATGACAGCAATCAAGTCCTGTCAGCCTTGCCAATCCAATGATAAGACTGCAAAGGTGTGTGCTGCGGCGTTAAAACTCGTACCTTGGCCAGACGGGCCATGGCAGAAAGTTGCCATTGATGTGATAGGGCCATTTGAAATCGCACCTGCAGACTGTCGCTTTGCCTTCACACTAATTGACTATTATTCAAAATGGCCTGAAGTTGGTTTTACGTCCCAAATTACTGCTTCAGCTGTAGTTGCTTTTTTAATATCTATTTTCAGTTGCCATGGCAACCCTCAATGCTTGGTATCTGATAATGGTCCTCAGTTCACATCCTCTATGCTGACCACATTCCTACAGGAGAGGGACATTCAGCACACTAGTTCTGCAAATTATCATCCTCAGGCTAATGGAGCAATTGAAAGATTTAATTGAGTGCTCAAGGATAGATAGATAGATAGATAAGATAGCTAGATAGAAATGGTACAGACGCTTCATTTGCAGCGCCCTGGAAATAATCCATTACGGAATTCCTTCACTTTTTAGAGCTACGCCACATGCTACAATGGGTATTTCGCCCTTTGAACTTCTTCATCGACACAAGATGCATACCAAACTGAACGTATTGCCTTTGTCAACATCTGTTGGACTAGACAATGCAAGCATAAGACAATGAGTTGCTGCTAAACAGAATAAGATGAAGAAATACACGGATGATAGAAGAGGAGCTTGTGCCCCATTACTGACAAAGGGAGACACAGTGCGAGTAAAAATGCCTACCTGTGTGTCCAAAGGATTGCCTCATCACAGCAATCCCATGCCTGTACTTGACAAAATTGGAGAAAGCAGCTACATGCTTGGAGACGGTAAAGTATGGAATGCAGTGCAACTGTCCCCTTGTGCACCATGTGCAGATTCGACAAATGATGCGCCAGCCGCGGATCAATCCTCTGGTGCGCCTCCTGCTGCTCCACTTGAGTCACACGGGGATTTGTTCCTTGAGAGTTTTCCACCTTCAATTCCAACAGTGAAACCACCTGCTTTGTTGGTCCCTGAAGGAAATGGGAAGTCCACCTTGAAGGGTCGCCTATGCCGCCGTCCTGTGCGGTTAAAAGACTATGAGACGGGATTGTAACGCAAGACAAACAGATTAGTCTGTTGTTTTCTTTTGTTGTGTTATTTCCGTTTTGTTAATGGCAAGTTTTGGATGGGGGAGTTGTATATTTAAGAAAGGGAGAGATGTTATGTTGTGGTATTAATGTTATTTAATTTGGGCAGTAGGGGGCACGGTACAAATACAGTATATATATAAATAGAACTGGGAGAGGGATGGGAGATAGTTCCCGGAAGGAGATTGTATGAGAGAGGCTTTTCCATAATAAAGAAGGTATCTGGAGATTTCTTTGTGTACTAATCAATATAACAGTCTTGGCTAGATTATTCTTTAATGGACACTGGAAAGAAGCATCAAAATCTAATTACTGCTGTGCCACATGTCACTGTAAAATGCTGCTGCTTCTCTTGCATGCCGCACGCTGACATTTTGATACCACCTTATACTTCAAAACTCAAGAGTTTTGCATGAGAACTCCTTTATGTTGGAAGAGTTCACAGTAATAAACTCTAATTCTGTAGGGATGTCTGTAAAAGAAGCAAGAAACATAATCATGAAGCAGGACCACATGGGGGAAGGTTATTTTTCTGTACGTATGTCCTGTTGAATGATTGTTAAATTTGAATAACAAAACTGGTCGCAAAGATTCTTGTTTGTAAATTGAGGTCTGTGTCTTTAAATAGGTGTGGAGGGGCTTGTGGGATTTGTAGTTTGTGTTTTGTAGGCACTGTACAGTTAAAACCAAAAGAGAAGGATGTGGCGGGTCTTTTTGATTGTCTCATTTTCTGATTGACTCCATCATCAACGGTACCTAAACCTTTTATTAACTGTGCCTTCATAGCAGAGAAGGATGGTGCATGGCCACTGGATTTAAGGAGGGCAGAGGGTTCTTTTTCCACCCAATCCAATGCACTGATGCTCTTTGAGAAGTGTTGTGCCTCTTGAGACTATTCTTCTTCTCAGCTCCGGTGGAAAGACTGTTTCCACTATCCAAGTTCCAGGAAAGCAGTTTATTAAAATAGAGTATTCCACCAAATCTTTCCATGATTTAACCATTGTCCACTTTCATCACCTACAGTAAAGACTTTTACCAGGACTGTAAAAAATCATCATATGGGGGTTGTTCGTGCTTGTTCTTTGGTATTTTTGTCATTATTTTTCTTTACAGTGTTTGTAAGCACTTATTATAGTAAATAAGGAGTATTCATATATTTGTTTGTTGAATGTGATTAGTCTATATGGGCATTTTCCTTGGGTATTGTTAATATTTGGGTGTCAGAGTGGAAATACTATGGAGCTCAGGTGTTGGCCTGTATTCTCTCCATTGCACATTTTAAAAGTGTAGCGGTTTCTTTGCTATTTAAATCTACTGGCAAACTCCATGCTTTGAAGAAGTCGGGGGTTCGCTACGATCAGATACATTATGTGTGTATTTCTCTTCTTATTTTCTCTTCAGTTCCCTTCTGAATACTTTTATTAAACCAAATATTGTACAATAAATAAACACAGGTGTAAATGGAAACAAGCTTCTTGGAGAACTGTTGGTTCCTTTGTCATTTGCATCTTAATAATAATAGGAGCAATTTAAAATAGTGAGTACAGCTGTTTCAGACTAAAATAAGCAATTAAGGGTCCAAAAATTTAGCAAGTGAGATAACTAAAACAAAGCAGAAAAATGTCACTTGAGCAAGAAGTGCTTCATCAGCAATAAATGACTTCTCATGAAGCAGCCGCTGCGGCCCTCCATGACTGATGTTGCTAACCACTGATTTAAAGGGCCTGAGTCTTAAATAGCAAATTAATTTAATGAGGTTAATTGTCAGAAAAAAAACTAGTCTCTCTATTATAAAAGAAAATCTTGAGATGAGACGAGACTATTGCCAGGAGATTTTTTCAAGTCTGTAGAGGGGGTCCAGCTCTCCTCTCAACCATTTCCAGTTAACGGCCCACGGTCCTCTCACGTCTCATTCATGTGAATGCTTTTGTCAGACACAGTTCTTGCGCTCTCAGTTCTTACAAATTTATACATTTTCCTCACTTTAAGCTCCCAATAAAAGAAGACTTATGTCCAAATCTTATTGAAGAATGTCATCCCAAAGGGTTATCAACAGTAAAAATGAGTACACTGGCAATCCTAGCACTGAGAAACGATGAAGTCAAACGAATTAACGCGAAAATTGTTGATCAGTTACAGGGCAAATTGGTTAAATGTGTATCAATAAACTATGCTGAAAAAGTTGGTGGTGATGGTGCAGAAGATGAAAACATCAACTTAAAATATCTCATAGAATATCTACAACCGTTAACGCCGTCTGGTCTTCCACCGGCCCAATTACTGTTGAAAGAAGGATGTATCGTAATGTTATTGCGTAATATATGTATGAGTGATGGGCTATGCAATGGGACAAAATTAGTTGTATTGAAAATTGGTCGAACAATTCTAACATGTAAAATTTTAACAGGCAACAAGAAAGGTAATGTAGTACATATTCCACAGATAACATTAGACACCAAAGGAGATCTTGATATGCTATTCATATTAAAACTATTTACAGTTTCCTGTTGGAATAGCTTTTGCTGTGACAATTAACAATTTATTTATTAGAGAGAAAGAAACTGTATTCATTAATGGGCAGTTATACGTTGCATTGTCACGATGTAAGTCCAAACACGAAATCAAAATTCAATGCTATATTGAGGAAAAGTTCATTCCAAATATTGCTTTTACTGAAGTTTTACAGTAAAAGTGTAAGTTTAAAAAAGTAATTGCATGTTAATTTCAAAGCCAAACGGAACGAAAATGTATAACACAATGAATACCTCTAATGCAACATGAAACATAATTTTATTTCAATTTTTACGTTTTACTATATTTTGCTGTGGTTAATTACTCGCTGTAATGTAAAATAGTTACTTCTATTATGCATATGTAATATTCCCATGAAAATAACAATCTGTTTAAATTGTACATCCACTTCCCTATACACAAGTGGAAGTGGCTAGCGCATATTGCTCACCTGAATGCCTAAATGGTTAGAATGAAAACCTGTAGCCACTGTGGACTTCCATGATCAGAGTTGGGCATCCCTAATCTAAATCATCACATTTTTCTGTTAATATTGATAGCATGCTTGTTAAACTTGCTCCTTTTATTAAAAAATCTTGGTGTAGTATTGGAACCATTATTTAATTTTGAGCCACATATCAAGTTCCTCACCAAGTCTGCATTCTTTCATTCTGTAATACTGCTTGTCTTTGCCTGTTTCTCAGTAGCTCACATTGCTTACTGTAATTCTCTCTTTATTGGCCTTCCTGCAAACTCTTTACAAAAGTTACACTATATTCATAACTCTTCCGCTAGTGTTCTCCCCCATATGAAGCATTCCGCTCACGTCACCCCCATTCTGTTTCAGCTACATTAGTTTCTGGTCAAGTCCCATATCAAGTTCAAAATCTTACTTCTCACTTTCAAAGTCCTGCATAACCTTGCTCCTCTTTACCTTAGTAAACTTTTGATCTCTGATTCCAGGGCAACAGGGGATAAATTATGAAGAAAGATTAATAGAGCTGAGCATTTTCAGTTTAAGGAAAAAGAAGATTAAGAGGTGACATGATGGAAGTGTTTAAAAATTATGAAGGGAATTAGTACAGTGGATCGAGACTGTTATTTTAAAATGAGTTCATCAAGAACACGGGGACACAGTTGGAAACTTGTTTAGGGTAAATTTCGCACAAACATTTGGAAATTTTTCTTTACACAGAGAAACATAGGCACTTGGAATAAGCTATCAAGTAGTATGGTAGACAGTAAGAGCTTAGGTACTTTCACAACTAGATTTGATTTTTTTTTAGAAGAATGGGGTGGACAGGACTGGTGAGTTTTGTTGGGCTGAATGAACTGTTCTTGTCTGGATTATTCTAATACAGTGAACCCTCGTTTATCACGGTTAATCCGTTCCAGACTGTACCGTGATAAATTAATTTTCGCGAAGTAGGATTGTTTATTTATAAATCGAATATTTTCGCAGTTAGAGTATAGAAAACCTGTTTACGACCTTCTAAATACGTTTTTTAACATTATTAGAGCCCTCTAGACATGAAATAACACCCTTTAGTCACCATTACACTCGTATTACCCAATATATTAGAGAAAATAAGAGAAAATAAGACATATTAGACGTTACAAATATCATATTACAAGGCACACTCGCCTTTTAAGGCGACCGTCTTTTATCCTCAATTTTTGTGCGCTCCATGTGTACATCAGGCATGTAGGTGTAGGGAATGAGAACATCAAAGTGCCCATTCATAACATCTCCCGAAAACCTAAGTTTTTTTTTATCCCCTCAAGTGCCAGTCCAAAGTCGTACAATGTCAGCCTGAATCTGTACTGCTAAAGACGGAGTTTCATGCACTAAATAAGCTATAGATGAGAATAAGCAAGCACCATCTCCCCTGATATTTACTACGCGGTGAGACATTTGTACTCCATCAACATTAACTATTTCCAGAGACATAATTTTGTCTATTTTTCCAGCGCATCGCGCACAAAAGCAAGGGAACGATGAGAGCACCAGAACTCTGCTCACATCGCCTAGCTTCGTACCTCAAGCCGCAAGTAGTAAGTCTGTAATAAGCGCAATACCGCTACGCTTTGCACTCACGGGACAGAAGGACAATCCCGAACGCTTTTATATAGTAGATTATTGTACTGTACATTTAATTGCACACAAACACACACAGTTCTTACACACAACCACTAACCTATGAAGGTACGACCTCAGTAGGAGAGTCTTCAGAGGTGGTGCAGTATCTTCAGCAGGTGCATTGTTGTCTTCTTCCCCTGAAGGAGTACTAGGAGTAGGCAGTGGATGTCTGGGTGCGCGGCTGAAGAACATCTTGATAGGCAGTTGCTGGCGCTGTCTTTTCATATGCGTGATGTGGCTTTTGTAGGGTATTGCCATCTTTAATCATATCCAAGAGTTTCACCTTCTCCTGGATAGTAAGCATCTTCCTCCGGCACTTAGTTTTATTGTCAGAAGGCTTAGAAAAAGCAGCATGTTTAGGAGCCATCGTAGGGTTTAGATAAAAGTTCTCAGAAAGCGCATGCGTAGTGACGTAAGCGTGTATGAGAAAAAAATCGCGATAGAGTGAAGCCGCGAAAGTCGAAGCGTGATATAGCAAGGGATCACTGTATTCTAATGTTCTTAATCCCCCTTCTAGCTTTAAACTACCTGCTACCCCATATACCAGACTTTCCACTTTGGGAGACGGGTTGTTCAGTTCCATGGCCCCTAAACTCTGGAATTCTCTTCCTCAATCTCTCCATGACTGTTCTTACCTCTCTGCTTTCAAATCTTTTTAAATACTTTTCTCTTCAATTAACATTTCTCTTTTTATTTCACTATTTATTTTTTTAAAGCAACCATGGGATTGTTAAATGTGAAATATAAATGTAAGTTATTATTATTATTATTATTTATTATAATATTCTTTATTTGATTTTGTAATTTTAGGGCTTTTGTTTAAACATTTGGACTTGTTCCCCTTGTGACCCATTTTAAATCACAAGAACTGGCAAGATTTTTTAAAAATTTAAAAAATAGTTCATCTTAGAACGCAACTTCATGTGGCAAATTAATATGTTATGATTGTGAACATATACAGTAACTCTGAATTGAAAAATAATTTTCCATTAATAGATAGATGGATACTTGCTCTACAGAGCAAAGATTTTTGTGCTCATGTGAAAGGTACTTGATTGTGTTCTGCTGAATGTGTAAAAAGACAACAATCAAAAAAATTGTTCTCCATCTTAGTGTTGTAAGTCATCTTGCATATAGGAGTTAGCCATATTTTTAAAAAAAATAACTTTGCTGTCTATTTAGTAACCAGGCCTCAACATGTTAGAAGTCTTTTATTGTTGTGCTTGTGAAAGGAATTCTATGAAAAAAGTTTTTAATTACATAAAGAATTACATTTGTTTTAATTGCAATTTTTCCAGTCAAAAGGGTCTCCTAGCACATAAAAAGATTAGGGGGTTCACTATTGACAAGAGAGCCATATCTCATCACATCCTCATTTGTGAATCTCATCCAGAGGCAGAGCAAAGCAAGATTAAGTGGCTTACTGTGAGATATAGAGAGGCATCTCAAGTCAGTTTTTAAATGTGAAGCACTCTTGCTTCAAGTCCTATCATAAAAGAGTCACCCTAGTGACCCTGTTGAATACTTTCATATTACATTTCCTTTAAAATAAAATTGAATTTTTGCTTTGAAACAGACAAAAAGAGGCAAGAGACACCTCAGAATGTAATGCTGAAAATGCTGATTAAATATAGTATCTTATTTCATGTGTCTTATAAAACTCCACATCTTTTTATCAGCTTGTCAATATTTATTTATACAGAACCTTTATCAGTGAACCAATCATAAATAACTTTGCCCCTAACAATTCAGTCTTATATTTTTTAACATGTTGTTTCCACAGGCCAAAAACATGTAGGTTAGGTGCATTGGCGATTCTAAATTGTTCCTAGTGTGTGCTTGGTGTGTGGGTGTGTGTGTGTGCGCCCTGTGGTGGGCTGGCGTCCTGCCCAGGGTTTGTTTCCTGCCTTGCGCCCTGTGTTGGCTGGGATTGGTTCCAGCAGACCCCCGTGACTCTGTAGTTAGGATATAACGGGTTGGATAATGGATGGATGGATGGATGTTTCTGTTACAGGGTCACAACTAGAGCCAACCCTGCTACCATAACACGTAAGGCAGGAATGCACCCTAAATGGCAACCACAAGAATCCTCTCAAACTTCCTATTGCTGGGAAAATTCAAAGCCACCATTTAGCCTAACATACCTGTCTTTGGCATTTAAGAAGCACCTAGAGTCTCTGAATAGTGCAATTTGAAAACTGGAAAAAAGATAGAAGAAGAATATATAATACATGAAAAACCTCTACATACTTAAAACTGAACTGAACTGGCATAGGTAAATTAGCACCACTATAGTGCAGTGATCTGCCCGGATTGTGAAAATGTAATCCAGGAAGGGCTAAGCACGCCGCCAGCATACTGCTTGTCAATAACAAGTTCTTCTGATTTTTTTTAATTTCCTTTTTAAAGATTCAGTCACCATCTGGTAAATATTCAGCAGAGAAAAAAAACTTTAAAGTGCGAAAGATTTTAATAAAAAAGGTAAAGAGATGCTCAGCTTCACCACTCTTCAGATTCTTTTGTGTTTGTTTTTCCTATATTTGCTGGTTTTAGAACTGGAATGGCAAAAAATCATAATAAATAGCTGTTATTTACTTTTTTATTTTCTAAAATGCCTGCTTGCCCATTTCAGAATGTGTTTAATCAGCTGTAAGTGAAAAAAATCAACAAAATAAGGAGGAGAAGATGGATAAATAACTTTACGCTTACATGCTCCTAGGTTTACATTTAACTTGTTTGCTTAACTGCTTGCTGTATATATACTTGTATGCCTACATAATTTCTTTTTGAACTAAGTAACATATTTAAGCAGAAAATACTTCCTAATACACAACATTCTGAGTAAATACTGTCTTCTTTGGGAATTAGTTTCCCTTGCTTTTCTATACCAAGAACTTTAACTTTTGCTCTCAAAATTGCTCTAGACCAAAGAACATAGGCTTGATCATTTGAAAAAAACTGGCAACAATAAATAAATACAAATCATCTTGAGTACTGTGTGCAATTTTGGTCTCCAGGCTACAAAAAGGACATAGCAGCACTGGAAAAGGTCCAGAGAAGAGCAACTAGGCTGATTCCAGGGCTACAGAGGTTGAATTATGAGGAAAGCTTAAAAGAGCTGAGCCTATACAGTTTAAGCAAAAGAAGATTAAGAGGTGACATGAGTGAAGTGTTTAAAATTATGAAAGGAATTAGAACAGTGGATTGAGACTGCTATTTTAAAATTAATTCATCAATAACACAGGGTCACAGTTGTAAACTTGTTAAGGGTAAATTTCGCACAAACATTAGGAAGTTTTTCTTTACACAAAGAATGCTAGACACTTGGAATAAGCTACCAAGTAGTGTGGTAGACAGTAAGTCTTTAGGGACTTTCAAAACTCGACTTGAAGTTTTTTTGGAAGAGATAAATGGATAAGACTGGTGAGCTTTGTTGGGCTGAATGGCCTGTTCTCGTCTAGATCGTTTAGTAATGTGCTTATGTTCTAATATGATAAAATATTTAAAGTGTGCCAAACAATGAAGATGGAGGAAATGGCATCTGAAGTTTGAAAATGAATGCAGTAATACGGTTATAAATACACACATTTGGATCAGTCTTAAAATCTGTATTCTTTATGTGGTTTGTCCACATTAGAGTTCCTGGTGTGTGTTTATTACTAGCTACATAGTCACTCATTAATTTAAGCATGTTGTCTAGCTTTATGCTATACACTGCATGTTAGTAGATATGTGAGATTCAAATTTGTCAGTCAGTCAGTCATTTTCCAACCCGCTATATCCTAACACAGGGTCACGGGGGTCTGCTGGAGCCAATCCCTGCCAGCACAGGGCGCAAGGCAGGAACAAACCCAGGGCACACACAATTTCACACACACACACACCCCACACCAAGCATACACTAGGAACAATTTAGAATCGCCAATGCACCTAACCTGCATGTCTTTGGACTGTGGGAGGAAACCGGAGCACCCGGAGGAAACCCAGACACAGGGAGAACATGCAAACTCCATGCAGGGAGGACCCAGGAAGCGAACCCAGATCTCTTTACTGTGAGGAAGCAGCGCTACCCACTGTGCCACCCGATTTAAATTTGTGAAATATAAATTGTCATTTGTGAAACATACATAGATCAAAGGTGACCTTTATATAAGCCAAGGAAAGGAGAATTTGATGAAGCCAAACTGCATTAATATCTGTTAAAATAATTTTCATCAATTTAGCCGTTTTCTAGTTCAGGACTATAGGAGCCACACTCTGTCCTGATTAGGACTGACCACAAGGCACAACTCAAAGATATAAAAACTAGCTGTACTTCTTCTTCCTCTTCATCTTTTCCCATTTCTATGTGGGGCCAATGTGCTTGATCAGCCTTTTCCAAAGTGCTTGATCCTGCACCTCCTCCCTAGTCAGACCGTTTTCCTTTAAATCTTCTTTTACTTCATCCATCCACCACCACATTGGTTTCCCTGGCTTTCTCTTCCTCTGTACTTCCATTCCCATCACTCATTTGCCAATGTATTCATTGTGTCTCCTCATCAGATGTCCATACCATTTCAACATACTTTCCTGTAGGTTATCACTTTTGTTGTATCTGTGATTGTCTTATTTCATATTCTGTCCTTTTTTGTAACTCCACATATCCATCTCAACATTCTCATCTCTGCCACATCTAACTTCTTCTCCTGCCCATGTCTCAGCTCCATGCATCATTGCTGGATTTACGACTTAAAAATCCTTACCTTTAACCTTTTGCCTTAATTATTCAATCACACAACACACCTGATACCTTCTCCCATTTGTTCCAGCCACACTGCACTTTATAGGCTATCTCTGTATCTAATTTTCTATCTTGGGCTACCACGGATCCTTGATATTTAATGTTCTTTTCAATAGCTCTTTTCAATAGCTCCACCTGTCTTCTGAAACCTGATCATCAGTTAACTTCATATATTCTGCCTTCTTATTTGTCTTCAGTCCACTATCTTCCAAAGCCCTTTTTTATTCTGCTAACTTCCTCTCCTCTTCTTGTTTTGCAGTGCTACACAACATAATGTCATCAGCAAAAAGCATACACCAGGGTTATTGGTCTTTTTTCCAATGACTCAACACATCTATAATCAATAATTAAGATTAGATAGACTGGTGACTTTAAATTGGCTCTCTGCGAGTATGTGAATGAGTGAGTATGTAAGTGTGAGACCCCATCCAATGTTGCTTCCTTACTTCTGCATGATTCTGTGTGTCCCGGCTCCCTGCAGCCTTATTTTGGAATATAGGAGCTTGGAACACGAATGAGTGAATGAATGAGAACTACAGGATTGATTTGAATTATGGGTACTCTTGCTAGCATTTTTGTCTTATTGTGTTCACACACTAAATTGACTTTGTGTGAATGTCCTTAGCAAACAACTGGAGTCCTTTCAAAGCTGCTTCTTGTTCCCAAAAGCAATAAAACCATGTGAGTGGGCAAGGATGTAGCCTCATTTTGGGTGGAATTAATCAAAATAAATCAATTCAACCCATCCTTGGTTACTGCTGAGTGATTTTTTACCAAGTATTTAAATAATACATTCTTCCACTCTGGCATATTTTAACATTATTGAAGTCAGCTTGTTTCAGAAATTCATTGAAAATTTTTCTCTGAAATATGTCAGAAATTTAAAAGTATTTGATTTTTCAAAGGGGGATGTTTATGTCCCCTTAACAGTTGCAGCAATCTCTGTCTGCTGCTGAAAGCATATAAAATAAATTTGAATTTATTTTAAAAATATTGTTTTTAGTTTTATATAGAAAAAGAAATGTATTACATCCAATTCTATATTTCAAAGAACTGTTTTGTGTCTTGCTGGTTGGCGACATAAACACATTCTATCTCTTCATTGACCTGACTGTTACTCTAATAAACATAGCCTTGTAAATGTATGCATACTTGAACAATATAAGAAATGCTCTATAATGTAACCTATTATAACATCCAAAGAAACTATCTATCAAGAAAGGGAGGTGTGAAGACAAAACTGATGCTTCTGGTTTTGCGTCAGCACTATATATGTCTGTTTAATATAAGCACAGTGCCATGTGAGAACAGCCAGTTTCTCAACTCTCATCTTTTTACATTAATGCTAAGTTATCATTTGCAACCGACTTTTTGATTTGAGAAGCAATAATGTGATTCAGCTGATGCTGCTGGTTATTTTTATATTCGAATATGCATTTTTTCCACATTTAGAATGTATTTGAATTTCATATTTTATTTTGACAGCCCTAAATGATATGCAGTAAATAATCTCACAAAAGTTTAGCTCACTGAGACAGCACTAAATGATATGCAGTAAATAACCTCTCAGAAGTTTTAGTTCACTGAGAATAAGATAGAAAAAAAAACTAAATGAACAATCTCTACAGTGCTTGGATCTTAATTGAAGGTCAGAAACACTTTCTCCCTGGATTTTGACCAATCTCCTTTCTTACTCACTCTGGCCCAGTGCCAAGTGGTATGAAAGGCTCCCCTTGACATGTCAGTCTCATTGCTTCTATAGTCAAGAGTCCATTCAAGAGCATCCAGTTTCAAAAGATTTACGTATTATAATTGGAATCTAAATTTGATGACTCAAGCAAACAACAGGTGCCAAGACAAAGGCATAGGTTAGAAACCAGGCAAAAAAATGTTTTAATATAACAAATGAAGAGTCAGCAACATGCAAACAAGGCAAACAAACAAGAGGTCAAGATACAAAGAAAGTCCAGAATACCAAATCTAACAAATGCTATGAATGGAGCAAAATCTAAACAGACAATTAATGATCCAAAATAATATCTATAATCCAAAATACTGGGCCATAGTTTTCTAAAAGCGCTATAGTAGGACTTCCACAGAAAGGTGACCCCCTTCTTTATTTCCTTACTCCTTATGTCTGGTGACTGTTCTATAACAGGTTTTCCTTTATCTATCAGGTCAAAGGATGTAAAATCTTTTAAATGAATTAATAAATACTTTTTTATATGTATAAAATAATAAAAACTTGAAATATCCAGCCATTTACTTTAAAATCAATACAGAGAAAAAAATGGAGCTAAACAAAACAAAATGTAACCCACCCACCCAAGAGAAATAGAAAAAGAAGACAGGCAATTAAAAAAAAAAGAAAAAATGGTTAAACAATTAATAAAATGGAGGACTTGATCACAGGTTCAGCATGCTTATTCTAAAATAATACTAAAGAATTTTTGCCATGTTTTGAAAAGGGTTTGGACATATCCTGTACAAAACAATTTGATTTTTTCTAATTTAACATAATGTAAAATATCACTTACCCACTGAAGTATAGAAGACGGATTGGGATACTTCCAATTGAGCAGAATATGTTGGTGTGCTATTAGTGTAGGACCATTACAAAAACATTGCGGCATCAGAATAAATGTCAAAATGGCAACAAAATTTTAAAAAGTTAAAAAAAAGATGATGCTAAACACCTGTAACGTAAAGTAAAATCTAACTTAGATTAAATTAGATTGTTATTTCATTATTGTTACATACAATGCAAGAGCATAGTGAAATTCTTGTGCCAAAGTTGTGGTTGTCGGGACAGGTAAGTATGAACAGGCAATAAGACAATAAGATGATGCATAAAAGCTATGTGGACAGTCCTTTGGAAGAGTTTGCAATTCTGGCAAGCCAAATGATCAAACCACACTATGATGCTTCTGTTCAGGATACTTTCAATAGTGCAGTAGTAGAAATTCACTACTGTTTTGGTTCCTACCCAAAAGCTTTTTAACCTCCTCAGCAAAAAGAGGCTTTGCTGTGCCTTTGTGAGAATGCATTTGGTGTTGACAGACCACAAAAGACGGTTGGTGAACTGCACAATCAGGAAGCTAAAGCTGCTAACGGAATGGATTTGGGAGCTGTTGATGTGGATTTGACCAAAACTGCCTTTGTTCTTTCTGAAGTGAACAATGACATCCTTCATTTTGTCGGCATTGAGGAAGAGGTTATTGTCGTGGCACTCTACAGTAAGTTCTTTTACCTCCCTTCTATAGGTAGCATCAACATTGTCACTGATAAGGCTAATCATGGTTCTGTCATCTGCAAACTTTATGATGCTGTTGCCCTTATGCTTTGCTACACATTCATAGGTGAATAGACAGTATAGGAGCAGTGGGCTGAGGTGGAATGGTGATGTTGGTAAACAAAGTGGGGGAGTATTTGCTCCTAATCTTCACTGGCTGGTGTCTTTTAGTCAGGAAGTCAAACACCCAGCCACAGATGTAGTTCCTGAGACCAAAGTCTCTGGGCTTTAGCACCAGGCTGGAGGGCACAATTTTGTTGACATAGGTGTTTTTCCTTTCCAGATGTGCCAGAGCAGTGTGCAGTGTGAGTTAGATGGCATCATCCACAGATCCATTAGGCTGGTATGAAATGTGTAGTGCATCCAGGGTAGCAAAGATGTTGTGGTTAATGTGAATCACAACCAGTTTCATCACCATGAAGGTTAACACAATTGGCCTATGGTCACTTAGACAGGAAATAGCAGATTTCTTTCACACAGGCCCAGTCGTGGATTTCTTGAGGCACTACAGCACTGTACATAAACACAAAGACAATTTGAGGATGTCCGCGTGCACCTGTGACAGCTGGGTGGCACATACCTTCAGGACACAGAACAAGATGCTGTCTGGGCTTGCATATTTTATGAGGTTTAACCATTTAAAGGTTTCAGTGGTTCTCTTATGTCAGCCTCTAGCACATGCAAAAGGGCACTGCTTGCCAGTAGTGCTGAAAGCACCAGGACACTCACTTAGTCTAAGCCATGAGGCTCAAAATGAATGAGGAAGTTATTCAGCTCCTCCTCCTCCTCCTCCTCCAAACTGCTTCCATACAGAGTCTTTGACATTTTAATCACCCTCTGTAGCTTGTAGCTGAAGCTTTTGTAGTGCTCTGTGTCATTTGAATTTAAAACAACAGTCCACTGTCTCAGGCACATGTGAACAGCACTCTTCGCTCAATCCTTCTGATTAGGGTAGGAGCAGATAGTTAGGTTAGGCACATAGAAGTCCATACAGAACATGATAACATTTGTCACTGAGTTTGCATATTCATCCATATACTCAGAAGAACTCTTTAAAGATGGACCAGTCAAATCTTAATAGTTCTGCACTTTGGATTTGTCTTCCGATGTCCAGGACTGGACTTCCTACACATTTAGTACCTGTTTCTAAGCAGGCAGTAAAAGTACTGTAGGGTGGACTTCTAGGCATCTTTAATGTAACAAGGCCAAGAGTCCACCATATCCCACAAGGAGGACAGGCGATGTACTGGTAGAACTTGCTGTGGGTGCAAAGGTTTAAGTCTCTGTTGATTATGGAGAGCACTTCTGGGTTCAGGCTCTTTTGTTTACAAATGGCAGTGTACAGCTCATCCAGCACAGCCACAGCCATAGTTTCTGGCTGAACGTAAAAAAAACCACAGCACTGGGGAAAATGGCCAACACTTAATTGTCAGGTATACAGAGACAGGTGAATATGACTGGGTGACTGCTTTCACATCAGTGCACCAGGAGCTGTTGATAAAAAAGTACAGATCATCTCAGTTTGTCTTGCCAGTGACAGCCATGTTGTCGACTGTACTGTGCACAGAGGAGCCATAATGTTTAATGACTGTGTCCAGGGTATTTGGGCTCATCCAGGTCTCACTGAAGTAGAACACATTGCACTCATGCAAGTCCCTTTGTGAGCTGATACGGCAGTGAGGTTCATTCAGGTTGTTCTCCATGAACTGCAGGTTAGGCAACAAGATGGTTATGATTAAAAACCAGTCCAGCCGTTGCCACAGCCTGGTCAGGATGCCATTTCTCCTTCTGCGCTTTCTCTGGGTCTGGTTATGGTCATTATTGTTCCATTTGCATGCAGAGTTACAAACAGTACATTGAGGTAAGCTTGGTATTTTGAGGTTTACTGAAACATTATTTTTAATTTTTAGCAGTGTGATTCGGTAGTACAAAATAATACAGTTTGTACAAGGCAAAAAAAAAAACAGAACAATTGAGCAATAGATAAGTTAGTTTTAGACAAGTTACATTTCTAGCCCCTCTTCTTTTATCAGATGCTATTAATTATACAAGGAATTGAGTAGCAAAGCCCAATAGGTAGTGGGGTGGTATTCCTGCTAACAACTGCAAATCTCCTAAGCATATGATGAAAACATTACATGGCAACAATACAGCAGCAGATACAAATATAAAAATAAACATATTCAAAAATAGCAAAAAAGTACTAACAAAGAGCAGAATTTAACACCAGGAATGTTGTCTACGATATCACACCTGAGTAATGGGAGAGCTTCTGTGATTCTTGATTCTTTACACATCCAGTAGGAACCCAGGAAAAAATATTTCTTTTTGTGACCTCCACACAAAGACATTTAGATTCAGTGTTCAAATGATGAGGTACTTAGACTGTAGCATGAAATATGAGTAACTAGATACTACCAATGTAATTACCTAATGGAGCTGCTGCTTAGGTGAAAGGTCTTAGGCTAGTGAGAAACAGTGCTTGAAGTGGAACCAGATTACTGGCAGTACAGTATTAATAGTCCCACCTGAGGATTCCTGGTATCGCACTACTACTCAGTGGCGCTCTAAGAAAAGGTGCTAGAACAGTGAAACTTACATTGCTGCATTGTTGCACTACCATCATCATGTTTAACATTTATTGTAGAATGTACACAGTACATGAGAGACTCTTACTTGAATGTCTGGCAGCACTTCAATACGACAGACAATAATATGCGCCAAATATGTCTGATATAATATAGAAACACACATCTGATCTAGCACATGTAGTTACCAATATGAGCATATATAGAATAATCTTGAGCATAAAAAATGTCCCTGAATCTAATGGTGTGAAATCTAATCATTCTATTCCATATGCTAGAACGGAGGATGGAATAAACTGACTGTACAGGAAAGCCTAGGTCTTTAAAAAATTTGAATTAATTAACTGCTTGGTATATTTAATATTACAATTCCTAATATTTAACTAGAGTCTGCTGAATGTTATGATGCACTGAGATTTTTTACCACCGCCATCTAATCTAATAGGCAGAACTCTGGGACTGCCAGCTAAACAGACTTTCCTATTATCTGAGGTGGCAAATGGATATTGTCTTTGGGATTATGTGCTGTAGCTGATCCTGGCTCATTAGACAATGACCTCAAGTAAAGTAGGGTCTCGGGACCACGTCACTCTTATAACAGTAGACATTTCCTCCTTATTAGTAGCATTTTATTTTTTCTACAGTAAGTGGCAAAAACAAAGCAATTTAATGAGATTGTTCCCTTACGCCACTCTGTCCTTTGCTAGAATTATTAATCAAAATGCAAAACTTTCTCACTGCGAGAAGTTACTCAACATAATGATTAATAATCCTGAGCAATGAGATTTTTTTTGCCTCTCTAATTGTGTCCATGTGACTTAGCTGTGATACAGAAGACAGTGCCAGAGTTGTTTTTATGAGATTTTATGAATGCATCATGCTAAGGTATTGCTGGGAAACTCCAGAACAGTCAAACTGATATATTGCATGTAAAGTTGTTTTGGACACTGCTATTTTGCCATTCTGACATTATACCTTATAATAATGACAATGTTAATTTACATTTTCAAGAAATCATAATACACTTGCAGAAACAGTCAAATATGTCATGGGAAGGTAAAAAAGCCATTTATTGTTAGAATCTGCCTCACTTTCTATCTCACCGGTAGCAGAAGACATATCAAAAGATATTTATTATCAGAAGAACTTTATTAAATTGACCGTCAGTGATTTTAAGATCATTGTTAAATGGAAGACACAGGTAGCTAAGATCAAACACAATAAGTCAAGACATTAATTACCACATTTGAGGGAATGTGCGAAATTAGCTGACAGAAGCAAAATGAGAATAATAATCAGAATTTTCCAAATCAAAAGAGTACTCAAAAGTTTTTTTGCAAAGTCTATCCTTTTTATTTCAACAAAATTCAGATGCTGTTAACTATGTGCTGCCATCTTTTATATTGGGGCTTTAACGACATAACATACCCAGGAACAGTGTGGCATCATAATGACAAAGCACACGAAAATAATGAAGCCCATGAAAACTAGAAGCATAAAACTGCAGCACCCATATAACCACAACAGTAACATTTATTCCTATAGCATATTTTCATATAAAGGAGGTAGCTCAAAGTGCATCAACATATCAAAGAACTAGGTACATGCAAAGAAAAGCAACTTCAATTTACATAAGAATAATAATGGGTAAATAGTATACAAAATATAAATAAATAATTCACACTTGCATAAGAAAGATATATAATTAAGAGAAGTAAAGTCCTTAAATATAGAATTATTTTTTAAGATTCTAAATTACAGTTCAACTGGAACTGGAGAACAAAAAAACAAAATCTGTAGGGGTCCCAGGTCAAAAGACAGCCTAGCCCCCACTGTGCATTCTGCCTAACATACATGTTCTTAAGTAATTCTTTATTGGTTCGTTATAGGCTTCATCTTAGAGCAGTGGTTCCCAAACTCGGTTGGGGGAACCATTGTGGCTGCAGGTTTTTTATTCCAACCAAGTTTTGTTTTTCATTGGACTCTTAACCTAATTAAGTGAGTCATTATTTCCCAGTTTCTGTGTTTTAGAGTCAATGTAGAAATTACAAACAAAGTTTGGTAGGTTCTTATTAAAATGTAATATGCAGTTACATGGGGAAGTCATTAACAGTATTTTCAACCTAATTTTCATTCTGCTTTTTCAGGTGTTCTGGTTATTTAATTGATTATTTACTAATTAGCGGGTCTGACACTGAAGTCGTTGCAGCTTTCATCATTCTTGGTGTCTGCTCTGCTGGTTGTTAATTGTCATTATTAGGTTTAAATAAAGGGAGCAAACTACACAGGAAAAGGAGAAAATAATAGGAAAACAACAAAAGCTTTTATAGCTTTAGAAAAAAACGAAATATTTCTAAATAACTTATAAATGTAAAAAAACATACTGTTATGTTTTTCTGAATGCAGAATAACAGAAGAGTGAAAAAGAACAGCTAATTAAAAGAGATCAGTTATTTTCGATTATTTTCACAGATTATGAATCTGGTTGGAACAAAAGCCTACAGCCACAGTGGATCACCAGGGCCGAGTTTGGGAACCACTGATTTAGAGCAGTGTTTCGCAACCTTGGTCCTGGGGGCAGACTGTGGCTGCAGGTTTTTGTTCCAACCAGCTTCTGTTTTTAATTGGACTCCT
>JANRMT010062861.1:51858214-51876996 GCA_026402145.1 Polypterus bichir lapradei | reverse complement strand
GTTCTCAAACTCGGTCCTGGGGGACCCCTGTGGCTACAGGTTTTTGTTCCAACCAGATTCCTAATCAGTGACAACACCCTATAACACACTGATTTCATTTAATTAGCTGTTATTATTTATCTTTTATTCTACATTCCGAAAAGCACAGCAGCATGATTTTTACATTTATAAGAAACTTAGAAATATTTCTGTTTTTGCTATGGATTTAAATGCTTAACTCTGTTTTTATTCTATTTTCCCTTTCTCTGTGCAGTTTGCTCCCTTCATTGAATCTTAATAATGACAATTAAAAACAAGCAGAGCAGAAACCCAAGCAAACAACACTCAATTGTGAAAGGCTGCAACTACTTTAGCATCAGCCCCAATAAGTGGTAAATAATGGATTAATTAAATAATTAGAACACCTAGCAAAGTAGAATGACAATCAAGATGAAAATACTGTTAAAAAGAAAAAAATACATATAACTGCTTAGTACATTTTAATATATTTTTTTTTTACCAAACTTAGTTTTCTAATTTGTAGATTGTTCCCAAAACAGGGAATCTGGGAAACAACAGTTCATTTAATTAGCCCAGGAGTCCAATTAAAAACAGAGGATGGTTGGAACAAAAACCTGCAGCCACAGGGGTCCCCCAGGACTGAGTTTGAGAACCCCTGTCTTAGAGGATTCAATTCAGTTGGTCTTGTGAAAAGTTGGGGGTATCTGCTTTCATTCAGACATCACTGGCGGCTACACAGGACTTTGATCAGAATGGAATAACCAGAAAAGTAAACATTAATTATAATTGTAGATTTACTGAAGAGAACTATAATTCTTTTCATATCTAGTAAATTAAGGGTAAAACTAAATTGAACCTTCAAAAAAGCAAAACTAAAAAAAGTGGGTTTTAGGTGTTTCTGAAAATGCTCCACAGCATTAGCCTGGTGTATCACTATTGGTATAATATTACAGATTTTTGGTGCATAATAGCAAAACACCTCTTCTTTTAAGCTTAGTTCTTACAATAATAAGCAGCTGCCATTAAAAGATCTAAAGTTACCTGGAAAGTAGGGGGGTGGGCACTTCAGGACATAGGAAGGAGCAAGGTTATTTCAGACTTTATACACCATTACTAGTATTTTAAAGTCAATTCTAAAGGATATGGGTAATCAATGTAACAAAACAAAAGTTGGTACAATGTGCTCCTAATTTCTTTTTCCAGTTAGGATTCTTGCTGCTGCATTCTGGGCCAACTGCAACTGACTGATGTCTTTCTTAGGTAGCCCAGTTAGGAGTGCATTACAATGATCTAATTGACTAAAAATAAAGGTGTAAAGTAATTTTTCAGCATCTTCCAGAAATTTTATTAGAGGCCCAACTTTTGCAATATTCTTAAATGGAAAAATTCTGTCCTAGTAATACAGATAATATACGATTTAAAGTTTAGATCAGAGTCTAAGATTATACCTAAATTCTTTTTAAAGTTCACCTTTGTTAGCATCTTTTCTGTTTTGACTACTGCAATGGCTGCTGTCAGCTCCAATCTTGGAATTGTGACATGCTTCAATGGAACCACTCCCCATTAAGAATGAACAATGTTTTTTTCCTTCTTCGTTAGTGAAGAGAAGATATGTGACAGTGCCATCTTCACTGGCATCTGCAAAATGGTGCATTTGTGCTGGCTTTATGGTATGCAGGTTTGATGCATCTGTTCACATTGTAGTTTGTTAGTAGATATAAGTCATCAATCCATTTTTTCCATTTCTGAATGTACTTGACATCCACATCTTCATTCCATCCAAGTTTTTCTTTGCACAAGTCTATTAAGATGAGCTTTGCTGGTAGCATAACGGGTGCTAGAAATCCAAGGGGGTCATAAACCGAACTAACAACAGAAAGGATACCATGCCTTGTAGCGGGCTTGTCTTGTAACTTTATTTGGAATTTGAAACTATCCATACCTGTGCATCACTGGATGCCCAGGGCACTTTCTATTGGGAACAAACTATGGCTTATGTCTAAATCCTTTTGTACAAGTACGCAAAGTACCTCAGTAGCTTGGCTGTTTTTCTTTCATTGATGAGTCCTCAACAACAACAACAACATTTATTTATATAGCACATATTCATACAAACAGTAGCTCAAAGTGCTTTACATAATAAAGAATAGAAAAATAAAAAACACAATATGAAAACAAAATAAATCAGCATTAATTAACATTGAATAAGAGTAAGGTCCAATGGCCAGGGGGGACAGAAAAAACAAAATAAAAACTCCAGACGGCTGGAGAAAAAAAAATAAAATCTGTAGGGATTCCAGACCATGAGACCGCCCAGTCCCCTCTGGGCATTCTACCTAACATAAATGAAACAGTCCTCTTTGGATTTAGGGTTCTCACGGAAAGGCTTGATGATGATGGTCACGTAGAATTCTGCCTTTTAGTCCATCCATCATTGTTGGAGCATCATGAAGCTTTGAGTAGGTGGAGGTGGCGCAGGCCACCACCACAAAGAAACCGGAAAAAGAAACAGAAAAGAGAGTAGGGGTCAGTATGGATTGTAGAGCTACCCTGAATAGTTATTATGAGGAAATTGAACATATAGAGTATCAGGATTAAGTTAAATTAAGTTAAATTGAAGTTATAGAAAGGCCATGTTAAAGTAATATGTTTTCAGCAGTGTTTTAAAGTGCTCCACTGTATTAGCCTGGCGAATTCCTATTGGCAGGCTATTCCAGATTTTAGGTGCATAGCAGCAGAAGGCCGCCTCACCACTTCTTTTAAGTTTTGTTCTTGGAATTCTAAGGAGACACTCATTTGAGGATCTGAGGTTACGATTTGGAATATAAGGTGTCAGACACTCCGATATATAAGAAGGGGCGAGATTATTTAAGGCTTTATAAACCATAAGCAGAATTTTAAAGTCAATTCTGAATGACACAGGTAACCAGTGTAGTGACATCAGAACTGGAGAAATGTGTTCGGATTTTCTTTTCCTAGTTAGGATTCTAGCAGCTGCATTCTGCACTAGTTGCAAACGATTTATGTCTTTCTTGGTTAGTCCTGAGAGGAGTGCGTTACAGTAATCTAGTCGACTGAAAACAAACGCGTGAACTAATTTCTCAGCATCTTTCAGTGATATAAGAGGTCTAACTTTACTTATGTTTCTTAAGTGAAAAAATGCTGTCCTAGTGATCTGATTAATATGCGATTTAAAATTCAGATTACAGTCAACAATTACCCCTAAGCTTTTTACCTCCGTCTTGACTTTTAATCCTAATGTATCCAGTTTATTTCTAATAGCCTCATTGTATCCATTGTATCCTCAGATGGTAGTGTCCAGTTCAAAGTCTTTTGATGACAGTTTTCTGATGAAAAATGTAGCTGCGTTTATCCAAAGTTCTGCAGCCTTAAGTTTGCTTAATAGGATGATTCAAGCAGCAGTGTGACACGTAATGAAATCATTCCACAGACAAATATCTTCATTTTAAAAGTTTTAGTAAAGGTTCAATGCAAAACAGTTCACAGAAAATAGAGGAAAAATAATATAGCAAAGAAAAAGTTTAAGACTTATAAAACTTGTTTAATTTCTCTAAGTTTGGTCATACTGTCGTACTTGAGGCATGTTTGGCAAGTTAATCATGTAAGCATGTTAGACGTGGTCAGAAAATTGTACGTCATCTCCTACTTGCAAGCACATATAATAGTCCATGCTAGCAGTAAGACTATTTCCTAACTGACTTAATTAACACTCTGTTCTTCAGATATAGCTAAGAAAGGTCTATCTCATGTTAACTTACTGGGGGTGAAAGACTATACTCTATCCTAGTAACTATGAGAAACTGATGTTCTACGGAAAGTAAGCAAACACTATATGAATTTAACATTAAACATTAGCTTTGTATGACTGGCTTTTACATATTTTCTGTTCACTTGTTTGCTCACAACTGCCAGCGAGGGTGAAATTTAGACATAAATAAGGAAGTTGACCAGCATGAATCTAAACACGTGTCTGAAAATGCTTAGAGCAATTTTGTCTTTTGAGAAAATAGGTGGAAAATGTCCAGTTCCAGGATGTGATGATAAACTTAGAAAACAAAGCATTTACAGTTTGGCTTGTAGTACTTAGGCTCGACGTTAGTATTGAAATGGATGACCTACTGATAGTGGAATTGTGAGTTTGTGGCACTCATTTCTCTGTAGACAACTACTTGCAGCCAAACAGGGAAAATGTGTTCCTAATCACCTATTATTGTAGAAAACTGAAGTTCCACACATGTTTCAGGTGACTCACTTCACTGCAACTGCAACTGAAGAGCAGTTGAATAATAACAATGGAAATACTTTTCACTTGTAAACTGAATACTGTAAAGATGAGTAGCTCTTATGTAGGATGGCAAGGTAGGACAATTGTTACTGGTTCTGCTTCATGGATTTGAATTGTGTGCTTGGTTATTGTCCATGTAAATAATAATACAAATTTCCATACAGTCCCTCGGATCTCTCACATATCATTTAACACTGCAAAAAAAAAAAAAAAAAGATCAATAAGCAAACTTACTGTAATGAAAGCTGCCCATTTGGTTCTTCCAATTTAAATTTGGAAAGTAGAAATTGTCTTCACAGCTCTATGACTGATGATAGCTGAAAATTTCATCCTTATCTGGTACACATACTGCAGCCTCCTGTCATAAAGAGGGCTCATCCCCTGATACTGTATGTCCAAGTTTTTCAACTTTTCAAAAGGGAAGCAGCACATACCTTTCCCTGCAAAAGAAACACTCTTACTGAAAGCTATAACTTCACATTTGCCACTTATTCACCACCAGTTTGTCTGTTGCATTGCCGTACCTTACAGTTGCATATTTTGCCCTTTTTGTCACTCCATATCTGCTTTCCTCTCTGTTATTTCTTCTTTGATCTGCAATCTCCTCCTGTATTTTCTAACTTGTACAAATATGTTCAGTGATAAAGCTAAGTGTATCCTTGTCTTCATAGTTTGACATTTTGCGGATTTAAAACAATAGCCTTGCATGTCTAAATCCTAAAAGAAAATTTATCTGAAAGTAGTACATTCTGAAAATTAAAGTACTGTGTGGGGTAGGTGGCACAGATGGCATATTTGGCCAGTCTCAAACCTAATCAAGTGGCCTTTACAGGGCTAGGGTCAGGTAAAGCCTGTGTACTGTTAATAAAGCCTCTTCAGCAATGTTTAATAATATCCATTTAATAAAATGTCAATGTTAGGACAGATGAATTGTGAGATTAAGACAATAATTTTGTAACAATTTGTCCCGCACGCTGGCACGAGACGATCACAACCGCTAACCTGTCCTAAGTGACAGCAGATGATAAAAGGATAGGCCAATATCACACCCCAATAAATCTCCTGTATACCCCTTATTCTACATGGTTCAGTCCCCTAATGCCAATGCATTTATAGCCCACAAAAAACTAACAGTCAATCTCTATCATCACATAAGGAATATATTACATAAAAAAAAGAATGCAATCCCTTACAAATGCACCCCCAACCCTAAATAACCCTTATATGTGGCGCTACAAAAAAAAAAAAAAAATATATATATATATATATATACACAATAACAATATTCCTTCCCCCAGTTCCTCTTCCAGAGATTGTAAATAGGTCCACAGTTCTGCCCCCCTGATACCGGCAGGCGAAACGAGGAGTTCTGTCAATTGCGGACTCCTAGCAGCAAACAAATCTTTGCCATAAAAGACATAAAGTCAGTCTTGCACCATGACACAATACAGTAAGTCCTTCGATATAGCTCACCCGAGTCCGTAGGAAATGGCGGAATGTTCAATTCCCCAGTCAAAAAGAATTACTTCCACACTTCTGACAGGACTGTAGGAACTCCTGGACTTCGTCATATGGCCCATGCAGTAGCTGATCTGTTTTTTTTTCGATTTTCTTTCCCCCTTGTCTTCTTTTTCCTTTCCTTTCTTTAAAACAGCATGCTTTATGCAAATTACTCCCGGAAAAAAAAAAGAAACCGGAAGTTCCACCTCTGGGGCACCGCTGTCAATCTCAAGATGTAAGAACGATCCCCACAACACCCGATCAACAGCAGAAAAACATATTATACTAGCCGAAGCCCGCCGTACCATATGGCGGTGTAAGAATAGGAACGGAAAACGGTGAGAAAGGAATTCAGTATAACAAAGGCTTAGGAAACCACCGTCGCAGTATAACGAAAATAGCAAGGAGCGAAACCAATGCCAATGGTCGAGAGAGTATCTTCCTGTAGCAGGCTACGGAAAACATAGACATATATAGATAGACGCCACATTCACTGTGTTGCCCAGTTGACACGATAAGTCAGTGCGTCTGCCCTATTGTGGGCGGTAGACGTGGAAACTGTGGGTGCAGGTAGACGTGGAAACTGGGTTTTCTGATGAAAAAACAATAACGTTTTAAACAGTTTTGTTTACATATAACAGATTTTGGCGAATTGTTTACATGCAATTATTTATATCCATTTATACACTAATAATGGCAATTATTAAATAATAATAATTATTATTTTTATTATTATTATTATTATTAAATAATTCCTCCCATATAAGTAACATTTCTCGGACTGCTTTCTTCCATCTCCGAAACATTTCTAGACTTCGTCCTGTTCTTACGCAACACAGTACTAAAGTACAGTGACCCCTCGCTATATCGCGCTTCGACTTTCGTGGCTTCACTCCATCGCGGATTTTAAATGTAGGCATATCTAAATATATATATCACGGATTTTTCACTGGTTCGCGGATTTCTGCGGACAATGGGTCTTTTAATTTATGGTACCTGCTTCCTCAGTTTGTTTGCCCAGTTGATTTCATACAAGGGACGCTATTGGTGGGTGGTTGAGAAGCTACCCAATCAGAGCACGAATTACATATTAAATAAAACTCAATGATATACGATATGCTTCCCGTGCGGCGCTTCGCAAACTTAAAAGCTCTAGCAGCACGTATTGATTTTTGATTGTTTACTTTCTCTGTCTCTCTGTCTCTCTAACTCTCTGACATTCTCTGCTCCTGACGAGGGGGTGTGAGCAGAGGAGCTGTTTGCACAGAGGCTGTTTGCTTAGAAGATGCGGACGCTCCTGTAAAAAATGCTGAAAGACTACCTTCACATTGATCCCTTCATTGCGGCTGCTTTATCGCGGAGCTTCACATACATAAAAGCCCAACAGCCCTATTGATTTTTGATTGTTTACTTTACTGTCTGTCTCTGACATTCTCTGCTCCTGATGGCACTCCTTTGAAGAGGAAGATATGTTTGCATTTTTTTAATTTTGAGACGGAACTGCCATCTGTCTTGTCATGGAGCACAGTTTAAACTTTTGACTAAAGGGTGTTATTTCATGTTTAGAAGGCTCTAATAATGTTAAAAAATGCATTCAGAAGGTCATAAACAGGTTTTCAATGCTCTTACTGCGAACATATTAGATTTATAAATAAAGGATCCTACTTTGTGGAAATTCATTTATCTTTCTGGAGCGGATTAACCGCAATAAACAAGGGTTTACTGTATAACTGTGCAGAGAATATTTATAAACAGTGTGGGAGAGTTTCTAAGGGCTTAAAATACATAAAAATAACCATACAAACATATGGTTTCTACTTTTCACCTATTGCGGGGGGTTCTGGAATGCAACCCCCGCGATCGAGGAGGGATTACTGTACTGGTTAATGCCTGAGTCACCTCACGTATAGATTACTGTAATGGTATTCTATCTGTCATCCCACAAAAACGTATCCATCGCTTACAATTTATTCAAAATTCTGCTGCCAGGATAATAACCTGCTGTTCTAAATCCACTGAACATACTACACCTATTCTCTCTCAACTTCACTGGCTCCCTGTTAACTACAGAATACAATACTAAATACCGCTCTTAACATTTAAAGCTCTCCACAACCTCACTAATCTCTTACAGACTGACACTTGTCCCGCTCACTCTGATTCTCATCTGCAGCTGTACTTTCTGTACCACAAATCAGACACAGTGCTATGGGAGCTTGAGCGTCCCTCATAGTGCTCCTCAACTTGGGAATTCTCTTCTCTCTCATATACATCAGATCGATTGAATAAAACATTTTAAAACTACCCTCAAAACTTATCTTGTGAATTTTGCACTGTTACTGCCAGTTATCTTTGTTTGTTTGCTAATTATTGCTGTTTAATCGATAGGGACTGTGGACGTGGAAGTAGGATTAGAGATGGTGGGCGGGGCTCTGTCATACGTTTTACATGGTCTTAGAGTTGGTGGGCGGGGCTCTGTGAGTTGGCGGGCGTGGCTGTCTGTCTTGCGTGCGCTCTCTGTCTTGCTTGCCCTTAGTTAGAGTTGGCGGGCATGGCTCTCTGTCTTGCGTGCGCTCTCTGTCTTGCTTGCCCTTAGTTAGAGTTGGTGGGCGGGGCTCTGTTGAGTTTATCTCATGGTCTTATAGTTGGCGGTTGAGGTTCTGTGATTTAGCGGGCGTGGCTCACTTTCTTGCTTGCGCTCACTGTCTTGTGTGCCCTTAGTGAATTATATATATAGATTTATGTGGCAGTGCTACAATTTGGCATAGTAGACATGCAAATCCTTGATAATTAATTGTAGGTCATTGACGACAGAATCTGGTTTAGTTATTAATGGCAAGTATGCAGGCCAGAGAGTCAATCTGGTACAGTTTTAATGCCAGTAGTATTACAGGCTTGTAGGGTCATTCTTTTCATGTGTACTTGGATAGAAAGGTGGTGAGAGTAAGGATATAAAGAATTATGAAATGTGAAGACCATGTGATTAATCAGTGATGTCAGTGATGGGGCAGCGCGGTGGCGCAGTGGGAGCGCTGTGGGAGCGCTGCTGCCTCGCAGTTAGGAGACCCGGGTTCACTTCCCGGGTCCTCCCTGTATGGAGTTTGCATGTTCTCTCCGTGTCTGCGTGGGTTTCCTCCAGGAGCTCCGGTTTCCTCCCACAGTCCAAAGACATGCAGGTTAGGTGCATTGGCGAGTCTAAATTGTTCCTAGTGTGTTCTTGGTGTGTGGGTTTGTGTGTGTGCCCTGCGGTGGGCTGGCACCCTGCACGGGGTTTGTTTCCTGCCTTGCGCCCTGTGTTGGCTGGGATTGGCTCCAGGAGACCCCCGTGACCCTGTAGTTAGGATATAGCGGATTGGATAATGGATGGATAGTCGATGATAAGTGGAAATCAAAGTACAAAAATAACTGGTTTTAGAACACCAAGTTGATTTGATGAGCCACATGCATACTTTTGCAGTCTACCAAAAAAACTTTCCTTATCATACTTCTGTCTCTCACACAGCCATGACCAATCCCCCTCATAACTGAGCCTTGTAAATGGTCAGATTTTAAGAGGTTGATGCCAGGATACAGAATGAGAGATAGAGAGATAGAATTAGAAGGTGCAAAAGAGAGTGTTTGGTGCTAAATATGTGAGGACTTACCACCCCCACAGTATTTTAAGCAGTCACAGATAAACTGTAGGTATTGTTACTTGTTTACCTTTCCTAACATAACATTTTCAAATCTACTTAATCCATTTTAGGGTTGTAGAGTGCCAAAGTCTATCTTGGCTGTACTGGGCCCTGTATTGGACAAGATACCAATCCATTACAGTGTCCGACTCACACAAAAGCTAATATGGAATCAATAATCAGCCTAATCTTGCCAGCAGCCATACCACATGCACTTCAGAAAAGGTAATCCATCTGAAGCTTGTAGCAGTGCCACCAATGGAAGGACTCCATTTCCTAGCAACGTGAGGGTTGTCTGATTTTTGTTGTTTATATTTGATTTTCCACATAATATAATTCACATATTTGTTTGATTTGTGTCTCTGTCTGTGAGTGTCTGTGGTTTGGGCCAAGGCTGGGTGCGTTCCTGAAATCCAAAAAAATAAACAAAATCACCGTCATACCATCAGTGTAAATCTGAGTGGCACTGGACTGCTACAAGCTAAGCATGTTCAGGCCTGGCCAGTACTTGGATGGGACACCATCTAGGAAAAGCTTAGGTTGTTGCTGAAAGAGGTGTTGGGGAGGCTAGCAGGGGGCACTTACCCTATGGTTTGAATGTGGGCAGTGATGGGGACACTGTACTGTAAAAATGATGCGGACCTTCGTATGAGACATAAAATCAAACTTCTGACTCTCTGTGGTCATAAAAGATCCCTCAGCATCTTCTGTAAAAAGTAGGGTGTTTCCCGATGTCTAGTCTAAATTGCGCATTACGGCATCGTCATTCTAGCCTCCTAATCATCCCCTGTCTTTAACTGGTCTTTAACTTATCTCTTCTTTTCACCACATACTAACTAATGTGTGGTGAGCGTAGTGGTGCAAAATGAAGGCCACTGCATCATTCAAGTGGATGCTGCACATTGGTAGTAGTTGAAGTGGATCCCCCTTCTTTATGTAAAGCACTCTAAGTAACTTGAAAGTGCTATATAAATGCAATGTCTTTTTTCTTTTAGTGTGTATGTCCTAGGAAATGGTGAAAGAAAAGGAAAGGAAAACCCAGACAATCATGGCAGAATGGGCACACTCAACACAGGCAACCACTGTTTGCAGATTCTGTGATGTGGTGGCACTAGCCAATGCACCATTTTGCCTTTCCATTTAGCTTTTTTTCTCAATATTATTCTGGTACAAGTGCCTTGTAAGAAGTGCATACTGGTGCTATAGAAAGACTGATTGATGACAGGTGTCTCCTTTGTGTGCCCAGGTCCCCAGAATCTTATTTATGACAAGCGTCTCTCAGACATCTCTGAGCAATTCTCCTTTTCATCTGGCAATGGTGAAACAATCATTATATAAACTCACATTTAACTTGGGCTCAGTCATAATATACTTTTACCAGCTGTTGTAAAAGTGGCAAGTGCCAAGTCTCTCTAGTGTGTTCAAAATAGTGGAGATGCTTATATACAGTGCATCCGGAAAGTATTCACACCACATCACTTTTTCCACATTTTGTTATGTTACAGCCTTTTTCCAAAATGGATTAAATTCAGCACCCCATAATGACAACGTGAAAAAAGTTTACTTGAGATTTTTGCAAATTTATTAAAAATAAATAAAACTGAGAAATCGCATGTACATAAGTATTCACAGCCTTTGCCATGAAGCTCAAAGTTGAGCTCAGGTGCATCCTGTTTCCCCTGATCATCCTTGAGATGTTTCTGCAGCTTAATTGGAGTCCACCTGTGGTAAATTCAGTTGATTGGACATGATTTGGAAAGGCACACACCTGTCTATATAAGGTCCCACAGTTGACAGTTCATGTCAGAGCACAAACCAAGCATGAAGTCAAAGGAATTGTCTGTCAACCTCTGAGGCAGGATTGTCTCGAGGCACAAATCTGGGGAAGGTTACAGAAAAATTTCTGCTGCTTTGGAGGTCCCAATGAGCACAGTGGCCTCCATCATCCGTAAGTGGAAGAAGTTTGAAACCACCAGGACTGTTCCTAGAGCTGGCCGGCCATCTAAACTGAGCGATCGGGGGAGAAGGGCCTTAGTCAGGGAGGTGACCAAAAACCCGATGGTCACTCTGTCAGAGCTCCAGAAGTCCTCTGTGGAGAGAGGAGAACCTTCCAGAAGGACAACCATCTCTGCAGCAATCCACCAATCAGGCCTGTATGGTAGAGTGGCCAGATGGAAGCCACTTCTTAGTAAAAGGCACATGGCAGCCCGCCTGGAGTTTGCCAAAAGGCACCTGAAGGACTCTCTGACCATGAGAAACAAAATTCTCTGGTCTGATGAGACAAAGATTGAACTCTTTGGTGTGAATGTCAGGCGTCACTTTGGAGGAAACCAGGCACTGCTCATCACCAGGCCAATACCATCCCTGCAGTAAAGCATGGTGGTGGCAGCATCATGTTGTGGGGATGTTTTTCAGCGGCAGAAGCTGGGAGACTAGTCAGGATAAAGGGAAAGATGAATGCAGCAATGTACAGAGACATCCTGGATGAAAACCTGCTCCAGAGCACTCTTGACCTCAGACTGGGGCGACAGTTCATCTTTCAGCAGGACAACGACCCTAAGCACACAGCCAAGATAGCAAAGGAGTGGCTTCAGGACAACTCTGTGAATGTCCTTGAGTGGCCCAGCCAGAGCCCAGACTTGAATCCGATTGAACATCTCTGGAGAGATCTTAAAATGGCTGTGCACCGACGCTTCCCATCCAACCTGATGGAGCTTGAGAGGTGCTGGCCAAGGATAGGTGTGCCAAACTTGTGGCATCATATTCAAAAAGACTTGAGGCTGTAATTGCTGCCAAAGGTGCATCGACAAAGTATTAAGCAAAGGCTGTGAATACTAATGTACATGTGATTTCTCAGTTTTTTTATTTTTAATAAATTTGCAAAAACCTCAAGTAAACTTTTTTCACATTGTCATTATGGGGTTTTGTGTGTAGAATTCTGAGGAAGAAAATGAATTTAGTCCATTTTGGAATAAGGCTGTAACATAACAAAATGTGGAAAAAGTGATGCGCTGTGAATACTTTCTGGATGCACTGTAAACATGTAGCGTGGCAGTGTGCTCACACGCTCCTACAAAAATAGTTTCTTTGCATGTGATACTAAGTTTGAAGTAATCTTATAAAAATAAGAATAAAATGCTTAATTTGCCTTATGGTGTTGATGTTCATGTGATGTTTTCTGGCTGCTGGATATTGGCCCTGTATGATTAAGTGTGTGTGTGTGAGTTATGACACAGAGGTGCCTTGTATGGAGAAGGTTCCCAACTTTTGATTAACTTCCCACAGTCCTGAGTTAGATAAGCAGATTTTTTAAAAGTATGGATTAATGCTGCGAAGCACCACATATAACACTAAAACAATAGAACTCCTGGTAGGTTTTAGGAGGCACAAACAGAACCACAGCCCAGTCACTGCTGATGGGGCAACAGTTTCATCTTCATATTCTTTGGAACACAGATTTCCAATAAACCCAGCGTGGACTCAAATAGCCTCAGAAAGGTCAAAAGAATTGTTTAACATTGTGAAACATTTAAGGAAATACAACATGGGCAAACAGATAATTGCATGTTTATTATTGCCCTACTAAAAATTGCCTTGATATATGGAATGTTATGGGATCTGACTCAGCTGAAGAGGTTTACACCAGACTTAACCATAATAAAAGCATGTCCTCACCTCTACATTCCAGCATATACCACCAAGCCAAGGGGTGCATGAATACCCATAGTACCTACAGTACAGTAGATTGTCCAAAATGTTGAATTTCACTTGTTGCATTATGTCTTAGACCATATTATTCATTGATATATGTCAGACTGATTTTCTATACTCTGTGCTCTAGTATGACTCCAGTTATAAGATGCAAGAAAAATCTTCCAAACAGAAACAGTTATTAGGTGAGTGCTATGTGCATTACAGGAGAGATCATTGACATGTATATATAGTGGATGTTTAGTATGAAGCCACTGTCCATTCATCCATCCATCTAGCGATTGGTGCATCCTGCTATAGCTGTATCTGTTTAACCTAAAAATTGTACACCTTTAAACAAGACAACATTACAATTTTCATCCATTTATCAATTTTCCAACTGACTTCTTCATCTACTAAATACAGTCTTCCTTCTATGAAAAGAACCACCTATGCCAAAATCCACTGCATGCTTCTCACCCTCTTTTGCTAAAATGTAAATGTAACATCCTGGACATGACACAATGAGCAGTGTATCTGGGCACCTTCATCATTTACATATGTGTACAACAGAAATGGACTTCATTTTTTCACCTAAGAGATTTATTCCCTTTACTTCTTTTTTGCAAGCCAAGGTGAAAAAGAGAAAGGAAAACAGCAAGACATGTAATGGCGACTCTGATAAATTAGCATTTCCAAGGTCAGGTGCTCATCCAAAAAAAAAAAATCTTCAATAATCTGCTGCCTTCTAGCGAAAGTGAATAAAATATATTACATAGATTAGTGCTTTCAGCAGCAATTCATAATGCAGAAAAAGAAATACTGTTAAATTCTCAGTAATATTACTGCTGGTCTGCAACAACAGCAAAAGCAGTTTCTTCAAATCAGCAGCAAAGGAAAAAAAAAAACCTGCAGCCACAGCAAGTACACATTACAAAATTCAGGCAGTTAAAATATTTGCAATGCCAGAAATGGGACTTATTTTATTGGAAAAGTGAAAAAGGTAAAAAAAAAAAATATTATGTAGACTACATCCATAGTAAACCTGCATAATGTAGCTTTTCAGATGCCAGGGAGTTGGGGCTTACACTGAGTCTGTCCTGCACTGGACAATAGGGGGCATTGGTCAGTCACTCACAGCGTGACACACTTTCCCAAACATGGGTAATTCTGAATTGATCTGTAACAGTGTTAAATTACAGACTAACTTAACACTATTATCTTGAAGATGTAGGAAGAGATCTGGAGTTCAAGGAGAAAAACCTGTGCAGACATGGATGGAATGAACAAATTGAAGTCATACCGTGATCGAATGAGTCCCCTTTTGTAAATTAAATGTATGGTCATGTGTATATATATATTGCACAATGAAATTCTTACTTTATTCCATTTGCATGCACTAACTGTCATGATACCACATATCCAGCCTTCAATGTGTTGGCTGTTCACTGTGATCAAGAAGAGCCATAAGATAAGGCCAAGCAAAACATGAATGTTGTAGGTGGTGACTTCCTGTTGGTTCGTGTAGGAGATCATCAGTAGAGCATAGTTGCAATTAACAAAAATGACTTGTGGTTGGTTTGAATGTTTATATTCAGCCATCTGTTTATACTATATGTCGTATGGAAGCCTGCCACGTTATTATTACGTTTCTAAAAAGATTTAACAGTTTGATGAATCATTTTAAAGCTAACCATACTTAGACGTACAGACCAGGAGGATTTCAAATATTATATTTTATAGTGTTTCAGGGCTCGATTTTAGCGTATAATTTCCATTATTGTATAATGTCAGTTGTATAAGTCGAATGTGGAAAACTCACCTTATTGGTCCAAGAGATTATGATATGCTAATGCCCACCTGAGAGAGTAACCACGGAGCACACTGCCATTTTTTTCTATGTGTTGTGCCTACATGACCACACAGTAATAGCCAAACTATTCCGAAACGATGTCTGCACTGTTTTGTGTTTTTTGTATCTCATATCGTCGTAGACCTTTATTGTAAGAGCATCCCTCATCTATGATGGAGCGTTCGATCAGAAGAAAATATAAAGCTGGTTTTAAATTAAAAGTTTTTGAAGTGACGAAAAAAATTTGAAACTGCGCTGCTGCAACAAAATTCGATTTGTCTGAGAAACTGGTGCGAGATTAGAGGAGGCAAGAAGATGTAAAAAAAAAAAAAGTGTCACATTTTTGAATGGGCGTATAAGTCGGGGGTCTGATTTTCTGATCGATTTTTTGGGTTTCAAGACCCAGCTTATACGCATGTATATAAAGTAGTATTTGCTGCGGATTGAAATTCTGTTTTTTATACTGATCGTGTGTGCAATGGTAATTTTTATTTTAAAGCATTTTATTGTTTTATATAATTTTATATATGAGATTACATCCATTAATATATAAAAGGTTTATGCTTTATATGATTTTAAGATGCATTGATACTGACAAACCTGCTTGCAAATTTCTACTTACTTTAAGGAATTTGTTCATTTTTAATATAAACCAGAAGGGACTACATTACCAGATGTGTACGTTGTATACAATTGCTTAATAAATCTGTAGCGGCAAAAATATTTACTGTAGCGTTTAGTGTGAGGCATCCCCAACGAAGGTGTAAATTTGCAGCACCTACTGCCAAAGTTTGGTGAAAAAGTCAGTTGTCCTAACCTAGCATGGATTTTGCTTTACGTGCTTTGTTTAAGAGCCTTATTAACTGCTATAATTGAAAACATAATTATTGATTATTTTGGAAGATTACAATGTGTGTTAATCTCTTGTTACTTGTTACATATGAAAAAATAGGTTTATAAGATTTTATAATTTAACTAGAGGCTAGTATGATATAGGTATGACGTTAACCTGCATTCAGCCCTGCATGTAGGCCTTCCATCCTACAAGGAAAAACCTCAGCGTTGGAGGCAGAATTAGCACTCAAGCCACCATAAAAAACCTCACACTGTTCCACTTCATCTGAACTAGTGTGGTGCTGAGGTGTCACCCATTGCAATGCTGCACTCGGGTCGTAATCTGGGATCTTGAGTTGGTTTGTCTTGTGGTGGGTGCGGCTATGTGCTGTATTAGTGTGTGCTCCTAACCTCTCCTCTCTCTCCCTAGTATAATAGCACTGATTTGGTGCTGTTTTATTAATATTTATATATTTTTCAGACTACTTTTAAAATCAACATACATTCAATGTATTTGGCTTACTTCTTTGTGTTCCTGATTTAGGTGGGATTCATAATGAATGGATGGGTGGGTCATTGAGTTAAAAGAAAGTTAATAAGAAACTGAGAAAACGATTTGAGGTAGAGGTTAAGAAATGTGGTACCTGCTCTGGTCACCCACAACCATAAATTGGACTAAGCAGATTTGAGAATCTTGTGTTGTTATGTTATGGGTTTCACTCTCCTTTAAGTATGAATCAGGAGCAGTTACTGGAAAAATATTTTCATGACAATTTATTATTACTAGAATATTTAATATAATGTTTATAAACTGTTAATAGCTACTTTATAATTCGATCCTGTCAGGTTGGTCTAAACGTTTAAAAAAACAGTCAGCCTGTCATAATACCCATAAGTTCTATGTTCCTTGTAGTATGTATGCAGCCAAGACTACAATAAAGTAGAAAGTTACTCTAAAGTGTAATACAGAGATGAAGATTGCTCAAGAGTAACAAGGCTCAACACAACACTGACATCACAAAATCTGAGCTAAGAGAATAACCTTTCAGCTGAATTTGATAGTATTTACTCCCCAGGCACATTCATTCTCATTTAGCTTGCTGTATATATCTGTTACAAAAAGTAAGCAACAGAAAAAATGATTGGTTATTTATTAATTACATACTTATTTTATTAAATGAATGTTATTAAATGCAGCTTAAAGAAAGAAGAGAAGGCCAGGAGTTAATTACAATCTTTAGAGAATGGACAAAGTGTCAGTCAGGGTACTTTAGAATTTAGCAATAATTCCAAAAAATCCAATTTTGTTCCTACATAATAATAAGGTTTTATTTGATGGATATTTTTGTTTTTTTATTTATTTTGCCAGCAACCTTTATTATTAAAACAACAGTATACTCACTCAATATTCTCTTCTGGGAAAAACTATATTAAAGTGGTGCAATTGTCAGGAATCCTTCACAGAAAATGGACCTGTTTAAAGGATTAATTCCAAAATATAGAAGAGAACACAATAATAAAGTTACAATTAGTAAGTGGAAGACAGAGGTTCTCATATTTGTATGAATGGTGAGTGCTTGTCTGTGTGTAAAGCCAGAGGCTACTAGGTTAGAGTACATGAGAAAGATGCCCAGGAGGCATATCCTCTGAGGGCATAAAATCAGCAACTGTGTTGTGGTGGATGGAAAAAATACCGGTTGTGTATTTTCCATTTTCTAGGTAGAAATATAGTGCTAGAGACGAGTATTTCGAAGGTACAAAGCCCAGAAGCAGCTCCATGTCCTGGCCCATTACATAAGCATGATACAGTGGGGTGAAGAGAGACCTGCAACTAAAGTTCATTCTGTTCTAGGATCATGGCTCAAGGCAAGAACGTAAAAGCCAATCTACCTCCTGAATGAAGTTGGGAAGAAGCAGACAATAGCTCAGAATGTTAAGGGTGGGAATTATTATAAATATGCTATATCTGATAGTTTTCAACCTATCAGATCTATCATGTGCTAGATGTTGTAGTCAACCAAGTATTAACAACAAAAATGTCACTTGTGTTCTGTGAGGTTTCAGACCGAAAAAACCTGCACTGGCCCAGCTATCCAAACTATTCAAGCAGCTGACACAGAGAACCCAATTCTACCATAAAGCAGCTTAACAAAAAGATGAAAAAGGACATGTGTGAATTCCTGGGGCAGTCTATCATAGGAGAGCAGGTGTGATCTAAAACAGTCACTATATGTTTTGAAGCAATTGGGTGCTAAATCCTACTCACACTCTTGTGTTTCCATGTTTGGTTGATGCATGTTTGTCTTTTCACATGTTATTTCAGCTGTCCTCTGATAGAAAATGATTGTTTCCATGTTTGGTTGTAACATGCTCATCTTTTATGACTTACAAACTATAGAACCTGTATAAAAAAGGTCTGGCAGTTACTGGACCTTTGAAGCTCAGCCCCGATGGATTGATGATGTTGTTGCTGCTGCCTGTTTCTCATTGCTGAATTTAATGACTTCCACCATTTCTTGTGCTCCCCTTCTAAGACTGGGCGTTGTCAAGAGCGTCATCCAAGTTTTGATTTGCAGTGTAAGCCAATATTAAACAAACCAAAGTTATTTCTACTATGTGATTTATTTAGTATTATTGCCGTATCACAAGGGAGGGGTATCGTCTTTTATGTTATATCTATATACAGTAGACTTGGGTTAAGTAACATGCTGCAATCACTAACGACACCCCCAGCTGGACACAAATGCATAGGCTTGAAACAAATCTCCCATCTTGGTGCCCACAAACACACACACTATACAGTGTGTTGTTGAACCTAGTAACCCTCAGTTGGATTTGTCTGGTTTAAAATAAAGTTCATTCTATCTATCTATCTATCTATCTATCTATCTATCTATCTATCTATCTATCTATCTATCTATCTATC
>JANRMT010062861.1:51817217-51839986 GCA_026402145.1 Polypterus bichir lapradei | reverse complement strand
TATATATATATAGTGTATATGAATATACAAGAGGGGACCTATAAATTACGAGAATTTTTTTTTTAAATCATGTATTTCTCTGATCATTTCCAACACTTAATCACCCTCAAAATACTCTCCCTGAGATACGTATAATACACTTGTTCCACCACTTTTTCCATTGTTCAAAACTGTTCTGAAACTCTTGCAAAGTGATAGCTTTCACTGCCTCCATTGTTTGCTTCTTGACCTCATCTGCATCCTGAAAATGCTTTCCTTTAAGGTCGCTCTCCAGTCTTGGAAATAAGAAAAAAATCGCAGGGTGCAAGGTTAGTTGGGGGTGCTATTTGAACCACTGTCATCCCGTTTTTCGTGCTGCGTGGGCAGGAGTGTTGTCATGATGCAGAAGCCACTTTCCTGATTTGGTTCGTTTTCTCCACACTGCATCACACAATCTCTTGAGCACTTTAAAGTAAAAACCCTTGCTTGGCTCAAAGCTTCTTCTTTGAAAGCCTCTCGAAGCATTGTGACAGCTTCTGCTGCTGTTTACCCCAAAAGAAAACAGAACTTGATGCAAATATGTTATTCTTTCAAGTCTGGCATCACAAAATCGACTAAGACAGTAACAGAGGTTCAAGAAAAAATTACACTGACCTTGCAGACCTTTCCCCAAGGATTCCGCTTGGCCAAATGATGCAGGGTGCAGTCGAGTACATGCACCTAGCTGGCAAACATCAGAACTAACACCCCTGCAGCCTCCAGAAAAAAATTCTCGCTATTTTTGGGTCCCCCCTCGTATATATGCACTAAGTGTTTGCATGTTACTCTACTTTCTGTAAGAATTCTCCCAGGGGATTTTGATGTCCTTCCAAAATAGTAGTATATGCTATTAGCAGACTGGCATAATTTCCATGGCATATTTGGGCTTAATACAAAGCCTTAAATAATCTCACTCCATTTTATATTTCAGAAAGTCTTTCACCTTACACTCCAAATCGTAACCTTAGATCTTCAAATGAGTGTCTGCTTATTATTTCAAGAGCTAAACTTAAAAGAAGTGGTGAGGCGGCCTTCTGCTGTTATGCACCTAAAATCTGGAATAGCTTGCCAATAGGAATTCACCAGGCTAATACAGTGGAGCACTTTAAAAAACTGCTAAAAACTCATTATTTTAACATGGCTTTCTCATTGCTTAATTTTAGTTTAATCCTGATACTCTGTAGATGCATTTAATTATCATTATCATTCCTGGTGGCTCTGTATTCAGACTAACCCCTACTTTCTCTTTTGTTCTTTTTCCGGTTTTCTGTGGTGTCGATCTGCGCCACCACCACCACCTGATCAAAGCACTGTGATGTCCCTACATTGATAGATTAAAGGCCATAAGTCCACAACGTCATCATCAAGAACTTCCATGTGAACCCTGAATACAATGAGGACTGATTATGAGGTCATTGATGTTAGGTAGAATACTTATGGGCGACTGCGTGGTCTTGTGTCCTAGGAACCCCTGCCTATTTTATTTTATGTTTTTCTCCAGCTGTCTGGAGTTTTTTTTGTTTTTTCTGTCCTCCCTGGCCATCAGACCTTACATTTATTCTATGTTAATTAGTGTTCTCTAATTCTATTTTCTTATTTATTTTGTCTTATTTCTCTTTCTTCATCATGTAAAGAACTTTGAGCTACATCATTTGTATGAAAATGTGCTCTATAAATAAATGTTGTTGTTGCTGTTAATACTGATAAAATGTGCACCAGTTTAACAAGTTTCTGCCCAGGGTAAGCAGGAACAGAAAACTCATGGATGTATGTTGTTTCCATTAAACCAATAAATGTTTTCCCACTACTATTGCTATTGTTTTATTTTTCAAAAATAATACTCTATGGTATAAAACAAAAGTATGAAATGGCAAGTTCAGCTGATAGACTAATCCCCAGAGCTGATGCAGCATTCATAAGAATTATTTTGGTTTCCTACTAGTTTTCAGTATGAGAAGAGCTGACTGCTGAAATGTTGAACTAAATGAAAGCAGTAATGACTTGAGCAAATGGGATGCGCTCAATGTAATTCATACTGACAATCGCATTTCGTCTGATATGACAAACTTGATGGGAGTTTAAAGAACAATTTTACTAGTGGCACACAGCTGATACTTCATACTTGAGCTACAGATGCAAAAGGATTCTATTTATTTTATTTTTTTTTCAGTCAGACCTCACTTGGAGGAGTTTAGCTATTAACTTTGCGAGCATGAATGAATAAGTTTCCTTGTGATTTAAAGAGTGCAGTGCACATTTGAATAATACCAGTATATTTGTTGAGATATGAGAGTCTTAAGGTCAGAATATAAAGTAAATAAGTCCCAATATATAAATACATACACAAAATAATATTTCAGATTAGAGTAAAGTTCTTTGGGTAAAAAAGGAGAAAATTCATGCATTTAAATGACACGCTTAAAAAGTTTTCTGATGTGAATGATATATTCATGTTAATATTCTACACATAAGGTACTGCTTTTGTTAAAACCATACAATTCTACATTTGTTATGAAAGGGAACACATCTCATCACTCCATACTGAGACTGATGGCATTACTAGATATACTTAATATACACATGGGAGTAATGAACAAAGAAAGACTGCAAAATATTTAAGAACAAACACAAAAGCCCTGCTGCTTCTTTGATTCTGCTCTGCCTGCATTTGCCAGGTAAGGCCGGCTTCTTCACTTTCCACATTTTGTGATTGCATTTTTATTAGAAGAAAAAGGCAATAGGTATAACATACATATCAAAAGGGCTAAAAATCAAAAACCTTATAAAGATTCCAATCCCTCCTGTAATAAAGCTTCATGTTCAAGGATTATTGTGAGAATGGGGAAATTACATGAGCTTAGAAACATTTAAAGAGAGCAAACAAGTCAGTACTGAAAGAAGTAAAAAACAAAAAACAAAAATAAAGGGCAAAACAAGAAGCAAAGTCAAAGGCAGAAACGAGTTCAGTACTAGGGCCTAGTTGGTTGAAAATTATCACTAGAATTATTTTTTAGAATTTTATCCAACTGAGGAATAAGACATGTTGAAGCTACTGCCATACTTATACTGTCATGTGCTGTGACATACCTGGTGAGACATTTGAGGTCATTGTGATGGCTCCTAATGCACTACAAAAACAAATAATTGAGACAGGAAACACAAAATAAAACAAAAAGAAAGCCTTTAAAACAAAACAAATAAAAAATGTATACTGAATATATTACTACACCCCCCACAAAATAATTTCATAATACAGGCCAATGAATAAGAAGAAGACAAAGTAAATCGAGAGAGAGAGAATGTCATTTCACTAGATCATAGACAAGCAAGCTGCAGGTAACCTATTACTGAAAATGGCAAAAGTTCTGAAACTACAAAATTTTAAAAAGACTTTCACCTAGAAACTAAAATCAGTTTAATTGCTGTGGTTCGTAAAAAGAAATATTTACATTATATTGAAGAGAAGAAGAATATGAGGTGGAAAAAGAAATATTCAAATACAATATTTTAAAAGCAAGTTGGAGACTAAAGCCACAGAAAGCAAAAAGACGTTGTTCCTGGAAAACAGAAATAAAGGTTCCAGGGTCATTAAGAGAGCTAGAGATTACATGTGAAGTATGATGGCAAGCAGAATGGGAAGACACTTTTTTCTGGTAAGATATACACAGTGGGGGGTGGCACAGTGGTGCAGTGGGTAGCGCTGCTGCCTCGCAGTTAGGAGACCTGGGTTAGCTTCCCAGGCCCTCCCTGCGTGGAGTTTGCATGTTCTCCCCGTGTCTGAGTGGGTTTCCTCCGGGTACTCCGGTTTTCTCCCACAGTCCAAAGACATGCAGGTCAGTTGCACTGGCAATCCAAAATTGGGTGTATGCGCACCCTGCGGTGGGCTGGCGCCCCACCCGGGGTTTGTTTCCTGCCTTGTGCCCTGTGTTGGCTGGGATTGGCTCCAGCAGACCCCCGTGACCCTGTAGTTAGGATATAAAGGGTTGGATGATGGATGGATATACACAGTGCATAAACATAAACTGGAAATGCCAGTAATTAAAAATTTTGGAGACCAGAGAGATATTCCTAAATTTATTTACAAGGAAGATCAATGGGCCAGGTAGAGCAAATAGACAAGAGACAGTAGGAAGCTTTAGTGAGAAATACATAACGTGTGGAAACTGGTTTCTTAGTATATGTAATGGAATAAAGCATTTCATACAATTTTCAATTATGGAGAGAATAAGGACACTGGAAGACCACATGTCTGGAGTCGGATCTGAACTGAAGACAAAAAAGAAGTAGAAGGGATAGAAAATTTTGCATTTAATGAGTGGAACAAAAAAAATCCCACAGTCATGTTATTCAGTGAGCTTAGACCCATATGTGTCCATGGGGAAAAAGACATATTGTGCCCACTAATCATAAAGAAATGAAGTAAGAAGGGCCAAGCTGGAAAGGAACCCCTTAACTCGGTATCAAGTCTTGGGGCATAAAACATAAGAGGGCCGTATTTACAAAAATGCTGTTTAATTTTGGGGAAGAGAAAGGAATGGTAGATGTTAAGCTGGGAAACATTAAATTGCATTGTATAGGGAATAAAAGAAGGGAGGATAGAGGATGAGGTGAATCAAAAGCAGAATGGAAGAAGAGTGCAAATCTAATGCTACAGCTCTTAGATCAATCAGACATAAAACAGCACAGACAGGCCAGTGTCACATATTTAATGGAAGCTTTTTTTAGAGTCCCATAGAAAACAGGAAAGGCAGTTTTGTTATGAAAAACCATGAAGGAAAGAGAAGAACCAGAAGATAAACAATAGTCATAAGTAATGCAAGATTCAAACCCATAAGATCAAAGAAATACCTACCATCTAAGCCCAAACAAAATCCTAACTCAAAGTCAAAAATCTAGAAGGGCAAAAGGTCTGAGAAACATTTAAACACACACACACTTTTATAATTTCTTTGAGCAATCCACAGACTTGAATAAAGAAGGGAACAAGGGACCGATTTTTATACCTTCTGTCTCCTAATGGCACTCAGTTCATGACCTCTAACACAGCCACTAGCAACTGCGTGGTAACGATCAAACAATCAAACAAGACTGTGCAAAATAGCAACTCCTGTGACAAAACAAAATGGCATTGTGGGAGCACCTAAATAAATATTAAACATTACCAAATAGCCATTTAAAAATAAACCACCATCAAAATATGCCTAGGCAACACCAAAAAAAATATAAAGAAAATTAGTTTTCAAGAACTCATGTTGAAATAACCACATAAAATAACTAATCATTACAGGTACAACCTCAGACCAAAATTTGAGAGGGGAACAGCACAAGCATGGCACTAACAAAATTAAAATGGGGAACGATGTCCATTTTAATAATTGCCTATTGAGAATGACAAGATAAGGGATAAATAGTCCAGACCTTGAGATGCTCCCTGGAACCACTCAGAACACTGTGATAGTTAGATATAACAATATTTTGAACAGAAATAGAGATACCAATTTCAAGGTGTTTAAACAATGTCACTCTTGGAATGAATGGATGGAGGAAAGAAGACCAGCTGGTATGAATGGTTGAAAGGAAAAGGTGTATCTATGTTGTATCTGGCTAATGACTCAAAATAAAATTAAACAGATTAAGAACATGTGGAAGATATGATAGAGTATTTTGTAAGAAAAGTTTCAAAAGTCTGTATTAGCAGCACTAGTCAGAGTTGTTCATAGGAAATGTAGGGATTTACTTCATGAGGTAGAAGTGCATAATAGACAAGATGTTAAGTTAAACATTTGTAATATTAATATAAGTTCTTTAATTTAAACATTTAAAGTCTAAATATTTTTCAGGTGCAATAGTGAGAAGTCAAGCAAAATGAAATAGAAATGTGTCATTTTTAATCCTCTGGTTGAGGTCCATAGAGGGCTAGCTCCTTACTAAAGGATCAAAAATCAAAAATAACATCATATGCAGAATCACTGACTTTGTCTAGTCTTAAACAATAACCCACATGCTTACAGTATATTTGAAATCTGTCATTTTTAGAGGGAACACCAAAAAGGAATCAAATATCAAAAATATGGTTACATTTATGATCATCCATCCATCCATTATCCAACATCCATGATCAACAACCTCAAAATAGCATAAAATGACATTCCATTTGTCTATATTAGTGATCCCCAGATTTTTGAAGTTTTTCAAAAAGGAGTAATGCTGACCCTTACATCACTCAGATCTCCGGGGTTGGTTGTTGTGGCATGCACAACTTCAAGTCCTTCTGATAATGTTTGCTGAACACTCCAGTTGGTTTTCTCTTCATCATAATTGTGTAACCTCCTGTCAAAAATATAGTCCAAAATGGCCTAAAATGAGGGGTTTTGTGTCTAGAGGACCAAAAATAAAGGGAGCCCATCAAGACGCTGTCGACTGAGGAAGTGCACCGCTCTTGGGGGAAGTGTTGGACACCAACTGGGTGTAATATATATATATAATATATACACCACCCTTAAACAAAAACAGGCATTTGATGGCACATTCAATAAAGGAAAATGTAAAAGTGAGTTACCTAAATATTAAGCAAGAGGCTTTGATTTCAGGTAGGAGCTCCAGTCATCAGTCTGCTCCCTCCTTTAGTGAGATGCTCCATGAATCCTACTTTTATAGCTTAAGGATCACCGAGAGAGGAAACAGTTTCCCCCTGTGGGCAGTTTCTCAGGGCTGTGGGATTAAAGGAAGATGTTATCAGTGCCAACACCCCTTCTTGTCCCGGAGTGGTAGTACTTATCTCATATGAGCCCAGAATACAAACCTCAGATTCACATGCTAGACTACAAATTGCATGGTGGATCATATGTGGGGGTTTTCTTGTACTGGTGAGTCAAGAGGTGCTGGACAAAAAATAAAAAAAGACAGGCGATTTTAAAGCATTCATAAGTAATTCTTATGAACAAAATAGTGCTGGCATAAAGGCAAATCTCATGATTGGTGTTATGAATAGTGTTAAGGGAGATCAGGTCAGATGTATGTAGGGCAATAGCTAGAGGCTCCACAGACAGACTGAAAAGTAGAGGAGAGAAAGTGCATCATTGGCACCTTTATATTATTTAAGTTTGTTTGCAAAGATAACAGTGGCAGAAGATTACTGAATTTGAACCATATTAATACACTATCCCTCAAACCCCATCCTCTTTAAGACCTGCCATAAAATGACCCAATTCATATAACTAAAGGCACTCAATAATACGGAGAAGGCAATGAATATTGTCTGAAGCCTGACTAAATTTAATAAACCTGGTGTGATCAGTGTGTATTGATTTGTGGACCAATCTCTGTAGAGAACATGCAAGCACCTTAGCCAATAATTTGACATTTGAGTTCATAAGAACTAAAGAAATAGTAACTTGATTTTCTACAAAATTGCAATATCTATTTTTCCTGTCATAAAGAACGTAGCATACCAAAGCTATTGCCCTTTAAACCAAAGTAATTAATGCTCCACAATGCCATAGTTTGATTAGCCTTTTATAGTAAAGAGTGAGATGCAGTTGCAATCAGTAAAGGCAAAGGTGAAAAGAAACCTCAACAGAATTCTCAGAGCCACCCACCTCAATGCTTTGGGAAATCAACATCCTACATAACATTCACAGATCACAAACCTGTGTCAACAGATATACTTTAATAGAAATAAAAATGATACAGGCAAAGGTGTAACCACTACAATGCCACAGGCTTTAAACCAGAAAATAAATAGAAAAAGAACAATTTATTATTCAAATCCATAGTAAAAATGACTTAAGTTGCAGGTTTTCACTCTAACCATCTTCTAAATTAGTGACTCATTTTTGCTGCTGATTAACTTGTTTTGTCTTACTTTTAATTGATGTGACTTAGACCCCTTAGTTGTTTCCTTTTCCTTAATAAGCGACCAAACAATAATGAGATACAAATCAAGCCGCTATATGACCAGCTAACCTGAAAATAAAGAAAGGTGAAGGTCTCGGTCATGGAAAAGGGTTAGAATGAAAACCTGCAGTCACTGCGGCCCACCAGGACCAGAGTTGGACACCCCTGCCTTATAACTTTGCAAGATACTGAAAAATTAGTGCACACTTTTGTTTTTAGTTGACAAGATTACTGTAACACACTCCTCTCAGGACTACCCAAAAAAGACATCAATTGCACTAATTGAATTCTTCATTCAACTAGTGCAGAATTGCAGCTGCCAGAATCATAACTAAGAAAAGAAAATCCAAGCACATCTATCCAGTTCTGATGTCACTACACTGGTTACCTGTGCCATTTAGAATTCACTTTAAAATACTGCTTATGGTTTACAATGCCTTAAATAATCTTGCTTCATCCTATATTTCAGAATGTCTCTCCAAATCGTAACCTTAGATCTTCAAATAAATATCTGCTTATAATTCCAAGAGCTAAAGTTAAAAGATGTGGAGAGATGGACTTCTGCTGTAATGCACCTAAAATCTGGAATAACTAACCGCTAGAAATTTGCCAGGCTAATATAATGGAGCACTTTAAAAAACTGCTAAAAGCCCATTATTTTAACATGTTTTCTTATAGCTTCATTTTAGTAAAACCCTGATATTCTGTATATGCATTTAATTATTGTTTTTATCATTTCTCCACAATCTGTACTAATCCCTACTTTTTCTGCTATTCTTGTACCATTTATCTGTGGTGGCGATCTGCGCCACCACCACCTGATCAAGGCAAAATGCAGTAATCCCATTGATGGATTGAAGTCCAGATGTCCACATGACCATCATCATCTAATTCTTCCATGTGAAGCCTGCAAACCATGAGGACTGATTTAGGTAATTTATTTTAGGTAGAACACCTGCAGATTTTTTTTTTTTTTTCTCCAGTCCTCTGGGGTATTTTTTTTTTCTGTCCTCCTGGACATCAATTTGAGTCACGTGAATTAAATCTAAGGAAAAACAAGTTAATCAGCACCAAAAACTGCTCACTAATTAAGAAGATGTTTAGAATGAAAACCTGCAACCAGTGCAGCCCTCCAGGACTGGAGCTGGGCATCCCTGTTCTAGACCATTTGAGGGCAAATCGTGATCTCAGCTTAAGAAACCAAGGAGTCCTTTTACAAGATTAGGCAACAAGAGGGCTATCCTGAAGATGCTTCTCTTTTAACAAATTGATTGCTGGACCATTTATTACCAGGACGCTGCAGTATAGATCTATGCATATATGATAAGTAATCTGTAAAAAATGTAATTTATTTCAAATCAACAATTTTATTAACATCAATAACTCTGTCAAAAATGTAAAGAACCTGTTAATTACTTTACAGCAACATGACTAAAGATCTTCATTTGAATGAAAGTCCTTGAATGATGGCACCTCGCAGAGTGCAGGTTTAGAAACAAATGTGCCACAAATATAACACATTTCATGGCACTGTTGACACTTGTTGCATACAACACATGTGGTTGTTGGTGTTTGTGCCCAGTGGGCAGCAGAATATCCATGTAGTGCTGTCCTGACTGTTGTGGCAAGTTTGTACCTGATGTCTTGTAGCGAAGAAATGCCTTCGGGGCAGCAATCTGCATCAGTGCCAGAACCTACATGTTCCACATCATCCAACTGATTGTCCTATCTTGATCACTGTCATTATCATCAAAATATTCATCAGGCAACAAATCTATTTGTTTCAAAACATCAGCAGCTTTAAACTGTTGTCAAGCCAGCATAACTGTGGACTGTCTATTTTCCACAAACTGTAGCATCTAAAAAAAAAATAAATTCTATGGCTATCCACTAGATGGCAGCAGCCTAGTAGATAACTGAGTCACGACAGCAAAGTTCATCAGCAAGCTGGCTGTGTCTACAATGGCTGTAGATACAGTTGTATGTCACACTTGGATAGGCTCAATGAGATATGACTTATCTTGTACCTCGTGTTCAGAGAGTTAAGGCAACTGATGGCTCTGGGGATATTGTAACCAGTACATCCAGGAAAACAACCCCGATTGCAGTGGGACATAAATGCTGAAAATAAAAGCTGGTGACTAAGTCATAAGCTGTGATGTCAGAAAACTTGTATGAACTGAAACTGCAAATAGCAGGAGCTAAAGAATCTTAGAAATGTTTGAGGTAAAGGGCAGTGACCAAAGTTTAGAGGTGAAGCCACATGGCAGTCAGGGCATCAGCTGTAGAAACAGCTCTTGATGGAAATGTAGATGAATGTGAAGAGAGGTTCCAAACATTTGTAAATGCCTGAGGCTTAATTGATTAATTATACGGTTTGCTTGCTGTTAAACTACCAAAGATCCTACAAAGTAAAGCCAATATTTGCATATTATCAATTAGCATTAAATAGACTGAATTTGGTGATTAGGCTAAAACTTAGAAAAACAATCTTTCATCCACTTTTTTAGGTTCTTGTTTTAATTAATTTTGTGCTTTTTCTAATTACAACTTATGTCTAATTATGACTCCTTTACACTTTTTGTTATTGGTAAAGGGCATTTGAATCATCCTCCAGGAAAACTGAGATAAAACATAACTTAAAAAGGAAATGCCAATTACTTTTAACTATTTATTACATTAAAATGTGAGCTAGGAACATATCTTGGAATTACCAATGGATACTTAGTCAGTGTCACTATCTACGAAAGCCTTTTAGGAAAGTAAACTGATTTGTAGAAGGTGTAATATTCCTTAAGAAAGTGGACAAGGATAGTTTATCAATTTGGTAAAGAGACATGCAGTACTGCATATTAATGTATTTTTGAAAATGTCTACAAAAGATCTAAATACACATATTTAAAACTTAAAATAAAATTATAGTACTGTGATTAGCAGAACACAGGATGGCGAAAAGGTTGAATAGGCCTCCAATACTGCCAGTCAGACCAGGAGTTTGCTGAGTCTGACATTGAAATAGACCTCACCCCAAGCAGTTAATCCCCAAATTAAAAAGACAGGCTTTCAGGTCTGTTCGGTGCCAAAATGGGACCTTTAAAATTCCCAAATAATCAAAAATACATAAAAATGTACCTTTAAGGAGTAGGGGAAATCACAAACCAATGGCCTTTACTGTAAAACAATTCAAAGCAAAGGCAAAATATAAAACAAAAAGGGTAAAGACAGATTTGATGAGAGGTTCCAGCTTCTCCATGATCCTTCCCTGGATAAGCAGGTTAAGAAAATGGATGAATGAATGGATGATATAAAGTTGTTTAGAACTGTAACAGCTTTATCATATTTTATTCATTTTATTAATTTATTCAGTTAATTATTCATCTTTCAATTTTTATAACAATTTTGATTTCACTGTTCAAGTACTTATGGAGCACTATGCATAAGAGGGGAATTTTAATACTTATACAAATCTGCTAAAATACTCTTTACAGTCATGATTGAACTTTTTTACAATTAATCTAAAATACAGGAATGACAGCTAAGCAATATGTAGTGAAAAGAACTGGAAAATTTCATGGCAATGAATTCTTATTTATATACAGAAGGAGCAGCACAAAGCATGTGTGTGTTTACTCTTTTATCCAAGGAACAGCTCAACAACTACCTAATTTTGGACTCCAGGTCCAGTTCTTATTTTTCTGATTTTCATCCCACTGTATTGTTCTGCTGTCACCTCCTTCTCCCTCTCTCCCACCCGTTTCTTCTCCCTAGTGTCCTCTGACTGCCCCACCGACCACTTCTCCTCCTTTGACACCAATGCTGCCAGTGACACTCTGTGCTCAACTCTGTCCTCTTGCATTGATGCTGTCTGCTCTCTAACGCTAGTCATACTGTACATGCAAAAGACCGTCCTACCAGTAGCTTTTTGAAGCTCTATGCAGATTACAGACATAGCATAGGACAAATGAATGGAAATGAAGGAAGTCAAAGGTCCAGGCTGACCTGAATAACTATCATTCTCTCCTCTCTCTTTCTTCTCTTCTGCTACTCCCAATGTCAAGGTAGATTCCTTTCAAATCAGAATTAGCAACACTTCTGATACTCACAGCTTGTACTCTGCTTTCCATCAATGCACCCTGACTCTTGAGGAGTTTGCACCTTTTTTCAGGGAAATATGGCCTTCATCAGCAGTCAATTCTCATCACTCCTACTGACCAGTCTACTCCCTCCTGAACACGCCACAACAGTTGGCTCTCTCTCTCCTCTCTCCAAAACTGACATTTTCAACCTTCTCTCTATTTGTCCTACTGCTTATCCACTTATCCCATCCCCTGACATCTCATCCAGGGAATTTCTTCCTTACCCATTTCTACAATTACATACATTGTTAATACCTCAGCACATGCACTTTTCCTACATTGTTTAAATAGGACACTGGAATCATCTTACGTATTTAATTAAAGACCAGTCTCTCTCCTGTTCTTCCTATCCAAAACACATGGTGAATGTGCTGTCTTTAACCAAGTCTCTTCCTCTGTTGTACAGAATAGACCACTTGATCCTACCAGTCAGACATTAAGAAAGACCACTTTGCCCAGTCGGGGCTGGGCGGTCTCATGGCCTCGGAACCCCTGCAGATTTTGTTTTGGTTTTTTCTCCAGCCCTCTGGAGTTTTTTTTTTTTTTTTGTTTATTTGTTTTTTCTGTCCTCCCTGGCCATCTGACCTTACTTTATTCTTTGTTTCCATAAGCTTATTTTTATATTTTTCTTTTTTCTTTCTTCATCTTGTAAGGCACTTTGAGCAACATCGTTTGCATCAAAACATGCTATATAAATAAATGTTGTTGTTGTTCACTGAGACAGCTCTGTTTACCACTGTCAATACATCACAGCACGCTAAAACTACCAATCTGTCATCTGTCCTCATCCTGCTAGATCTCTCCTCTGCCGTTGACATGGTCAGCCAGCAGATTCTCCTTGCCACCCTCTCTGACCTTGGCATCACTGGGACTGCCCTCGAATGGTTTGATTCCTACCTCTTCAGCAGATCTTGCTGTGTGTCTTGGCGTGGAAAGAAGCTAAACACTCTCTTCTTCTCTCTATATACACTACCTCCACCACAGGCCCTATCACTCCAGGGGACCACGTGGTATCAGCTAGAATGACTTCCTATCATACTAATATTGAAATCTGAATGAAGGAACACCATTTGCAGCTCCAAGTGACAAGGATGGACCTTCTTGTTATTCCAGCTCATCCATCTATTCAGTCTATAAGCCACTTTGGGGTGTTGATCAATTGCCAGCTGTCTTTTAGGACAACATTTCTACAGTCTCTAAGTCTTGCAGACTGTATCAGATGGTCTGAACCAGCACAACTTCTGGTTAATGGATTTGGTCTTGTCACAACTGAACTACTGCAACTCTCTACTTACAGAAGTACCATCATGTATCACCAAGCCAATGCAGGCAATTTAAAATCTGGTGCTGGTGCTCAACCATCAGAAGCGGGAACATGTCACTCCTCTTTTCAGATTACTGCACTGGCTTTCTGTTGTGGAACTTAGTTAAGTTCAAATCCTTGATGATGGCCTGCAGAGTAGGCAATGAATCAGCACCTATATATATGATCACAATTGTCAGGTCCTATGCTCTTTCTCTCCCATTCATGTCTGATGTTAAATGGCTTCTGGTGATGCCATCTCTGTGTGGCATCAAATCTCAACTCTTTTCAAGAGTAGCTCCTAGCTGGTGGGACAAGTTGCCAACCTCCATTTGAAATTCTGACTCCCTCAATTTGTTGAAGAAGATTCTCTTGTTTGATGAATTCTTGTCTAACTGATTTTAGCTGTTAGTTTTTGTAATCTAGGAATTGTAACCAACTAGTTTTTTGTTATGAACTCTTGACTTGTGATCAAATTTCTGCTCTTGTCCTGTAACACTTGTTCCCAAACAGTCCCACAGACTGCTGTTTACTCAATTATGTTGACCTCTTTTGTAAGTTGCTTTGGATAAATGTGTCTGCTAAGCAAATAATGTAAATTTACAGTGAAATACCTGGCGTCATTACAGAAAAGATCCAGCTGGAGCACAGCCAGCTCATTAATGTGCACTGCCATGCAGAGTATTTTGTGATTGTCCTGATTATGAAAGGAAAATAAAATCTAAATTGATTTATAGCTGGCTCCAACAGGTTCAAAAAATGCAACAATGTTAGGAGTGAGCAGGGAAGTCTTATTGCAGAATAACTAGCACAAAGCAATAAGCAAATTAATGTAATTTGATTTCTTCTTTGAAAGCATGTATTCAGATATACCAGTGGATGGCACAAAAATGAGGAAAACTGGGAGCACTTCTTTATGACAATGGGACGAGTGAATCTAAATCAATGTGCTCAGCTGGATTGCTGAAGTAGATGAGGGTGACACATGCTTCAAATGACAATTATATTTTTCCCCAGGGTAGTTTTGCCCTGAGAACAAAATTCATTTGAAATAACTGTCACTTTGGAAGAGTGTTGTTTTCTGTGCATCAAAAAAAAAAAAAAAAAAAGAAAAACAAATCTCCACATGAGACTCTCCAATGGGATCAGTTACCTGTTACCTAACAAAATGATGTAGATTAAGTAGGTAGACTCCATTTATAATGTTAACATTTTTTAATGTAAATATGTCTATCTTTGCCAGCATCAGAAGAGTAATCGTTTTTTATGCAGCTATTCAAATAACCTTGAGCTAAATTGCTTACAGATGGAAAAGAATGATTTATTATAGGGCAAGAAAGCATTTGAAGCCCAACCTGCTAAAATGCAGAAAGCATGAATGTTAACTTCCCAGTAGAATGAACACTGCTTCATTTTACTAGCCCTTAACTTTGTTGACCATACTCTGTCTACATCAAAATTTCCTTTTCATTTGATGATCATGCAAAAAAAGGTCCCCACTGCAAGAACAGCAAAGTATTCTGAATGCCATTCACAATATCTCAGATTTCCCCATTTATTCCCCAGACAATTCTTCAAAATTCAAAGATAAAGTATTGCTTGAAACTGCAAAATTATACACTGAATTAGGTGCAGGATTTGATCCCAGGATGTAAACCAATGAAGTAACAGCATTACTAAAATGCCACCTAAAATTGTAGGTTTGAAAATAGTAGGTTAGAAAAAACAGTTAACTTAGAAAAACCCTTATCCCTTAAAGTTCAAGCATATTTCAACATACTCCATGGCAGTTTGATATTAGTAATTAAAGAAATACATGAATAAATCTTAAAAGATGTGAAATGCCAAACAGCAACAAGACTCTCCTTGTAAATTTTGCCATACAAGTATTGCTGAATAGTGACACAGCTTAAAAATGTGGCTATGTATTAAAATAGAAAAAACAGGCATGTATGTGCTGGACTTCTATTGTGCTAAAATGAGACCTTGAGTTTAGAAAATGCTGGACATTTGCCATCGAAAATGAGTTCATTTTGAAGCCCACTACACCACTTGTTTATGATTTCTATGTAACAACAATCAATCCTATATCAATTTGATATGTTGCATTTCTGTTGTTCCTGGAATAACACCAGAGTTGCTCTTCCAGGTCAGTGACTTATCTCTCAGCTTTAAACTCAACCTTTGACTGTTATGATCTGTTTTTTCTTCCCCCTTTTTTATTTTATTTTATGTTGGGATGTTTTATCATATGGGATTAGACTACCACTGAATCCAATTATAACAGACATTTTGTTTTCAAATTTAATTTTAAATAGCTCAATTATTTTCATGGCACCTTGTTGGTTTGTTATGGGTTTTGCCGTTTTATAGACCACTGCTACAGGGTTGCTATGTATTGACAGGAGATACATAAATATCAAAATCACATTGAAAATAATTTTTCTTTACTTCTGTAGTATAGGCAGTTTGGTGACATTGTTGCAGGGAAGCACAGTGCTTTTTGTAAAAACGCGATATGCTCTATAATTTTTGCATGAAGACACACTAAAATTAACTATCATGCACATTATTGTGTTTTTCTCCACAGGAAAATAAACAACATTATAACCCATCCCTTATACAGTGTTTCCAGAAAACAACTCTTTCCTCTTTCTTGATTCCTACAGATGAGGATGAGAATGTCAGTGATCTGTGCACTATGGAGTATCATTTCTGTCTTTGATGTATCTTTAGGATTCAGACTGCCCAAGACTATCACCATAATTGTCAAAGTTAAGGCCTGAATGAGAGCAATTCCATGCCAGACCCGGGGGTGGCAGAGTGCACTAACTCTTTCTCTCACTTCTCTGCAGACCATCCATCCATCCATCCATCCATCCAATCATCCATTATCCAACCCGCTATATCCTAACTACAGGGTCACAGGGGTCTGCTGGAGCCAATCCCAGCCAACACAGGGCTCAAGGCAGGAAACAAACCCCAGGCAGGGTGCCAGCTCACTGCATCTCTGCAGACCACTTATGGGAAATTCCAACTAGCTCCAATGACGTAATTTCTGGTTCTGGCCTTGATGCCACTTCCGGTCCCACCCCCACTGATGACCTAACTTCTGGCACCTGGCCCAAGTGACACCACTTCCAGTCCTGGCCCCAGTGACACCACTTCTGGCACTACGGATGACGTCACTTCCCTTAAAGCCGCCATCTTTGTCCTAGAACACAGGTGTTGAACTCCAGGCCTAGAGGGCCGCAGTGGCTACAGGTTTTCATTCTAACCATCTTCTTCATTAGTGACCAGTTTTTGCTGCTAATTAACTTATTTTGCTTTAGTTTTAATTAACTTGACTCAGGCCAACCTTTAGTTGTCTATTTTTAATTAGCAGCCAAACAATAATGAGACACAAAACGAGCTGCCACACGACCAGCTCACCTGTGCCTGTCACGCAATATTTGAAAATAAAGAAAAGTGTAGGTCTCAGTAAGGTTGATCTCTGAGGCCACCAAAACATTTTGACAAACAGAAAATCAACAGTTTTGGAAATGTCTGCTGTGGCAGAATAAGAGCAGCAGCACACCACAAAATTAAATAATGGGCTTAATTAACAGCAAGAATCAGCGTCTCATTAATAGATTGGTTGGAGTGAAATTGGTTGGAGTGAAATTGGTTGGAGTTTGAAATCCCAGTTTAGCTGCTCATCTGTTGGCTCGTTTCACATCTCATTTCTGTTTGGCTGCCATTTCATGAAGAAACGAATCAATTCAGAGGACTGAATCCTTAAAAACAGGGCTATTATAATGAAGAGGAAAAGGAGTTAATTAGCAGTGAAAACTGGCCAATGATTAGGAAAAGGGTCAGAATGAAAACCTGCAGCCACCGTGGCCCTCTAGGCCTGGAGTTTGACACTCCTGTCCTAGAAAATCAGTTCTGTTGTGGATTCCAGTCTGTACACATCTATACCATATTAATATCAGTTTTTCCAGCTAGGAATAATACACAGGTGGCTGTTACAAAGCTTTTTGTGGCTCTTTTGTTGAGTTTATGACAGGGTCTAAAAATAAAAAAAAATGATCTTATCAGCCTAATAGTTGTTCAATCCAGTGGGGGTGTACGCTCCCTAAAGGGAAGGTCTACAGGACGGTAGTGAGACCAGCTATGATATAAGGATTGGAGAAGGTGGCACTGACCAGAAAGCAGGAGACAGAGCTGGAGGTGGCAGAGTTAAAGATGCTAAGATTTGCACTGGGTGTGACGAGGATGGACAGGATTAGAAATGAGTACATTAGAGGGTCAGCTCAAGTTGGACGGTTGGTAGACAAAGTCAGAGAGGCAAGATTGCGTTGGTTTGGACATGTTCAGTGGAGAAATGCTGAGTATATTGGGAGAAGGATGATAAGGATAGAGCTGCTAGGCAAGAGATAAAGAGGAAGGCCTAAGAGAACGTTTATGGATGTAGTGAGAGAGGACATGCAGGTGGTGGGTGTGACAGAACAAGATGCAGAGGACAGAAAGATATGGAAGAAGATGATCCATTGTGGCGACCCCTAACGGGAGCAGCCGAAAGAAGAAGAAGAAGAAGAGGAAGAAGAAAAAAAAAAATTTAACATTGCACCTACTTTGGCTGCGTGAACAAAGTTTATAGCTGCAATGCTAGTGACTGATAACTACATGGTGGACAATGGACGAGTAAAAAGAACAATAAATTGACACGCACAAAAGTTTATGATATAAACCAGGCTAATGCTATAGTGACTACCACAGCATTTTCCCACCAAAACACTTTGACTGTAAAGAAGACTATCCAAAGACAAAAAGGCTGCAGCTAGGCAAAAGGACCAGGTTCTTTTATTATACCAGACCAGTTAGACAATCCATGTTGTGGTCCATGGCCGGCTATTCATCCTGGCCAATACCCCCAGGCCGCCAGAGGGAGCCCTCCCTGCGACATGGAGATGCCCCAAATTCCAGCAGGGCATCATGGACTATGGAGTTTTCCTGTACAGCCCTGCTGGATAATGTCGGGACCACTAGGGGTCGCTGCAGGGAGACCCAGGGACTACTATTTGCCCTACGCCCCGGAAGTATGCACAAGTCACATGGACAGGAGGAATGACATACCTCTGGGGTGAAGAAAAGGACTTTTTATCTGACCCGGAGGTGATAAGGAATCATGGACTGAAGGATGGGAAACACTTCCGGGTCAGGGACTATAAAAGGACACTGGGAACTCCCAGACGACGAGCTGAGCTGGGTGGAAGGGTGGCAATGCATCTGGGAGAGGAGGATTGGTTTATTGTGAATATTGTAGTATATTTAATGAGTATTGTGGAGAGGAGGGTGCTTGGTGCACTGTTGTTAATTAATAAAGTCAATATTTGGACTTTTACCTGGTGTCTGGAATTAAGTCTGAGGGTTCAAGGGAGCGATAGCGCCCCCTATCTGTCAAACAAAAAACATGACATATATGTTGATTACTTAGATTTCAACCCACCTTAGATGGGTAGTACAGCTAGTAGCTACATTAACACAGTAGTTCCTCTAGGTACGTTTTAAAAGCTGGCAATACTGTATTCCAAACTTCCACTGACCTTCAGTAAAGAAGTAATTTTAGATTTTGTATGCATATACTGTAGCTTCCTACATTTAAAACTAAAGAGGTTTATGCTTAACTGTTTACTATGGTTGTCTTTTCGCTGATTGTTGTGGCTTGAGGTATAATGCTTAAGATTTCCTGAAACCCATAATATGAGTGAAGATACTGTCATGTCTCATTCTTTGGACACAATTTTTAATTACAATTGTTAGACAGCACGAATTGCACCATTGCCACTTAGGATTGTATGGCTTTGATTTATGGTCTTGGTCACTGTCTCTGTGGATGTTCTCCATGGAGCTCTAGCTTTTTTTTCCCACATACCATGTTCAAATTATGTCAGAAAGTGACATCTTTTTAGGAACTTTAAGGTTTCATTAAAGTGTACGAGTATATATCACAGATCATTAGTAAGACATGCATTACTGCATGTTTTTTGGTGAGTGTATGTATGTGTCTGTAAGTTAGAGTGTGTGTCCTTCTATAGACTGAAATCCCATTCAAGGTGCACTCTGTTCTAGTTCTTTTAATTTAAATTATCTGCAACCAGATAATGGATAATGCATACGTATGTATAAAAATAGAAAAACACTGTAAGGTTTTCTCAGGAGCACACGTTCCTACCTTACCATTTTCTAGGCTTACATTCTTCAGTTACTTATAGCTGAGGCATATGTGAAATGATTCTTAATTGCATGCTTGCTAGCTGTCACATAATGTACTATACAGTATATTTATATCTCTTAACCCCTCTTTTTCTATAGTCATCTCTAAGTAATAAATAAAGCATTTCACTTTAGAAAATTAAGCTATTGATTTTTAGGATTTTTCTTCCTTTCTTTAAAAATGACCATAATGCATATATATTTTTTCAGTCTTTTATTTGCATTGAAAATAATGACACCACTTGAAAATAAATTCTTTTACTATGAGTATGCAGAGCTTTTCCACTGTACACTATATAAGAGCTAACAGGTACTATATATGTGATGCATGCCCCAATCAATCAGCAACTTGTTTCCATTCCTTTCTTCTTTATATCAGATTCTCATGAAACAGGAGGTATAATTAGGTCAGCGTGTGCACTTGGCTGATGAAGTCCAGTGCTCCTACGGCAGAATGCTCATTATTATCAAGTAGATTGTTCTGACTGAAAGCATCGTGATTTGTGAAGGCTTTCTACCACAGAGCCAGACGGATGTTCTCTAAATAGCTAATCCACGACTGTTCGTCAGTCTTGACTTAAAGGTAGCTGTATCATTACTTTCTAGATGCTGCCTCAACATTTCAGTGAAATCAAGAGCAAGAGTGAGGCCATTGTGTGGCATAATGATATCTGCTTATAGTTTAAGCCTAATAACCCATTCTGTTTTAACACGTCTGAATGCAGTAAAGTAAGGTTGAACTTAATGTATTTGTTACACAGTGCTGTTCACAACAGGATCAGCCCCAAAGCATTCCATATAGGTTGTATATATAACTGTAAAACATGATGTGCTGAGACAATACAACAAGCCGTGTGTCAAAATGGTTTAACTTTTAATATGTTAGGATAATACTTTGATTTATATTGCTTTATAGGCTATATATTTTATGGATAAGGGGCTAGAAAGGAAATGTATTCCCTTTATAACCCTTCAGAATCAGAAAAGCAGATGTTTTTTGAACACTGAAGCTTATTATGAAAATAGTGGTTTACCTAATACATAGCTGAATGACAACTTAAATGCAAGACTGATGGGTGAGACTTTATAAAGTTCATGTCCTTGTCTTAGCTTTGGAAAATAAATCATGTTTATGTGTGAAAGTAGAAGCTTCCTTTCTAGAAGAAAATCTAGCTCTGACTTGACTGGGAAGCTGCATAGGTCGAAGTGTTTAAGATGTGACTGATGTAGGACGCTGATTGTTACCTCATTTTGTTAAACTTTGCCAGTGGTGGATGTCTTATCATGGAAGGATTTTGGAGTGACCCTGTCCTAAAATGTAGATTATTTTATTGCCATGCCCAGACTCTTTGTTTTGTACACCCACGGATGTGTCCTCCACCCTGGTACATTTTTTTCTTATAGTTCCACATACCGGGCCTTGAAGGAGACACAGCCTGCAGCCGCAGTGCACTTGCACCTGGGACTATGGATCAGACTGCACCCAGAACTGCCTGCTACCATGCTTCCTGTCTCTGTTAGAAGATGTCTCCTTTTCATCCATTTATACCCCAAGTGACTAGATAGAGCAAATATTAAGTGCAAGCAAGGGGAACAAGTAATAAACTTTATTTCACTCATTATAGCTTTAACATTCTTAAATATTGTTAGTGTGTCAAAAGCAGAAGAAAAAAACAAATGGATGTGGCAAATCACCAGTACCACCAGCCTATTTCAGAGGCTGTCTCAGATGATGCTGGCTGACACACCCAATGTGTGTGGCATTCAGTCTCTTAAGGTTCCTGAGCTGTGTCATGTGGCATGGGTCTTCTTGGTGGTGGTCTTCTTCCTGGTTCTCTCTCTTCCCCATTCTTCCTCAAGCTGCTGACTTTTAAAAGTTTGTCACGGCCAAATTGAACACTCCTAGCCCCTCTAAGAAAGACCATATCAGTACATATGATAATGACATGTGCATGTACGAAGACAACAAATGGCTCAAGGGCTTCTCTTTTATGCATGTGGGAAGTCCACAAAAATGACCCACTTTACCATTTAAGATTTTGACCTTTCATTTTACAAGACTGCCCTTTTGTGGCGGTAAGTTTCATTTTAGCTAGTTTAGCTTACTGTCTCTCGTCTCAACTAACACTTACTCTTTCTGTGGTTTAGACAAGCTACTTTTACAAAGATCAAAAGTTCACATAAAGCAAAATAAAAATAGTAAAAGTCACAGTTCTATGTAGTACTTACTTACCTGAGTATGTGATGAGGTTGAGGGGCAGTATATCTGAATGAAGTATATCAAGTGTGACTCTCTGTGGCAAATCCAGGATACACTGACACTGGTAAGAATATAACTCTCAACCTGCTCAGGAGTGCCTAAGATTTCCTAAGAGCTGGAATCTGTTTCTGGAAATAGTGTGATTTAGTTTGTCCAATTGCCCAATCGAGTATCCAGTATTTGTGGCTCTCACTAGAGCTTGTGCATCGAGGGAGAAGTGATTGTCATTGCAGATTTTTTAACCTCATGTAAATTAATATGTATTTATTTAACTCTCGTGTCTACAGTATAGTTGGGGAGTGAACTAAGGTCTTGGTATAAAATAGTAATGTACTACCCTTGCTTTTTATAATATTTAGAATAGAGTTGAAGACATAAAAAATCATAATCAGTCAGGGCTTTCTAAAATATTTCACTGCAAGCGATTCAAATCTGTGTGTCACACAAGCAACTTGCAGTGACAGTGGCCATTCAGAAGTCCACTGAAATTGTTATGAAAAAGCTATGAAGCATTTTGTTTTTTGTTTTTTCTTAACACAAAACACACTCTTTAATATAAACATAGATTCTGACAGACCACAGCATATTTCAGATTGGAAGCACTGAAGCATATACTGTAGAATACATTGAAATATAGATGTTCTCCTGCAAAAGAAGACCATTTTCATTAGGAAAGTTAAATCTCATACAATACATCAAAATTAAGCATTTTAAATGCTGCTCTTCATATTCTTAGTCAGGTGAGCTAGCAGTTTATAAAAGGACTCTCAATAGTGTAATGCATTCAATAATTTAGTGTTTGGATAATCTGGAGAAACAGACAGATAGATAGATAGATAGATAGATAGATAGATAGATAGATAGATAGATAGATAGATAGATAGATAGATAGATAGAT
>JANRMT010062861.1:51792430-51817207 GCA_026402145.1 Polypterus bichir lapradei | reverse complement strand
GATAGATAGATAGATAGATAGATAGATAGATAGATAGATAGATAGATCATAATATCTATGTATATTCTAATAAAAAATATGCTTGGAAGCCATGAAACATTAATATTTTTATATAACAGAACTCACAAAAAGACAAAAATGTTAAAAAAAAAAAAAACCCTGCTCCTGTTCAGATTTAAAGACTGCAATTTGTAGCTTAAATGCGCGTATCGCAGACTGAGCGGTCCTTTAGAGAGATTGTAAAGGTTGTGGGCAATTCACATAAATCACAGCTTGAAAAGGCAGACTTATGCTAATGCAGGGGCTGCCCTGGAATCAGCCCCCATGGGACAATGTAATAGTTAATTTAGACATATTACTTTATTCACTTAGGCCGCCTCGCAAACCGAGACTGGATTCAATTACAAGGAGACTCTTTCTCTGCATGCTGTCACTGGATGGCTGCTCTCTCTCTCTCTCTCATACATAAACCTTCAAAGATAAAGCAAAAATATCATTCACAGGACAAAAGCATCTAATCCAAAGAGCAAAGGTAAAAGTCAGTGAAGCCAGAGAGGTTCTATCCAAAGAGAAGTTTTCCTCTTGGGAGCCTTATACAGTATGTGCAGATTGACACTGATTAATAGGAAGCCATTCCAGCATCACATCTATGCAGTTTTTTGAGATAGAATTGTTACTAATCTAGTAATCTATTAATATTAAATAGTACATTCTGTGTAAGGAATTTCATAAGTCCCATCCCACCACAGAGTGGATGGGGTTCTGTGTAAAGTATCCATTTACCCATTATCTGAAATGGTTTAGTCTATTTCACATCAAGCTCTTGTTGAATCAAGTTAGTCCCTGACAAACTAATAACCTAATGTGCATGTCTTTGGTGTGTAGAAGGAAAACTGATTATACTAGACGATATGGGAAGAACATGTCAACACCACAAAGATAGTGTCTCAAGACAAGGTTCCATGAGTTGTAAATTAGCAGTGTTAACATATGTACAATTGTACTGCCCTTATGAAGTGACTTACTTTGATTGTCTACAGTTTTTACACACTATGAAATGTTTTAAGGAACATTTTAAAATAAATAACTTGATGTGGGAAAACTAGCTTGGGAAAATTACATTTTCTAAAGTCCAGAGAAGAGCAACTATGTTGATTGCAGTACTGCAGGGGATAAGTAATAAGGAAAGAATAAAAGGAAAAGCAAAAGTAGATTAAATGGAGACATGATTTAAGTGTTTAAAACTTTGAAGGATTTAGTACAGTGGATTGAGATTGTTACTTTAAATTGAGTACATCAAGAACCCTGGGACACAGTTGGAAACTTGTTAATGGTAAATTTAACAAACATTAGGAAGTTTTTCTTCACACAGAGAACCACAGACACATGGAATAAATTGACAAGTAGTGTGGTAAACTGTAGGACTTAGAGACCTTCAAAACTAGACATGATGTTATTTTGGAAGAATTAAGTGGATAGAAGTGGCGAGCTTTGTAGGGCTGATTGTCCCATTTTTGTCTAGATTGATCTAATGTTCTAACTCTTTTCTTGAAATTTCTTCCAGGATGGAAAATTTCACTAAACTGGCACTCAATAGGGGAAAAATGAAATGAGGTCCTAAAACTTAAAGGTAAAACAACCTGTAAAGGATAATAAAATCAACATACTAGTACAATAAGTGCAGGTGCTAGGCTACTAAATTACAAGAAATGATTTTTGTGTTGGGAAAGTGGTTGATTCCTCCAGGGACAGGAAACCCAGCTTAGATTAAGGCTGCCCAACCTTTTGACTAAGAAAGAGACAGGGTGCCATGGATATTTGGGAAGAGGTTACAATCATTTCTAACTGATATGTTGCAGCAGATGGTTTCAGATTAGGAGAACTGGGTCCATATTGCTCTTTTACAGATGATGTTCATTCTTTAAGAGTTACATAGGGTTTAGCAGTGCAGGAACACAAGAGATGTCTTAGAGTCCCTGTAGCTAAAGGAGAGTCATTTTTGATCATAGAATTAACTCCAGATCTTAGAAGTAAGTGACTCTGGTAAGCCAGGGAGAAAAGCTGTGCAGATGTCTTACTAAATATATAATCAAAAATCATGTCAGAAAAATAGAGAGGGAGGGATAGAGGCAGGAGGTAAGACATGAATACTTTTTGTACTTAGGTGGGGTCCAGTGGTAACTCCACCCCACTTGTCTAAAAGGGAAACTGGCTGTAGAGAATTCACAGCGGGGATGGCAGTGCTTTATTTATCTTTGTTGTTATCCTTGCACTGCCTTTTCCTTTTGTTTGCCCCTCCTTTGTGTGTTTAAAGACACATTGAGAGGGGGCCTTTATCTTGTAATAGACAATAATCAAATGTGGTTGCATATGCTTTTTCAGCATCACACATTTGAACTTTAAGAAGTGGGACAAACCAAAAGTGGGCTTTTCTAATTTCTGTGGCATTTAATTCTTAATTCGTAAGCAGATATGAAGGGGCTGTTTTTTGAGGTGTAATTTGAGGAGAAGACTAAATACAGTATCTGTTTTTGAAAAATCCTGCAAATGTGAAGAAGATATAAAAAAAAACAGCAATTATAACCAGTGTAGACTAGAGATCAAAAATTAATTGTATGTAATGCATTGAAAAAGAAAACGTATGCAGGACGAGAAAGAATTACGATCAGCTCAGACATTAAATGAACATGATAGAAACTGATTAAAGAAAATCAGAAGGAAAACAACTCATAAATAACAACCAGGGAGATAGCAGTGCAGAAATGAAAGTATCTGAATTATCTTGTCCCAGAATAAACAGAACAAGTTAGAAAATGTACACAAGGTGTAGCATTTATCTGTGTTCTAGGATAAGTGCGGTCACAGTAGCACTCAAAGGACTGAGTTCACTTAAGTCAGTTCTAGGATGTTTTTCATGCATGCTGTCATAAATATATTGTGACAATGTTTGCGGCACTGAAAAACTTTATTAGATGGGCAGCCTGTCAAAACTGGGACATTTTGATATTTATTTATCGGGAAGCATAGTCTGAAATTGGGACTGTTGCTGTGGACATCTTATCACCCTTGTAAATTACAGTGTCAGTGAAATAGTGAATCACTAAAAGCTACATATAATGCAGCTGTGAGTCTGGTTTATTGTTAGGTTAATACAAATTAAATCTTTACTTACTTTGTGTATGTAGTACTAGGGTGTTGTACCGTGTTAGCCATTATGAATGTAGAGAAAAGCCAAGCAAAATGACACATTTTATTGGCTAACTAAAAAGATTACAATATGCAAGCTTTCGAGGCAACTCAGGCCCCTTCTTCAGGCAAGGTATTAAAAATTGCAAGAAGGCCTGGGCCTCAAACTCAAAAAATAGGCTTGTAGCCTATATACTCAGAAGGGACCAAAGTCAATTAATCTCAAAATAAGAGAGAAGAACCATGAAAAGCCTGGCCCAATAATCAAGGGAGTCCTAATATAATAAAGAAAAACTGCTCAGAAAAAAGGTCAAAAAGATAACAAAATTATATTCAAGAAGGCAACCAAAAGAAAACAAAGCCAGATACTCATAATAAATTCTTATCGAGAGGATACAGCAGAAATATAAAAGAAACCAATGGAAGCAGATATTACTTACAAAAATCATGAATCCAGAAAGGTGAGTTAAACAACAAAGCAAAAAGTTAACGCCTCAGCACTCACCTGAAGCATCTGTGGTCTTTAAATAGACCCACACATGAAGCAGCTATAAATAATTAAAGAAAGTGAAATGTGTTTCAGTTATCTTTATTTCATTCTAATTTGTTAATTTTGGAGAAAACTAGAATTTTTATATTGAACAGCAGGGGGCTAAAGAGCTTTCTCTTGTCCCCAATAAGTTTTAAGTCAGCAGCCTCAAAAAAAGGATGATAACCAAGAAGAAGGAGAACCAGGAAGAACACAGCCATCAAAAAGACCTGTGCCATAAGATTCAGCTATGTAGCCCTAGGGGACTGAACACCAAACCATCTACTGTATGACAGCTCGTGAAACATCCAGATTGTCGTATCCATTTGCTTTCTGTTCTGATTTTGGCACAATAAAAATATTTAAAAATGTTAAAGACTATCATGACTGAATAAAACCTCCCCTTGCATGAATTTACTTTTTACTCTGTCCTGCTGCCTAAGGTATAAATGAATAAAGAAAAGCACAGTAGCAGCCACCTTTGGGTACATAATTGATCTGGAGTACCAGATACAAATGCATTGAAGTTGCGGACGGTATCTCCATCCAGGCCAGATGAATGCAAGGATAAAAGAACAAGAGTTGGTGTGAAAGGCATACAGTATGTGTATACATAGCATAGTTAAAATACTGCTGCCTCAAAACCCTTCCAAGGTAAACTCAGCTACTGTTAGGGTTAATATATAGTGCATATACAATATAGTCAATAGATTTTTTTATTAGAACTAGAAATATATTCCTATATTCTTCTGCATGAGCTGCAAAATATAGAAATGTGACTTATATTTCAGTCTCATCTAATCTGCCCTAATGATACAAGTCTGAAAATCTTTTAAAAATGGCAATGAAGCTATCTGAAAAGTTTCTAATGATTATGGATGTCCAACACTTATTATTTCACAATGGAAAGAAAAGAATTTGAGTTCATGAACCCCTTTAGCCTTTACTGCTGTCATTTCTAATGAATAATCATACCCTTAATTATTGTTGCCTGGTGCCAAATCTTGATACCACGGAGAAATAGTAGTGTAGGTCTTTTTAAATGTGAACTTTCAATCCAATTGAATTGTAATGGATGAACTACAATGGGCATTATTAAATATGTACATTCCAAAAGCCTTGTGCTAATTTTGAAAGGTCCTATATAAACAATTTTTTACCTCTTGTCATTGTAATACTATGAAAAGCTACTGTATGTATAAAATGTAGATAAGAGGACTGTGGAATTCAAATTAAATTAATCAACCAATGCATAATAAATAATGCCTCTTGCCATTGCCATCTGACATAGTTTTATATATATTTTTTAGAGTAAAAATAATCAATTTTACTATTGTCTTGTAAAATTGGTTTGTCATGTGGTGGGTGCAGCAATTCGCTGTATCAGTGCAGGCTCCTAACTTCTCTCTCTCTCTCATAAAATAGAAATTTACAATCTTTCTAGTGTTTCTTGCTTTCTAAAACAGACATCTATCTATTGAACTGAAAATTGTAACTGATAATTAAAAGTGACAAATAAATGTGTCTGCATCTTAACCAAGCAGTGCATATTTGTGAAGGCAAACACTCAGGATGACCATCTTAACAAAAAGGATAATATTATACATGCAACAAAGTATTAAAGAAGATAAAGGCATAAAAATTTTAAAAAATCATCTTCTAATTATTTAGCTAATGTCAAAACAATTACTAGTACTAGTCTAGATAATTGCTAGAAGTGTTCAACATGACTTAGAAACTTTGTTCCCTACTGAATCACTGCATATGAGTACAGTATATGCAGACAGATAAAGAAGCTGGTACCTAGAACAGTATAATTTACAAAAACAAACAAAATACTTACAGATGGAGCCACGTCAAATAGCCGCGGCCATGTGAATGGCGTGCGAATGGCGTACGGCTGCCCTATGCACACCGTGATCCCTCCCTCCCTCTACTGACAGAAGGCGTGTCAAGATTTCACAGTAAACACACCCATTCATGCCCTATTTATTCATTTACCTGGTTCCACCACTAGATGGCACTTTGTTCTCAAGAACACGTTAACACACGGCAGCAATTTAGCTGCGCTGAGTTGCAATCACGTGATTTTAACAACCCACTCCCTCCCCCGCCGAACTGACGCTACCAAACTGCACTACAGAGATTAAGATGGCGGCTTAACACTAGAATTACCAGAGCCTACGAAAAAACTCTTAGATCCGTCCCACCTTAAATCGCTTCTTAAAACCGTTCTCACCTCTCCGCCAGCGTCTTTTGTTAATCTAAATGTGCTGATAAAGAAAAGTTGCAAGTAGCCGGCTATTCCATCCCCCCATCGACTTAGAAAGTGCACAAACTTCTCCCAGCTTATGCCTTGATTGATTATCTGGGAGTGAAGTGGAGTTTTAGAGTGGAAATAATAGATCATTATTTGGAATACACGTATTTCACGTGTGTTCCGTTTCTACAGTAATCCGTGTAAACACATTTTTAAAACAGAAACGTTTTTCATATTGTAGTAGTAAATGACAAAATGTAGGCATAAACTGTATAATGTATGAAGCCTGAAGTCCAAATATCAAATTAACAACTTCACAAAAGGTACAAATATACAGAACAAGTATGCTTTTATTCAAAAATATAACTGCAGGAAAAAAAGCCGCATTAGTATGCCACATTGACAAATACATACCTCAACTGCCATGGTAGTGTAATGGTATCAGCTGCTGACTTGAAACCAAAAGGTTATGAGTTCGATCCTGCACGATTCTCTTTTGAAACGTAAACTGCTCTTATTCTTACTATTTTAAAATAAAAACATACATTTGATTTCAGTGTGTAACAGCCAGTGTAATTTATGATACTTGTAAAGGTTAGTTTTTTTTTTATTCACTTTTCATTCTCTCAGTCGTGTTCAAGATCCTTCCCTACCTCCACCCCCCCAATCTGAAGACGCGCTATAGCTCTGCAGCGTACTTGTGACTGCATTCTCGTACCAATGCTTTTGCGAACTGCTGTGCCTGCGTGCACTTTTCGTGGTATTACACGTCTATTTTTTTTGAGCATACCCGTGTCGCTCAAACACAGGAACATCTGTTGTTTACAAGTATAACAAAACAAGTGCACTTTTATTCTACACTATGAGTGAAGAAAAAATAAAGCAAGTTACAGTAGGCGGTTGATACGACAGCTTGCGTGGGGCAATGCTAAGAACTGCTGATTTCCGATCCATGCTATATAAAATCATCCCATTCAAATATTAACAATTCCCTCACACCCTTCCAACATTTACGACATGTGTACTTGTTGCAGTGTACACACCTCTCTGTGCTATGGTTCCTATTACACTGAATGAGCACCTGACACTGTACTTTCTTCCCTATATAAATAACATTCGAGCTATAGCGCGTCTCCAAATAAATCACATTTGAGCTATAGCATGTCTTTATGTGAAAACAGCATTGTCAGATGGGGGGGGGGGATCGTGAACGCGACTGAGAGAATGGAACTGAATTAAAAAAAAAAAGCTAACCTTTACAACTATCCTGCATTTACACTGGCTCTTACAGACTGACTGAAATCAAATTATGTTTGTCTTTAAGGATTATTAAGGATGTCTTAAAAATATTTTACTAACTAGTTTTATTAATTCATTATTTAATAATAAATAGCATAATCATCATGGGTTGTGTATTGAGTGATTTAACAAATCTGTTTTATTAATCGGTTTGTTGTTTTTTTTACCACGTCATCTATTTATGAAACTACAGTATGTTGACAATACAAGAACTGCCTGTACAGTATATTAAAGAAACGGTATAGGGCTTCCTGGACACTGCAGTTAACTGAAGCAGTCAATGCTCCATCTGACGGGATTATACAGCATTGCAACCATCTTTTTAGAAAGCGCATGGGGGCATTTATGGGGCGGGGCATCGTTAACTGCGTCATCGCGGGGGATCACATTCCGTGCACGGATCGTGCATGGTCCTGTCATGGTCGTGTCATGGACCTGTCATGCTCCAGGCGGCTGTTTGACGTGGCTCCCACTGTAGAAAAAAACTGTTATCACCTAAGCTATCAGTTTTCCTTCATTTCAACTATTGTCATACATTACTAGACATCCATGAGTTTTTTTTTTTCATTTTTACCATGGGTTGCCATTTTGTTTTAAATCATAATCATATTAGTTTCTGAAGCAATAGAGACATGCAGTTTACAATGCCCATGTTTTTGATTCAATTAAAACAAAATTGTGAATCAACGTCCTTGATTAGGGAAAGATATCTTAGTTATAAAGCTTTCTGTTATTACATTTTCAACTTTGTATTTTGACTTGTGTTTTGGCTTAGGTGATACTTGTTATTTTGTCTCCGAGCATTATTTTGTCTACTTTGTGCGCGAAGAGTACCAATCTTCATCACTAATTTATTCCTGTTTAATCCCATTTTCTTGGGAGACTGACAGGTGGTGATGTGTAGTGATTGGCTCACTGCTGAAACACATGCCTAGCGATTCGCCTGGGTTCCATTTTTGCAAGAGTCTTGAAAGGTTTAATTGGCCAAAGTTCCAGAAGACCCACTTCCCCGCCTAAAAGCGGTGATGTCAGGTCTCAGGTTTTCTTAAAATGGGCAATATTGTTACTATAACTACTACTACATAATAATGATGATGATACTGATAATAATAATAATAATAGTTATAATGCTGCCCAGTGCTGCCCAGACTTTTAAAAGATATTTTCTAACACTAGCCCATTATAGTGTAACAAGGTAACTTTAATGACATTAAATGTGTTAAACATAATGGATAGTAGCATTAATGTTTTTTTTTCCTTACTTACTGGTAAGAAATACTGGTTCTTGGTATTCCATACCTAATTTAATAATAATAATAATAATAATAATAATAATAATAATAATAATATTACAATTATAAGTAGTTATATTATAATTCAAAGTAGTTATAATGCTACGTCTACTACTACATAATAAGAATGATGATAATAGTAATATAATTATAATAAAAGTGCTGCCCAGACTATTAAAAGACATGTTAACAATAGCAAATTATAGAGAAACAAGGTAATTGTAATGTCATTCAGTGTCTTAAATATAATGGATAGTAATACTAGTACTGATTTTTTTTTTTTACTCCCTTATGCTTTCAAAATTACTGGTTCATGGTATGCCTTACCATGACTTCCACTAGTGTTCTAACGTGAGTCTTTATACTAGCAGTTTTCCTCTTAACACTAGAATTACCAGAGCCTACAAAAAAACTCGTAGAGCCATCCCTCCTTAAATCGCTTCTCACCTCTCCGTCAGCATCTTTTGTTTTTTAAATATGTTGATCAGCAGCAAGCAGCAATCCATCTGCTATCACATCCCCCACCGGCGCACAGTTTTCTCAGCTCAAGTCTGTTTACCTGCGTGACAGTTGCTTGGAATTGTATAGAGTGAGAAGTTAAGCAAAATCACACCTTTTATAAATGCTATATCGTTATTTGGAACACATGCATTTCATGTGTGTTCCATGTCTACAATGATCTATGTAAACACATTGTTAAAAAAGAAACGTTTTTCATGTTTTAGTAATAATTGACAAATTGTAGACATGAGGTTTATAATGTGTAAAGCCTGAAGTCCAAATATCAAAGAAACACTTTCACAAAAGGTACAAATATAACAGAACAAGTGCACTTTTATTCAAAAATATAACTGCAGAAAAAGAACCCGCGTTAGGGTGCGACATTCAAGCATTTACTACGACCGCTTTGGTGGCGCAACAGTATCAACTGTTGACTGGTAATCAAAACTTCACGGGCTCTATCCCCGACGAGTCTGTTTTGAGAAGTGAGCTGCTTTTATTCGTACTTTTTTAGAATAATCATTTCAACTGATTAAATTTGAAGAAAAAATGTAAAAACTAAGGTGCTCTAAAACTTTAGACTGATAGTGTAACTCTTTTCCTTTAATTTATCCAACTTGAACACTGTACCAGAGTTCTACCATGGGACCACCAAAGAACTGACCCTCATGGCCGCACCTGTGACATTCCAGGTCGCCAAGGTGTACTGTCTGGCCAAGTCTGGGCCATTCAAGATGAAGTCTGCTGAGATATTCAGGGAGCAGTCCAGGAATCGCATGCGGGCAGCAGGTGGTAACTTCAGGGGCTCTAAGCTGGTGCATAGCACCAGAGAGGTCTAGTTTGGACTGTACCAGGGACAAACTTTTAAATGGTTGCTTACCCATGACCTTGGCTGCATGTTGGTGACCCACTAGAAGAAACATGAAGGTGGCCAGGTGTCAGATAGCCCGCTGGCGAGCAACAATAATGCCCTGGAGGCCTATGCCAGGCTTTTTCCCAAGAGACGGGTCAGGTATGCCCTGGTACAAGGGCAAGAGGCTCGGTACCTTCGGCGATCATGCGCACCTGACGATCAAGGCCCTTTACAACTTAGAAGATCGGGAGGCCAAGAGGTGAGTGGCTTTTGGGTGGAGGTGTGTGGGGATGGGCAGAGTGAACTATTGGGACCCCACTACCATTTATTGACCTGTAACCTGTCCCACTTTTGTACCTCAATATAGCTACATCAAGTGGGTCCAGCACCTGACCACCAAAGCCAAGTCCAGGACAGAGGCGCTCCAACTATATGTGCAGCCGAGAGGCCAGGTGAGGGCAGCAGCTTCCTCCTTCTCCTCCTCCTCCTCTCTTCCCAAAACCACCACCCCTGCCAAGAACAGACAAAGGACCACCCCAACCAGCGCTGCCCCTACCATCTCTCTCTCTGCCCCAGCCTCCATTGTCGAGATTCCAGATGACGTGCTGCTGTCGGCCAGGATGGAGTTGGAGGCCTGTAAGTCACAGCCACCCATGGCACATGGTGGTTTCTTGACCTTTTTTAACCTGACTTTTACTTGAATTCACTGTTCTCCAAACAGACTTGCCATGCAGTGATGGGTTTGTCAAAACAGTAACACCAGTGGCACATATAGTGGTTTGGCACAAGTAAATGTTTTGACCAGTCACCATATGACATAATACTTTGTGGTGGTGTGAGACTGTGTGTATGCATATGTGTGCATGTGTCACCAGTCTTGTAGATTGTGGCACACTAGTCGAGCTTTGTAATCCGAGATTTTTTCGCAGGAGCTAACGCAGGACCTCGTGATGGCCCACAGACGTATGCATGTTAACTATACTGGCTGGCTGGACCTTTGCTTTGCTTAGGACCTGCAATGATCTCGAGTTTGTGTTTGTCTTTGCTCCCACTCCGAGCATCTGCCTCCTGGTCTACAACCAGTGGAGGGCCCAAGCCAACCCAGCGCTCCCAACCAACATCTGATCTGGCACAGTAGCCTAAGCAAACACTCTCTGCAGCCAGGAGAGATGTGAGTCGAAAGGCTGTGCTTTTTCAGATGTCATTGCCAGGAAAAGAATGGGCTCTGTCTGATTCTTTGTCTCTTTTTTTCTCTCTTTTGCAGCTTCTTTCTCCTGGGGGATGGAGGACATCTCTACCCAAAGAACAACAGGTGTGGGTAATCCAAGTCCTTTTTACCAGGAGCAAGGACGGAAATTCTGTGCTGACCGAAAACCTGCACCTTTGGTGCCATCATCTTGGCCTCAGCAACCTGCCCCTTCTGACCATTGCTCTACTGCATGTGGGCCTACAACCTCTCCTGCCAGAAGATACACAGACCGATGGTACTTCATGGCCATGAAGTTCCTGGAGTGCTGGTGCTGCAGTGGCAGACTGGTCACTGGAGGAACCAGGATGGAGCAACTAGATCCTATTTGCTGTGATGGGCTTCCAGGCATCCTGACTTACAGTTCAGACAGGGGTCTCTCTCCTCTCCCAAATACAGGTTATCTTTTGATAAGAAGTTCATTGGACAGATACTCGAGCTCACGCTTGGCAATGGGGTCAACCGGCTCTGCAGATATCTGCTTGAGGAGAACATCAAATGCTGAAAGTACCAGTGGGCATGCTCCAAGTTTCTGCCACCAGGTGTCCAACCAACCACACCTCCCACTCCACCTCCACTGATGAATCCAATGCCAGGTGCAATGTGGTTGTTGTTTATGTACACCAGGCAGGTGGCTTTCCGTCCAGAGTGGACCAAGGTCCTGATCACCTTCAGTCTTGAAGATGGACTTACTGTCATTCTCCCTTCCGTTCTCTGGGTGACTAGGAATCTCTCTGGTGCCCTTGCCGGCACAGTAGCCTAGGTGACCAACGAGGGAACAAGAACACCCAGATCCTCATCAGCATCCTCACTGCCACTCTCCATGGTTGCCGGGCTGATAAAGCAGTATCAGGATGTTAGTGTGTCCTCACCTCTGGTCCTATACATGTGCCAAAACTGCTGTACCTACTCAGGGTCAACCAAGGTTTTGCTAATGTTTCACCAGTTGGATCAGCTGATGGTGTGGCTCGACATGTCACACTTGATGTGACACTTTGAGGCAGGTGCCACCACGGAGAGCCACCCTCTGCACAGCCTCTTCATGGCACGTATCTGTTTTTTTATATTTGAGTGGGACCAGGGAGATGTGAAAAGCCAAGGCCAGTGAGGTGGGGAAAGGACCTTAGGGCTTCAGTGTCAGAGATATCCTTCTCAAGGAGCTGGCCCATTTCTGCCAGCACTGTTGTCATCCAGAAACTATGGAGTTTGGCCACAGCCACTTTGGGGGTAATCCTTTTGCTCCACTGTGGCTGGCACAGTAAAGACTTTTTTATTTTATTTTTTATCTACAAATGGGCCCATAATATTTTTTTCTTTTGTTTTTAAATGTAGAGAACTTATGGGATTTTGAATGTTTATGAGGAGGCCTGCTTAAAATTTTGTTGAAATCTCTTTGAATGACTGGCACTTTGTATGTTTGCAGCGAGGTCTCCTTCCTTTTCCAAGTTGTTTTTTGTTTGTAAGATTTTTTTCTAAGCTATTTTTTATTTTTATGATTTTTTTGCAATCTCTGCAAGTGACTGGCAGTTTGTGTTTTTATACATAAGCCTCCTCCTCTCTTTTTTGCTTTTTTGATTTTCTTTTTAATATTATTTTCAATTCTTTTAATTTTGGTCTTCATCTGCAGGTTATCAGCACACTGACTGTAAAATAATTTTTGTAAATAACTTTTATATTATTGCCTTTTGGATTTTATTGTATGTCTGCCTGTTGCCTCCCTCTGCCCTGCCTCTGTTGTAGCCCCTGCTCTCTGTTTACCATCCCGTGGCCACATGGCTAATCTGCTGTGTGGCAAACCACTTTACCTATTTTGGAGCAGATGCCGGTCAGCTTCCACTTTCTTGACAAATCCTATTAAGATCTTCTCATTCTTCTGGTTCTTTATTTCTATTTTCTTTTTCTATTCCTGGAACATACCACTTTTCAAATGTCTATGATAGGTATGTGGTTATTTATAAAAATATCCATTTTAAGAGCCATTTGTTCTTTATTAAGGTTATGTTAAATTGATAGAAGTATTTTCTTAGTTATGTTAAAATGTTTGCCTATATATTAGACTAATCCCAGTTTGTGAACTGCCTTGCAGTTGGTAAGGCATGAAATGCAAACAGTTTTCAAACCGCAATGTATCACATTGAACGTATTGACCATATTGAATGTGCTGTACGTATAGAATGTAATGAATGTATTAAGTAAAGCATATGTAATTTACCACAAAGAAATAATACAACTTTTAAGTATAGAAAGTAAAAGAAGTTTAAAAAGAAAAAGCTAAGATTGTAGAAGAAATATTTTCCTTTTTTGTGGTAATAATTTTTGTCTCTATTTTTGTGTGAACCGTTTTGCTTTGAAATTTCACTAAACCTTTTTAAAATTAACTTTATTGGACTGAAAATTTTTTTTTGTTATGTGTTTGACACATGCCAACTCAGTAGTTGCTTGATTTTGAGATCCTGGGAAAGACGCAGCTACATTCATTACTTGTGATTGATTTGATCAATATACAGTGTCATGGATGGGGTGGCATTCCAGCTGGGACAATAGGCTGTCTCCTACCTAGCCAAGGGACCACAAAGAAGGATGAGTGTAAGGGACTGAAGTACGTCCTGATACATGGATTCAATGTTCTTCCTCACAGCCAGGAGGCTTTTATGGAAGGATAAAATAATTAAAGGGCAGGTTTCCCTTCCACATTGCACAGTGCCCCCTTGTATGGCCTAATGGCCATATAGGAGTAGGCTCAACAACACCAGAGATGGATGGGCCTTCCATCTTGGATGGGTGCTACTTCCTGCATCTATTGGGAGGCAGGAATAGTGGATGGAGAGAGGGAAGCTACCTCCGAAAGACAACCTGTTTTCCTCGTCCACTAGTTGTTGTTCTGCTTTGGATACGCACTGGGCTGCCTGGGATTTGTAGTCCTTGTTGGGTTCCTCAGGTGCCACCATGAGAGACCTCCCTTGCTTCATGCCAGCTCTACCGACCCAGAAGTGCTTCCTAGGTACTCCTAGTTCCGACATAAAAATAGCCACTCCACACTACACAGACAAGTTGGTATCAGTAGAGGAGAAAGACAGCACTCGACTGTGAAAGAGTGGAGATTTGAAGGAAGGAGAAAAACAAGAGGAGAATTTGTGTTTGTGTGATTTTGACACTGCATGAAGGTATTTTGTGAAATAAACCTTTTCAACCTATGAACATCTTTTGTCCATTTTTTTCTGGGGTCTGGGATTCTGCTCTGCCCACTATAGGCCATAACAGGTACACTTCCCTTTAGAGTTTCTAGCTTATAAACGAAAATAACATGGAACCACGCTGTCAGTTGCATGCTGTCACCTAGTGTTAGTGGGAAAGTATAAAGCTGTTCAATTATAGTGAGACCTTGTAGTGAGACCTCAGTTTCAGCATCAGATTCACAGTCTTTTGCAACGTCTTTCTTTAACAACACAATGATTCTGTAGGTGAAAACACTTTCAATGATGTAGTGATACAAATTCACCAGTACTTGACCAGGCATCCCCAACTGCCTGAAGCATTTCAGCAAACAGAGATGTTGTGCTCTTTTGCTAAATATATCAGTGCTCATAGTCTAGCTCAGGTTATCAGAGATAAGCTACTGACTGCTTCCACCATAGTCCCATTACTACAGATTAATTTCTGACTATATGTATTTTTACAGAAGTCTACTAGCAGTTCTTTTGTTTATCTGATATTTACAGTAGGTCAAGGTTGTTGATCCAATATTACTTAAGCAGTTCCTCAACTTCATCCTACGGTACACATTCATGGTTGAAACTACTCCATTTAACTACTGTAGCATTGTCTACAAATTGCATGACACAGTTATTGCTGTGTTATGGTGTTAAGTTTTTCATACACAGGAAGTGTAGCGTTGGGATCAGACAGCAGTCTTGCAGGGTACCACTGGTCAGGATGTACTGTGTAGAGGTTTTATTTCCAATTCTATTCTCCTGTGACACCCCACTTAGGAAGCTCATCACTCAGCTACAGACAGAACTACATAGACTAAATTACTAAGTATTATCATGAGCTGGTTCAGCATAGTAGTGTCAAATGCTGAAGGGTGGTCCATAAACAGCAATCAGGGCAGTACTCATTAATGCATGATACCCTCATCTTCTTACGAAATAGCACAGTGGCATTTTATAAACTCCTTAGTATTAACCATGAGCATAACTTGAACACATAACGCGAATCAGGCTCCGGGTGATGTGTAATGGTACTCCTTATTGTGTTAATTGCAATTGACTCTTGGGACAGTAATCTGCAATCTAGGATGAAACAAGATCATGCAGCAAAAATACCATGAATATTTTTAAGGCTTTGCCAGTTTATGGTAACTCTAAGGTAACTCATCAATATTCATGAAAGTGGTGGAGCTTCCAACATAAAACACAATGTCAAACGAAAAAGTCATTAAGGCAGTTTTATAATGTACTGAATGATTACTAGAGTGCTATAGGCCATAGTGATAACTAAGTGAATTAGTCATAAGACATTGACATGAAAAATGAAAGTGATGCATAATACAGCATTGTATGACTAAACCATCATGATATGCCAGATGAATTTAGTCGTGTGAAGCTTCACAATGGTATAACAGTAACAGGGTGATAAAAAGGCAAAATAATTGTGATCAAATGCAAGGAAAAGCAAGACGTTAGTCCTCTAAGCTGTCAATGTCCATGTTAGTGGAAAATTGGAAGTCAGTCAGCCTTGCGCTGTTGTAACCTACAATAACACGAGTCTTGTGTCAATCATGCTGGTCAGGCATAGCAAATGCCTCAGCACCCAAAAGACACAGAGCAAGCAATACCATAGCATCTTGTAATTGTTAAACTGGTTTTCATTATACTAGTAATACAGAGTAATGTAGAGCTATTCAAATAGAACTGTTCAATACAATATTTTCCATGCTGTAACAGTAAAACATTGAAATACCTAACAGGAATGAATACTTTCACTTTAAAATTCAGTTTCTGTTATAATTCTAACTTAATGGTAAAGTAGCTATTTAAGATAAGAAAGACAAAGGTTTTTAAAGTTAATGAAGACAGAAGTATTATGGTATACATATTGTTCATGGTGATGATTGATGCAAGTGGCAACGTGTTGCATGTTGATTACCACATGCAAGTAAGAATTTTACTGTACTCTGTACATGTTACATTATTGACTCCATAAAAATTTAAATATTCACAGAGAAACGAAGAATACAACATAGACAGCTTTTTGCAAACTGTCTCCTTCTTGCTGACACTGAAAATGATACATTTACAATAGGCTAAAGATGCATTGTTAAAATGTTTACTCAGCGAATCAGCAAGTCACTGTAAACATTGTCACTCTCTCCATAACGGTCTGGGGTGGCAGTGCATCTGCTCACTTAAACATAAACTGCAGTGTGTCATTCAGTCAGAAGAAAGTACTGTGGGCCTGAAACTGGACTCTGCTGAGGAAGTGTATGCATCATGGCTCAGAAAACATGCTGGAAATATAATTAAAAACTACACTCACCCAGGTAACTACTTCTTTCAGTTATTACCATCACAGGAACACTACAGTCACTAAAGGCAAGAACTACTAGACAATTAAAGAGTTTCTTTCCTATTGCAGTCACTCTCATTAAACACAGACTCTAATTCATGTCTGTTTCTTCTTTTTCTCAAAATTATCTTTACAGTATGAAGGCTTACATAGCATACAGTCTTACTGGGCATGAGTGCTATTCTACATCATCAAATCAGTTTCTTTATGCAATATATTGTTATTCTCAAGAGCTGTATAAAATGCTGGGATGGTGTCACATATTGTATATTTGGTACACTGTATTAAACCCCAAGGGGATTGTCCTGTTAATTGTATTTACTTTTGTTATGTGGATGGATGTAAATTTTAAATATATATTTTACAGAAAATTGCTTTCAGCAGAGTTGTAAGTAAATATTGTAGATATTGCAGCAAGAAAGTGTTTGAGAAAATAACAGTAATTTACTGTAATCACTGTACAGTATACTATTGTATAGTTCACAGTACACTAATGTAAACATCTCTTTTGTCAGTAATTTACTGCAAAATAAACACTTAAGAGTCACTCAACGTAAAACATTTTGCAGTAATTTAAAATATTTTTATTCCCAGTAATGGATGCAATAAAAATCAAAAGTTTGTCACAATTAATATTTGATTAAACTATTACACACATATATATTTTTCAGAGATGTTAATATAAAACTAAAGCAAAATATACACTTATTTTTCAACAAGAGTATAATCATTATTTTACTCACTTTCACACAAGATCTTTACACATGTTGTTGTGAGCAAAAGGATGTATATGTGATGTACAACAGGCATTTCAAACTCACTACCATTGGTGGGCCACTTCGACTGCCATACGTGCGTCAACGGGCTGCACTATAACAAATACTATTATACAAAGTTACTGTAGCTTTCTTTCCAATACTGAAAACCTTAAAAAATGTAACACTTAAAGTTTAAAATTTAAAGAAAAGCAATTTATTTCCATACACTCTCCGTACAACAGTGTACAATTAGAGTCTTAGCCACTTAGCTAGGTCCTTATATTATTATATTATATTCATTATATTATATTCATTGCTTATATAGGAGTCTTACAGTGTGAGATCTATTTCTTTTGTCCCGACACTTGGCATCTCTTGTTAGTAACCAGTTCGTCAATATCAGGCTTGGAATCTTGTGCAGCTGCAACTTTTATGAGGGATGAAAGGTGCTCGACAGTATGTCTTGAGCAATGTGGGGTTTTGGTAGCTTTCATTAATGAAAATAATTGCTCACAAAGGTAAGTGCTTCCAAACAGTGACAGTACTCTCGATGCCAACATACAGATCTGCACATACAAGGGTGGCAGGTAAGAATACAAGCCTCGCACACCAACTTCGTTATATTTTGCCTTCAGAATAGAATCTGACTGCAGTTCAATCAATTCCATCTGGATATTCTCAGGTGCATTCTCAACGTTGTAAGAGAACCGCACAAAGTCCTGTTCGTGTGAAATGAAATCATGAAAACGCTCACTGAATTTATTGCTCAGTAATTCAAGTTGGAAAACAAATCCTCCAAAAATCAAATTTTACTTTACTAAGCTTACTTCAAAGTTTATATTGTAAAATAAGCCGATATGCAAAAAGCCACCTGACCTACAGTAATTTTACAAACTCAAAATCACAAAAATATGTTAATAAATAACTCACCAACTTCTCACGTCCACTTCAGATCTTCAGCTGTAGTCTGCACTAACTGTTCTTTACAATACTAGCACAAAATTACATAAAACTAGAGCAAAAAAACGTGCAAATATGCGAGCTATTACTACTCGTGATGGTCAGTTCTGCCCAGTGGTCAGTTTCAGCAAGCCTAGCCAGTAGTGTCCCCTAGCAGGGACGGCTCTAGGCTCGTGGCAGCCCTGGGCAGAGAAAGAATCGGTGGCCCCTTCGCCCGCCAATGTCAATATGGTATCTTATGCACGGCGGATGGCCATGTCCGTTGCGGACACTGCATAGCCGCCTTGTGCTCATGACACACTTCTATATGCGTCCGTAATTTGAAAACCAAGTGGCGGCCCATGATATTCTCATTATGGCAGAATGTTATAATACTAAATATAGCTTACTGCTCCGACTCTAGCGACATTAGTAAATACAGCGTACTAATTAACAAGAAACACAATGTTTTTCGGCCACATTGCCGTCAGCTGTGTTGTTATTTTCTCTTTCTGTTTTATATTCACTATATATTGGCTTGGCGGCCTTGTGCAGGTGCACAGTTTGCACATGCCTAAGGCCGCCCCTGCTGCCTGCTGCTGTAGCCTGTAGCTATACTAGCAGATGATGTTTCTGGTACCTTAATGCCATGGTAAAATGCGCTTTTGTCAGAAGGCAGAAGTAAGAAAAGTCAATAAGTAATGCCGAACATGCAGAATGATTAAATCACAAATGATAGTAATTATTTTGTACAAGTTCAGTTCTAACTAGAATCTGTCATGCGGGCCACACAGATTTCTGTTGCAGGCCGCATGTTTGACATGCCTGATGTACAATGTACAGCAGGGTTGCCAGTTAATCGAAAATAACCCACCATAAATCAGCTTCTTCAGCCAAAAGAAGTTTGCTATCTATTTTTAACTTTCTTTCCCATTGACCAAAGCTATGGAGATCACCGGAAACTATTTGCACCCCAAAGGGGGCATTTCCATATGGACATCATTTGTCTGTATGATAATTAAGAATTCAATTCCAAGAAAAATACACCAGAAAATGTAGAAAGGGTACTGAAAAATGGCATATTACTGTATATGGCAACCCATGCAAACCTATTTTTCCTCAGGTGCACATTACTCAAAATCAATCAATCTGGTGTGAACAGTAGTGAAGAATAATTTGTGAACAATTCATTATTTTTGAATGACTCTTTCTAGTGACTCATCTGAACTGATTTGTAAAAACGAGTAAATCGATGCAATGGAGCTCAATGGGAGTGCTAAAGGGCATGCATGTCCTTTCTGCATGATGTTGGCAGCATCTTGTGTTTCGCTGGTAGATGTTGTAATGCATGCACATCAAAGAGTCACCCTCCAGGTTCCTCCCAGGTATGTAATTCCAACACAGACTGAGAGAAGGAGCTGCTAAGTATGTTGTATTCCTTTGCCTCCACAGTACCGAGAAACTGCCTAGTGAGGGAACCTGACTCCACCTCATATGGTCCGAGAACCATAAAAGCCCAGCTGTTGGGAAGGAGGCATCATTTATTGACTAGAATCATGCAGATATGGAGCTCCTTCATACCCCATCCAACGTGATCCAAGACACCTATACAGGCAGTATTTCTGTTGTTTAGAATGCCAGTGGGTATCTGTTTTGTTTGTTATTCCACCAGTGCACACTATTTTTGTTGAACTTTTGACCTGTCATTCCCTGAGACGACCACAATGTTTAAGGTGCATGCCCAAGATCTGCCTTAATCATGCATCTCGACCCTTCTGGTTAATGAAAGAGTCCATACTCAAGGTTAATTTTATTCATGAACCTGAGAGTCAGCCTAATGATGATTGTTGATTTAATTTATAAATGAGTCACCACCAGAGGACCAGTGTAAGTTTCTCATTCATTTGATTAACAAATGAGTCATTATGAGTTGCACAATTCTCAGTCACTTGTGAGTCTGTAATGAAATATCTTTTTTTAATCATGGGTCTTAAATGTGTTATCTTGTTTTGTGTACAGAAGCAGGACAACGCGATATAACTTATTATATTAAATATATAATTATTTATATATTTAAATTACATATAATTAAGTATCTGCGGTGGGCTGGTGCCCTGCCCGGGGTTTGTTTCCTGCCTTGCGCCCTGTGTTGGCTGGGATTGGCTCCAGCAGACCCCCGTGACCCTGTAGTTAGGATATAGCGGGTTGGATAATGGATGGATGGATGGATAATTAATTAAATAATATAATTAATTATTTATATATTAATAAACAATATTATTTATATCAAGATAATGCATGAAGTATTAAATTTTACATTCATGATATGATCCAAGGGAACTAACCCTCCTCTACCAGACTTCCCATATATGCCAGACTCTAAACGAATCCAATGAATCAAAATAATTGATTCACTTAAACAGATAGTTCAAAATAATTGACTCAGTAAAGGCAAACAAAATGCCCATCACTAGTGAAAGAGTATTCATTTAAGTTACATCGACTTAATACAACTGTGCTTTAGGGAAGATTGTCAAACCAGATTCAATAGTAAGAAAAAAGTTAAGTGATGTTGTCTCAAAGTGTAGAAAATGTTGCCTTTGTGAAATAGGGTTTGTAACAGGTTTTATTCCAAACCCATTTATTTTTAAAACTATAAGTTAAACGTCTCAGAATACATAGCATTTACCTCACCCAGTGCAGTAATGTACTACAAAGATGTATAACTTTGAGAATGCATTGTGTTTAACAGTAAAATACTATAAACAAATCAAATATCTATCTGCCTATCTATTGTGAATCCCATGTGCTATTTTGACTAGTGTAGGTAGTTTAGTCTTGAGAAAAGAATGCTGATTGGGGGATTAATTCCAGTTCTCAAAATTCTCAAAAGAATACATAATAAATAAAAATTGATTCAGCAGCATTATTTCTAGTAAATACACGCAGAATTTAAGAATAGATCAGGTCATCTTAGGGAGCATGCACTGGTACAACACGTTGCCGCATCCACCACATGATAAAACAGCTTAGGATACCAGTTGGCAACCCCAACAGGTAAACATGCAGTCCAGTCTCATCTACTGGGAATGAGCATCTTTCTGCCGCAGCCAGGTGTTATGTGGGTGTCCCCTTGGCCTGGTCCAGCAATGAGGATGCTATGAGCTGGATCACCCTTGGGGAACTGCGCCACATTGCTGTAGTGCCATAACTGATGCTCCTCCACGATGCAGGTAATGTGCCTCATTCGAGACTCTGAGCAACCGATCTTTTATCACAAAGTCAAACCAGCGGTATCCAAGGATTCTCAGAAGAGACACGGTACTGAAGGAATCCAGACATCATCTCCAGTCACTGGATAGCATGCATGTCTCATAACCATATAGCAAAACAAGAAGCACCAGGACTCTAAAGACTTGAATCTTCAACTTTTTGCAGAGATATTGGGAGCACCCTCTTTTCCAGCAACCTCATGACTCCCCATGCTCTCCCATTCCAACCCATGACTTCAAAGGAAAAGTCACCAAAGGCATGTCACTGCGGAGGTATGTAAACCTCTTGAAGAGTTCAACACACTCCACAGACATAGACACAGCTGATGGCTGTGCCCAAGAGGTCATTAAAGGCCTGGATCTAGGTTTTTATTCAGGACAGTTGCAAATCTAGACACTTATACTCCTCGCGCAGTCTTTCAGGAGCCCTGATTAGAGTCTCCATGTACTCCACGAGATCACTGCATCGTTGGCAAAGTCAAGATCATTGAATCTTTCTTCACCAACAGATGAGGATTTGAGAAAAAATGTGAGATCCAGTTTGAGAACACTGGAGAAAAAATACAGTGGAACCTCGGTCCACGACCATAATTCGTTCCAAAACTCTGGTCGTAAACCGAGTTGGTTGTGAACTGAAGCAATTTCCCCCATAGGATTGTATGTAAATACAATTAATCCGTTCCAGACCGTACGAACTGTATGTAAATATATTTTTTTTAAAGATTAAGCACAAATATAGTTAATTACACCATAGAATGCACAGTGTAATAGTAAACTAATGTAAAAACATTGAATAACATTGACACAAAACACCCAGGCTCCCTGCTCAGCTGCAGGAGCAGGCTGGCTCTCTCTTTCTCTCAGCAGCACGCAGCCTCCCCCTCTCTCTTAGCAGCACGCACCCTCCCTCTCTCTCTCAGCAGCACTCGCTCTCTCTCAGCAGCACGCATGTGCTCGCTCTCTCTCTCTCAGTATGCAGGCAGGCAGGCACGCATGCGCAGACAGGCACGCACGCGCAGGCAGACAGGCAGGCACGTCTGACCGAGAACCATGCAACACGTGCGGAAATCATCGGCACGCACAAACCGAAAGGAAAACTGGCTTGTTCGTATACCGAGTGTGTGGTCGTGAACTGAGGCACAAGTTTGGCGAACTTTTTGGTCATGAACCGAGTTGTACGTGTACCAAGACGTTCGTGAACCGAGGTTCCACTGTACGGGGAAGTACATTTAAGATGCAAGATAGGAAACAGGTCTCAACAGCAAGGTTCATTGAGATCCTGAACCAGCTACAATGTCAAGTAACTTTGGCTACTAAATTAGCTTCATGGACTCATTTTTCATCATTCTTACATTTTTTTATTATCGGGAAATTGGATTCATCTGACATTTAAAGGAGTTTGAATTGTCAATAACACAAAAGTAGAGAAACACCCAAAATTTACATTCTCATGAAGTGAGGGTGATATGTGTAGGGGACTCTGTCTTAGAAAAGAGTCTGTTGACTTCTTCAGAAGGAGGAGAGCTGCATCCATCATGTGGGAAGATTTCTGTTTTAGGTGTTTCACAACTTTTGACAAAATCACATCTGAAATAAAAAGAATGATGCATTATAAGTCCTATACACCTTGGTTAATTTTCATATACAGTAATTTAATTAGATCATCACCCATTTTATTACTTTTTACTGAAAGAAAAACTTATTGATGAAAGATATTGAATAGAAAATTATGGAAAGTATTGAGACATCATTTACTTTTGCAAATATATTAAGCAAGGACATAGAAATGTGCGACTTTCAAGGACATAATGAACCAGTGTTCTTGGCCTCTAGTGATGTACTTTGTATTTCTTGTTTTTAAGACTAAACACAAATGATTTCATTTCGCCCACCTATTCTGACTATTAACAAAGAGGTACATAGGTAAGACATACCATTTAAACATATTTTCTGTATTTCTTAAACATCTATTTTATGTTTGCAAATGAGTTAGGAAACAAAGAGACTCACACAACAATTCAGTCATTTCTTTCCACAGGCATATTTATTGGATTTTTAAATATCTCTCTGTGGCTTAAACTGAAATCCCAAAAATCCCCTCACTCTTAAGTCATTGAGAACAGCTACTAAGCAACAAAAACAAAGCCCTGCTAGCTAGGATACTCTGTTCTCTCTCTGCTCACACTCTCTTGTGACAAATGTTCTTGAATTTTCTTTCTAACATGCTGCTAATTCTTTCAGTCTTGCCTTCGAGCTCTCCTGCAGCAGGCAGGATCTCCTTGACTGGTTACTACTTCAGCTTCATCCATCCTGACTGACCTTCTGACTCCTGTACTTTAATCTCAGTCTATGCCTACTTAACCCACCCTCAGCAATGCCATGGGGTCATTTGGCCATTGAAAAAATCCCACCAAAAAATAACAGTCATATCAGGACCTAAAGATCACTGCCACATCCTAGCACAATCATACTAGAAAAGACCACTCATGCAGCTGCAGGAAAACATTTTATCATAGCCTGAGTGATATTAATATGCCATCTGCTATAGTAATTTGGAAGAGGAATGCATAATCCAAAGAAGATATAAAAATGGTTTTGGGTATTGGCATTGGTCTTGGTGAATGTTATAATGATCTTTCATATAAAATAGGTTTAATGGACTGAGTAATTACATCTTATTTAAAAACCATCTAATGTTCTAAAAGGAGACACTCTTTCAGTGTAATAGAAGGCTGAACAATGTCTGCGCTATTAGTCATGTTTATCTTTAACTGTGTTGCAACCACACTTTCTGAGGTTCATAATGAAAGAATTAAAGTGTTTCTTTGTTTGGTAAGTAAACACCTACTTGGGTGAATGTCAGAGCAAGAGATTTATACTGCCTACATTACAAATGGAAAAAAATACATTGAGCAAATATGCATATGTCTGAAGAAACTAAATAAAGGTAAGGGTGAAGATGGAAGAAAAAGCAATATTAATTTTGTGTCAGTTCAGGGACATGGGCAGGATCATAGATAGATAGATAGATAGATAGATAGATAGATAGATAGATAGATAGATAGATAGATAGA
>JANRMT010062861.1:51693352-51781747 GCA_026402145.1 Polypterus bichir lapradei | reverse complement strand
ATTGTTCGGTTGTCGCTTTCAAGTGTACTGAAATGGCCAAATATTTTACACCTTTCAACAACCGCCAATGCCTCTTAAACATCTTAAATTCACAGGTGACGATTTCAGTAGTGGACACTTTGATGTTTATGAATGTTTAAACTCTCAAAAGCTGGATGTGATTTTATCGATGAAACCGGTTGTGTGCTTACAACACTTCACAGATGCCGAATGTCACTTCAACACAACAAATCCTGCAAATACTGTCATAATTGAAACAAACCATGAAACTCAAACCGATTATGACAGCAGCAATCCAAGCTGTGAGATTTGAGACAAGATTACTGTTCACATGGCCAACTATAAGTTACAAGCTCAAGAGTAAGCTCAGTGCACAGCTTGGTCATGTTACAACCGGAGGGCCGAACTGACAACATGGTATACAAAGAGATCCTTAACAAATAATTATTGGTATATTTTCCCTCAGTTTAAAAAGGTTAAATTGTCTTCTTAATAAAAATCTTAAGGCAGTGCTTCGCCGCTGCGAAGCGCGGGTATTTTGCTAGTTACTTATGAATGCTTTGAAATCACTTCACTTTTTTATGTCTGGTGCCTTCTGATTCATCTCTACAAGACAAAACCTACATATAATATACTGTTAGGCTTGTCTTGATATCTAGTTGTAGCTGTATTTTTCCAAAATTACCCAAGTTCAGCAGCTATAACTCAAAAAATGGGATTCAACAAAAGCCTGACGTGCAGAAATGATTCCACAGACAAAATATTGTTGTTTTTAAAAGTTTAGTTAAAATTCAAAGTAAAACTGTTCACACAAAAAAGAATATTAAAATAGCAAAAAAAAAAAAAAGAAAAAATTCTTATTAAGAAAATTTCTGTTCAAAGTTTAAATCTTTACTTTACTTAACATTTCTGAACCATTTCAAAATGGTCAGAAAACTGTATGCTTATCCCATTTCTGAGTTGCAAATGGGTCTTTCAAGTCCCTCTTTGATGGACCTGTTTTAAACACAACAGAACCTATTATCACACTGTTTCCCAGTTATAGTAAGAAGGTTCTATCTCTTACTAACTTATAGGGGGAAAAGACTATACCATTGTTTATGACTATCGAAGAAATGTATATTCTATTCAAATTAAGCAAACATTAATATGAGTTTAACTCAAAACTTTAAATTTCTAAAATTGGCTCTTACACTAGTTTTTCAAGAAATTGAACGTTTTGGGATTACTATTATTTTTGGCCATTTAGACCCTAATTTTAGGCTTTTAACCAAAATGTTGTGGAAGACCAAATTTTGTGCAATGAACTACAACCTTATGATAAAGACAAAACCAATAGCTGTCTTTAGTAAAATAATCAGAAGTATTTAAAGATGTGCATACTATATCAGCAGACCCAAGAGGTTCACTCCCTAATAGGTTATGAAGGGTCAAAGTTTCTCCTTTCTCGAAATGGCAAAAAAAAAAAAAAAGGGAATCAGTATTGTAGGCATATGGAGTGTTGTTTTATGCTATTTTGGAGTTTCTGATCATGAATATAATATTTTTGATATCTGAATCTCTACTGGTGGTCCTAGCCCTCTAACAACCTCTCTCTTAAGGTTGGAAATGATGTATTTCAAACATAAGCATGTGAGATATCCTTTTAAACTATTTCAAGGTCAGTGATTACGATTCTTGATCCTTTACTATGAATCTAGCCCCCTATGTGTTTTCATCAGAAGGTGAAAAATGACAAATTTATAATCCATCCATTTTCCAACCCGCTGAATCCAAACACAAGGTCACAGGGGTCTGCTGGAGCCAATCCTAGGGCACAAGGCAGGAACCAATCCCAGGCAGGGTGCCAACCCACCGCAGGACACACACAAACACCAAGCACACACTAGGGCCAATTTAGAATTGCCAATGCACCTAACCTGCATGTCTTTGGACTGTGGGAGGAAACTGGAGCGCCTGGAGGAAACCCACGCAGACACGGGGAGAACATGGCAAACTCCACACAGGGAGGACACAGGAAGCGAACCCGGGTGTCCTAACTGTGAGGCAGCAGCACTACCATTGCGCCACCGTGCCGCCCAAATTTATAATCACACATGATAATATTTTTACTGTATATATTTAACAAACCCCACTTCCGTGTGGGGCCGATGTTTTCTCCTGGTCCTTTACTTAAAAATATTATTATCTCCCTGCAGGGCAGTACACTTAGATGAAGTCTGTCCTCCAAGATCATAAAAAGCACTGGTACAGATTTACTGTTTAGGATTTTTTTTATATAATTGTCAGCAAGAAGGAGCGGAGCTGTAGTGAGGGTCAAAATGACATCATTAGTCTTTTTTTAGGGGGTGCTGTCTTTTAAACTAATGGCTGCTAGGTATGATGATGTAATACCCTGAAAACACTTATCTCTTTGAAACAGCTATTGGAATTTTATTTTCTGCTTTATACAGTGCCTTTCATAACAAACACCTTCTGAATGAATTTAACATGCAGTACTTTAAATTGTAAGCATCTATTGCTTTTGAGCCAGTAGTAATACCAAATAGCTACAGCAGTGCTAAAGATAGGGAAGTTCATTCTTTTATCTCCCCCTTACAGCTTTGCTCTGAGGCAAATTACTCAGCCTCATGTACCATTAAGGAAAAGTGGGAGTGGAAACAGATTAAATACTGAAAAAAGCAAATCCAAGCTAGATGAGAACTCTTTTTTCTTTTTTTATCAACTTTTGCAATTTGGCTTTCTTAAAAAAAAAAGTAATATCTATATGTAAAATAACCATACTCCACTCCATCTAGTAATAACTGGAGCAAAACTGAACTACAAAGAAATAAGCTTTATGACTCCTTAGCATTGCTTCATTTAGATTCCAAGCATTTTGGAATTTAAAAATGCAGACACATCTAGAACATCTGATTTGTTTTCTAAAATATCTGTACAGATACTTTCATCAAGAAAAAAAGAAACATTTTGTAAATAGTAATAAAGCTTTTATTTTTATTATTTCACTGCATGTTCTGTATTTGCCAATGTGGAGATGGGGAGGAGGAGAAGAAAGAGGAGGAAGAGGACTTCTTTAAGGCTTGTTCTGGGATTGTAGCTACACACATGGCTAATATGAATGCATATAGTAATGAGCCATGCATACAGGAAAAAAGTTTATATATCCATTGACATTAATATTCTCAATATGGTCAGCTAATGTACACATAAAATGATAATACTTCATGTTTTAATTTAATTTTTCAAATTCATGCGGAATGGAAATGCGGCAGTGTTTTTCTACAGTTGTGGCTTTGGCACCCATTTATATCTTTTTAAATAAACTAACAGCCCACATAAAGTAGTCGAAGCACTGGTTTGAGGTTGAAACAACTGCAAGATGAAGAGCAGAGTTTTCTCCTGTTGAAATGAGAGAGGTTAGTGACAGGGAAAAAAAATATTGTGCAACACTGTTAAGTACAATACTACATTTTTTTTCCCCTTGTGCTTGACATCCAGCGAGGGCTTCATCAGCAACGATCTTACGGTAAGCATGCTTGGAAGTTCTGTGCAAGGCTTCTTCAGTTCTGTGATGTCATGCTGGCCTCATGAGACTCTTTGAAAAAAAAAGTTTGCTTTAGCCAGCTACAGGGCAAATTTCTTAGGAAAATATTTGTTGAAGAACGCTTTGGTGAATTTCACCAATCAACAATATTAGATACAACAGAACTGGCTATCCTGTAAAACCTGATTAAGGTATTAGTTTTTATATTGGGAGGAACCATAGAACAATCATAAAGAGAAAGTTAAATAAAAAGTATTATTGAGCCAGGAAGCCACAAAACACAATCAATTTAATAGGTATCATCACGATACAAAGATAAGAAGTGTTAGTGACTTCTGCCTGTCCCCTCATTAGAGACAGATTAGAAAGATTAAATAGATCTCAAATGAAGAATGATATGGGGTCATTCAGTATCACAAACCCTGAAGTAGGTAAAAACTCTAAGACAGTGTTGACCAGGCCTTAGCTTATGTCCCAGTCGCACTCACAATCTATGGCTCACTCCTCCTGATCCACAGCAATCTGAAGGAATGTTCTGCCACCTTTTCCATGCTCTTGATTATTCTTCTCCTGTTCACAGTCCTGTTCTGGGATAGGAGTGGCTTTCCTTTGCTAACAAACCTGATGGTATGCATTGTCAGCTGGAGATCCATGATATTACCTATAGCACTGCAAATAGCTCCTTGAGTTAACTGGTCATAGCATCATCTATCCTGTGCTTCTCCAAATGCCCCAGGGTTGCAGCTAAGTATATACTCCAGGTTTTCTCTCCCTTGGCACAACAGGCATGCTGATACTTCTACCCTACCTACTCTACATATAGAGATTGTATGGGCTAAACAGACGATCATAAATGGCTCAGATAAGGAATGTGATCTGCTGGTACATTGATTTTCATAGCTTGGGCAATGTGGACTTATGCTTCACTACTGCCCTCTATCCTTTCCATTGTCTTTGCTGTCTCATGGTAACCACCCCTGCTTGCACATGCTGCCTCAACACCAATTTACATCTATTCTGGTACCAGTCTGCAACAGTATTTGACTTAGGACTGCCGATGCCACATACCATGCCCATTATCCAGGACAGTATTTGCTCATTTCATATCTTTAACTTTACCCCATAACAGGCAGAGTTGTAAAAAGTACTCAGAAAGTTTTTACTTTTACTGAAGTAAGATGCATTTCATTTAAAAAGTACTTGAGTAAAAGTAAGAAAGTATCTGCTTTCAAAATGGCTGAAGTATCAAAACTAAGAGTAAATCTTATAATAATGAGAAGGTGCAAGGCTTTGTCTTGAGAACACAATGCATTTACATTATTTTAGTGCTGCTGCTTTGCAGTAAGGAGACTGTGGAAGATTATGGGTTCGCTTCCCGGTTCCTCCCTGTGTGGATAGCGCTTTGAGTACTGAGAAAAGCGCTATATAAATGTAATGAATTATTATTTTATTATTATTAAGCAACACTCACACAACTGTGGCTTGGATTAGTACATACAGTAACTGCAGTCAGTGTCATGGTGGTGACTAGAAGTATGGTTCTAATGAGTGTGAATATGAATTACACTCTGCCTCCCCTCTTTGAATATTCGGCAACGTAAAAAAATGACAACTACAAATGTGAGACTGAAGAATGCTCTGGACACAGATCAGTTTTTTAAAATTTAAATGCTTTCTCCTGAATTGCATAAAGGACTGGTAAAAAGACAACTCAGAGACACTCCGTCACATACTTTTCAATATAGTGGACGACACAATAACAGATGAGCAGTAGTTATGCAATAATTTAGTAAGACAAAGTATACTGCTACTCAAAGTTTTCCCTTGCACACAAAAATACAATATTCACTTAATATGCCACCTACATTGTCTTTTGCTACTGTGGCACTAGCAGGTTGCAGTCAGCAGGGCAGTATTCTGTTAGCTTTCCCTGAATTCAAATTCCATAAAGTAGCAACAAAAATACTTACCTCTGCTTGAAGAGAAGCAAGCACCATTTTCATTAGCTCTCACATAACAGTTCATAAGATCTTGCTTGAACCCCGAGCCTGTCTTCCCCAGTTAACCATTGACTTTTCCAGCTAGTTCTCTAGCATTTCAGTACTTGAGCATGCATGAATATGCCGCAATATAGATATTGTTTGCACAATATATATTGTGATAATAATAATACATTTTATTTACTGTATATAATGCCTTTCCCCTCAAACTGCTGGTCTTAAGATATTACATGTGCTCATAAAATCTTGTTTGCATAAGATTAAAAAGACACTGCTTTTTGGGACTTAAGCGACTCCATATTTATATTTTTAGAACTGGTAAAAGAACATGCTTCTTTAAATTTGAAGGTGAATTTTTTAGGTGCTGTTTTCAAAATATATATACTGTATATTATATAACCAACCACAGGGCAAGTAGCTGCCATCCCCCAACCTTCTAGTCCAGGTGCGTCCCAGCCGGGTTGAGCTGCCGGCCGTCCATCACAATATATATATATATATATATATATATATATACAGTATATATATATATATATATATATATATATATATATATGTGTGTGTGTGTAATAAGCAAAGAAAGCATGAAAGAACAGTGTCCATCTGATGGAAAAGGAGGGGCACACCAACATGTAAAGGACAGCCCATCAACCTTGAAATAAAGTAGATGGTTTTGCTTTTTCTTCCAGTGTCTGCTCCAGAATAATTCAGTTAAAGAGAAAAAATAGACTTTAAAAAGAAATCATCTGTTTTTTTTTCCTCAAAACGGGCTACTTTCAACTGATTGTAAGCGATCAACATTAAAAGAAAATCAAGCTGAGTGCAGCTTTTCATTTTAGTTTTACAGAGCGTCCTCTTTTCACCAAGGAATGGGGAAGGGACGTTTTACTGCTTAGCAACTACATGCTTTTCTTTAACAGAACTGAATTCTGAGAGAGCTAGCACTGTCAACTTGCTAAACTACTAAACCAAACTGTAGTAGAAAATTGACCAAGCTGTGCAAGAATCTATAAAATCTCAAAAATTACCAGCAAACTCTATGAAATACTGACAGTGGCATCAATGAAATGCACCAAAGCATTTGGTGCATCAAGATATGCATCCTTAGCACGAATGGTTGTCAAACACTGAAAAAATGATGGTGTGAACAGCACTTGACACCCAACTGCAAAGTGAAAGCAAAGAAACAAAATAATTTGTCTACGTTTGGAGAGATGTCATGTGAAATGCTCTCTTGCTAAAAAAGAGATTTAAAAGTGAAGAGTACTTATATTTATTATATAAAAAATATGATGAACAGTGCTGATATGTTCTGCATAGTTTAAAAAGTAAAAGAATAACTATGAGCATTTGATGCATTATGTAAGAAACTGGATCGAGAAATAAATGTTAATATAGTGCATCATAAAAACAGCATAATAAAGAATATAATAAATGTGTACTGTAGTTCTTCTAAGGACCACAGAGCAGTAGCTCAAACTGTATATCACATGTCATTAAGACCTTTGAGAACTGTATCCTAGAATAATTAAGACCACTGATAACAGACTATCTGCATCCCTTGCCAGAAATGTATAAGAATCCTGTGACCCCTTTGTATACATCTGATTTTAGCTACTTTGGCTTTTTGGGGGCACAGCAGAACAGACCTCAAATCTACAACAACCAAAAAAGAATCAGACTTATAAGAAAAGGGTCTTTTATTAACTGAATAAAACACCGGGGAAGGTTCATATTCGGGAAGATCACACAGCAACAACCAGATAAAACGAAACAATCAACCTTCTGGCCCTTTGAGCCTACCTATACAGGTTTTCAACGAAGCCTACTTTGGTAAGTTCCTAAAACACTTACTTATGCCTGAAACCACACAAAAGCTCTCTTCTTATCTCTCTGATTCTTCTTGAACCTCTGGTCTCTCCTTCTGCCCTGTGCTAGAGGAGACCTTGTGTCTTACCCACACCCAAGTCCAACCTTGATTGACAGAGGCACAAGAAGTCCTTTTAAGAAATTGCCAATAATTACCTACAGTGCTTCATCCAGTGCCTGGAGAAGTCATTTGGAGTCATCCAGAATTTCTCCAGAGGAGTGTGGCTCCACAGCAGCAGCTCTTCCAGCCTCCTAAAAGGAAAGGTCCAGGCAAAAAACTCTGGAACATGATAACAACCTCCTTTTGCAGCCCTCTAGATTCCCAGAATACTGGACATTCAACTCCAGGCCTACAGAAAACCCACTGGGGGAGTGTTCCAAATAACATCTTGAGCTTGTGGTTAGCATCCAGTCCTGGAAATGTTTCAGGCAATTAAATGGACCTGTACATGATCATCTCTGACAATTCCTTTACAGTTAGTGCAACCCTAATTTTTGACTTCTACAGAAGCTCTCTTTGTTGGTTGCATTAACAGTGGATATGGGGAGACGTATTTAAAGGCAGTGATGGTCTTATTGAGCATGGAGAGCCACCTGGAATTGAAGATTCCCAAGACATAAGATTTGGAGGTGGACTTACAATATGGCTGGAAGCCTCTGAAAACAGTTGCCATAATAAGGGAAGAGGAGGTGATGTAGAATTGTAAATACCTGGAGGCCATGCTCATCATATCAACAGACATGCTGTACAAAATTGCCCACAGCAGCTTCTTGTTTGTGAGCAGTTTCAGATTTGTTAATGTAAATGTTAAGCTACTGAAAATGTTTCATCAATCCCTAGTGGGCACTGTATTTACTGTTGACTGGTGAGGGAGTAAAACCACCTCTAGGAACCCTAAACACCTAAATAAACTAATCAGCAAGGGCAACTGTATTACAGGACTGACCTTAGACTCAGTGGGAACAGTGACAGAGAAGGAATGATGGCAAAATTGGAAAACATGATGTATGCTGTCCGTCCTCTGCATAATCTATTGAGGTGTAGCATCTTTAGTCACTGGCTGGTTCACTACAGTTTGCTCAAAGGCACAACTGAGGCTTTTTCCTTGCCCACAACCATCAAACCGCATAATGTTTCCTCCCATTATTCCCATATTTAAAACCCCAGCCCCACATCGATACTCAGACATATTATTGTTGTTATATCATTTTCATTTTTTTGCACTTTTCTTTTTATTTTGTACAATGTTTTTAATTTCTGTTTTGGGGAATTCAATTCCTACTTGGAATCAGTAAAGTATTATTTGTCTATCTATGCTCTCCTTTAATCATGGCAAGAATTTAATTAATAACAATAAACCTTTCTGTATATAGAAAATGAAAATGAAAATTTTTACTTTAAAATATTAATATTTTAAAGTAATCTTAAAGACTATAGGAAGCAGACAATATTTTCTGGATTGTCATTGTGCACTGTAATAGAATGAAGGGTTATTGCCATGTACAAGAGCAAAAGCCCTGGTGGGATGTCGACTTTTTAACATTTTAATGTGTGGATTGTGCAGCAGTTGTAAATGCCTCTGTTACTCTCTGTTGTTCATAAGCACAAATAAAATGTTACAACGAATGGCTTGGCTTTCTTCTATTAACAGCAGATTCTAGACTGTAAGTCTACGTAATCCTAACTGCAGTGAAGATTGGGAAGCAGCAAGTTTAATGGATACAATTCACTTTTCTGCTTGATTGGTCATCCGGTTATAGCAGCTTGTTAGGTATTCATTTAAAAAGTGTCTCCTGTGTGAGGCAGCATTTGACAAAACTGTAATATTGATTCCCCATTTTAAATGAACAAATTACTCAATTTACTCATTGATTTTGTTAATGACATAATCATTCTCCAGACAGTGACTATCATTATAACAAAGGAGTAACTGCTTGAAGAACAGAAATGCAGACTGAAGCATTACCCGCCAAATCAATCTTTTCTTGGCCCTTTTCTCTGTCTAGAGCACTTAGCATGTCATATGAACAGTTTTAAAAAAAATCTAAAATGCCTAGAAAGGAAAACTGGTGTTAACTACCTTCAGCTACATAAAGATAACATAATGGCATGCACTGAGTAGTCACTTTACTATGCTCATTCAGTGATGTGACGGTAGCATACAAAGACATTGTTAAGCAGAATTTTGTGTTTTTTTGTATACTGTAATTCTGATAGGAAACTGATGAGTCTAAACTGTCTTTGACCACACCATCGGATTCATCACCAGGCATACTCGTGTGAATATATCAAGTGTACAGACCTTCTGGGGTTTTCAGAGTTGACATTCAGTGCACTTACATGCACATACATAATAGGGTTTAGGGTGAATAACATTATTAAGGCAGATAACTGGTTTCTTAATTATCCACGTATACATGTGTGATGTCTGTGCAGAAGCAGACGTGGGGGGTTGTAGGAGGAAAACGGAAGTATTGGTTGTTGGTGTGGATGTTAAATAAAGAAAAGATAGTTAAGCATTACATGTGTGTGAACTGCTATTTCTGATACAACAGTTTGGCAACGAGGATGGCAGAGTTTGATTTACCTCCTCCAGCTTCTTTCTTGTCAGTACCTGGTGAACCTCTAGTTTCCTGGAGACGCTGGTATCATTTGTTCAAGACGTACCTGTTGGTGGCCGGGTTGGATAACGTTGAGACAGCAAGGAAATGGATGCTTCTGTTACACTGTTTGGGAGCGGAAGGACAGAGCATTTTTTCTACCTTGCAACCGACTGATGAGTCTTTTGCAGCCACGGTGGCAGCACTGGATGGCCATTTCGGCCCAAGCCAAAGCATCTTCCTGAGCCGTTTTCAGTTTCATCAGCGTGCTCAGTAGCTGGGTGAGTCAATCACACAGTTTGTTTCAGCGTTGCGTGAGCTTGTGCAACACTGTAAGTTCGGGACACTACAAGACAAGTTAATAAGTGACCAACTGATTTGAATTTGATTTGATTTCTTGTGAACAGCTGAAAGAGTGTTTATTTGGAACCGGATACCTTAACGTTAAGTAAAGACATAGAGATTGGAAAACAAGTCGAAGCAGTGAAATTGTCAGGCACAGCAACAGCACCACCTACTGACACATCATTGCCAATACCAGTGTAGGCTGTAGAGAACGCCCCGCAGGCTCGCCAATGGCGTTGTGGAAACTGTGGCTCCCTCAGACATTTTACCAAAGCATGAGACTGTGCTGCTCTTGGCCAGCACTGTAGAAATTGTCAAAAAATGAACCATTTTGCTCGAAATCCACCCCCTTCTGAGACACCTTCATCTTCAGCAATAATTAACTCAGTGTCCAGACCAGGCAACCCTTTCAAAACGTGTGCCTGTTATGTAAACAACATTCTTCTCCATTTACTCATTGATACAGGAGCCAAGGTTTCTTTGTTGAATAAAGTGACATATGAGAGACACTTCTTTCATGTCCCACTCCAACACACCTCAGTAATACTTGCAGGACATGGTAATTCAAACATACCAGTTCTGGGCACTGTTTGCCTTGCAGTTCAGTATAAAGACCAAGGACCTTTTGATTTTACATTTTTGTAACCACAATGGGTGCAAATCTAATGGGTTTGGATCTGCTCCACAGATTACAATTTCATTTGTGTGATTCAAGTGGCACTGACATTATGCAGGTGACATCACAATGGCAAAAGTCCTTCCCAATGTTATTTACTGGGTTGGGCTGCATTACTGGGTTCATCCATAGACCCACAGTGGATAAAACAATTTCTACAGTTATCCAACCGCTGCGCATTTATCATTAAGAGACCAAGTTTTGACAGAGCTCTGCCACCTTCTGGAAGAGGACATTATTGAACCAGTGGATGCTTCCCCATGGATTTCAAATTTAGTTGTGGTGAAGAAAAAATCAGGAGGTTTGCGTATTTGCATTGATCTGTGTTCTGTAAATAAAGCAATTATTACTGATAAATACCCTTTGCCAACTGCAGAGGAGCTGACCACACATTTTCATGAGTCTACAGTGTTCAGTAAACTGGACCTAAATCATGGCTATTTGCAGGTTCCCCTTGATCCTATAAGCAGAGATCTAACAGCTTTTGTGACACACCTCGGTGTCTTCTGTCTTCTGAGGCCTTTTGGCCTCAGCTCAGCACCTAGCTGTTTTCAGAAGGTCATGTCTATCATGCTTGCAGGAATTCCAGGTGTAGCCATTTATTTTGATGACATCGTAGTGCATGGTACCACCCTGGGCCAACATGATGAACGCCTTTCTCAGGTTCTCCACCAACTCATACGTTACCATGTCACTCTTAACTCGGAAAAGTGTATTTTTAGGGTGCAAGAAATTGAATTTGTGGGGTATAGGCTATCAGGGCAAGGCATCACGCCTATAATGTCGCATGTGGATGCCATCCACTCTCTTCCTGAACCTCAAACATCCTCACAACTGGCATCCTTTTGGGAATGGCTACATATTATCTTTGCTTCCTCCCACAGTTTGCCTCAACAACAGCATCTCTACACCATCTCCTTAACAAGGATGTTCCCTGGCATTGGACAGCAGACTGTCAGAAGGCAATGGAGACACTTAAGCAGCAGCTCACCAGTTCTCCTACTTTAGCTCACTTTAGTCTTACAGCTATTGTGACATGTGATGCTTCTGTTGCAGCTTTGGGAGCAGTCCTTTCCCAAGTACACTATGGCGTAATAAGGCCTGTCGCTTATGCTTCACGGGCATTGTCTCCCGCTGAACAGAAGTATTCTGTTGGAGAAAGAGAAGCTTTGGCCTGTATATGGGCTTGTGAATGCTGGCACCTCTACTTGTATGGCAGGTCTTTTACTCTCCCTACTGACCACCAGGCCCTTACAACACTGTTACACACAAATGGATCTGGTCATAAGCCCCTCAGATTGCTGCATTGGGCAGACCGTTTGCTCCAGTACAATTTTAAGCTTGAATTCACACCGGGTATGCACAATGCAGCAGCCGACCTCTTATCCCGAGCAGTTGTGCCAACTGAAGTACAGCAGATTTGTGACCTGGAGCCAGACCTGAGGCCTCATGTATAAACGATGCATACGCACAGAAATGTTGCGTAAGAACGTTTCCACGTTCAAATTGCGATGTATAAAACCTAAACTTGCCGTAAAGCCACGCACATTTCCACGATACCTCATACCCTGTCGTATGCAAGTTCTCTGCTTGGTTTTGCAGACTGGTGGCACCCAGCGTCAAAGCAGTGCTACTATTCCTGTGTGGTTTATCTTTCTTTTTCAGATCCATATCCCTGACGTGGCTTTATAAATAGACTGAAATAGGCATCTGATTGTAATTAACCTGTGACAATATAATGGTCCACAGAATGGCCAAACTATTCCAAATACCATAGCTGCTTTAGCGTTGTTACTCTCACTGCACCTTCATTTTCTTCTTTCAGCTGCTCCCATTAGGAGTTGCCACAGTGGATCATCTTTTTCCATATTACTCTCAGTGCACCACTCAGAGCAGCTGATTGGAAAGAGAATTATCGGTATACAGCATTAAGCATATGCTGCCTCAGCCATGCTTCTTATTTGAACTACTTCTCACACAGCAAACGCTTCAAAACCTTTCCTGTACGGACCTCTCAGTTCAGAAAGAGTTTCATCCCAAGAGCTCTTAATGCAATCAATCAGTCCATCATGTGCTCCTTGTAGAACTGTTTGTACTTATTTGTACAATCACCTCACTGTAAACTTGCACTACAGTTATAATATTGCACAACCAGAGCCATTTTATAAAGCGTGTATTTACATATGATGACAATATCATTTTAAAGATGAAATGCAGCAAAATATGTTTATTATATTATACAGATAAAACTTTTAACTTCATTTAAATAATCTATATTGTTAATAATTAAAGGACACGGTGTCGCTACGCTAGCAAAGATCTGGCTCTCCGTTCACGGATTGTTCCTGCCTCGCACTGTATGCTTCACTGGGACTGGTGTGAAGGATAGAATAATTAAACATGTACTACGAAGATATTTCAGTGTTCCTTAAAAGTTTTAAAGAATCGGCATTATAAGCTTAAGATGGCTTAACGTCTATTACAGAGCTGATTGTGTGGCGATTGGGTATTTGGAGAAAGAAAGGTAAGGACAGGAATTGGGGGTTAGTACATTTGAAAGAGACAGTACTGCCGCAATAAATTCATCAAAGGTCGCGCACAATCACTGCGCCACCATGTTCCCATGTTTAATAACATGCTTTAACTCCTATCATCATCAAAATTATATCAAGTATACATCTCAGTATTTTAATTATTCAGAGAGCTGTAATATTACGAATGTAATGGATTCTGTGTCCTGTCGGAGGAAGACAAAACCCGGAAGCACATAGTGATTCACACACATAGAGCACATAGAAGAACAAATACAAAACAAAGCATTTAATGTGCTACTTTAGTTACGATGGGATTTGAGAAACTAGTAAATTAAACAATTTTAAGATGAAGTTTATGATGTTCTACTTTAATGACAAAATAAACTACGTGATTAAAGTGGAAATTTCGAGATTAAAGTTGACATTTCATGCTTTTTTCCCACTGAGTGCTTATTTTTTTTTCTTTGTACCCTAATGAGCTTTCATATGAAACTCAGATGGTGGACTACGACTCGCCTTTTCACGGCGACTTTGATATGTGACAACTTCTTTTTTATTTTGGGCACTGTGCGACTTTGTAAACTTGAGCTTTCGAGTTTCTTCGACACGAAATGTCGCTCAATCGACTTCCTTTTTTTGTTTATACCACTGTTTAAACCAACAAATAGTACGTTTTTCTTTGCCTCCATTTGGTATTCGCTGAAATTCTATTTTCCCCTGTGCTTTTCCCATTGTCTTTTCACAGAACGCTGAGCTTAAGCTTATATTGATTTGCATATTTAAAGAGGCGTAACTCTGGGAGGAGTTGGGGTGGGGCAGCAGGCGCGTGCATGAGTGTTACTTTTCATGCTGACCGGGATTTATGTAGCGGAAGAACGTGGAAGTTGGTGAACGCACAGATTTACAGTATGCATCTGGATTTTTCTGTGTGTAAAGCACATTTCGGCTTTTGTTCTTACATCATATTATAGTGCGAATTCTACGCACGGCGTTATGCATGAGGCCCCTGGTGTTTATGTTGCATGCTCCCATCTCTTCTGTTATCTCTTTGGACCAGCTGTGCCAAGCATCTAGGGATGACCCTATTTTTTTCAAACTTCGCTGTTTTATTAGGGATGGATGGCCCACCATAATAGAACAGGAACTGATTCCATACTAAAGGGTTAATCATGATTTATTCTATTGGGAATATGTCTGTATTGCTCGAGGCCATCATACTCTCATACCAGCAGTGTTACGAGCACAAGTTTTGCGAATGGCACATGAGGACCATTTGGGCATTGTTAAGCTGAAACAGCGTTGTAGGGATATTGTGTGGTGGCCTAATATAGATTGTGATGTTGAGATACTGGTAAAGGACTGCACTGACTGTCTCCTCAGTGGCAAATCCCCACGTAGTCCACCAGCTCCTCTCACTCCTGTACAATGGCCACTTGCTCCTTGGCAGCACATTCAAGTCAACATTTGTGGTGAATTGCTTGGTGCTCTGCACCACGCTTGCTATCTCTCGATGGTGTATGATCTCAATTCCAAATGGCAAGAAGCCCTGTCTCTTGCAACTGTGACTACCCAATCAATTATTAGGAGCCTAGGTTACCTCTTTGCTCAGTGGAGCTTGCCAGACAAGATAACTACTGATAATGGGCCCCAGTTCATTTCTGGTGAATTTCATAACTATTTGGAAGAGAAGGCCATTAAGCACATGAGAACTGCTGTGTATCACCCGGAATTAAAAGGCAGGGTCGAACGCCTCAACAGCACGATAAAAAATGGAATCCAGGCATACCTGACAGAAGGTTGGCAGTTTGAGGCAGCTCTCCTCTAGACCCTGTTACATTTTTGTGCAACAAAACATACCACAACAGGGATATCACCTGCTTCCTTAATGTTAGGTAGAAAGCTGACTCTTCCTTTACACCGTCTTTCTTTGGGTAAATCGTTACCTATGCCAACACTCTCACAGACACAAGCTCATGTTACCTCTCAACAGCAGCGTATGCAGCAGCATTTCAGTCAGGCCAGAAAATAAAAACTGCCATTACTAAAGGAACAAGACGGTGCGTGTGTGGCTTCCTCGCCGTATCAACAAGATGAGACCCCGTTGGTCAGATCCATGGAAAATTACTCAGCAGCTTGGACCAGCTACTTTTCTTCTGCAAGATGGCTCTAGGCATCACACAAATAGCCTGAAAAAAGTCACATCACCAAGTCAGCTTCATCATGGCCCAAAGATGCATAGCCTGATGGCATGGGAGCCCCAAACAGTGGCTGGAAATGGACTGGCTGCTCCTCAGTCACTCCCACGGGTTTCCAATGAGGTTTCACACTCATTCAGGCACAGAAGACCTCCCTCCTGGCTTAAGGACTATGTTACCAAGTAGGCCTTCATTTTAAGAAAAGGGAGGGGAAATATGATGTCTGTGCAGAAGCGGATGTGGGGGGTTGTAGGAGGAAAACGGAAGTATTGGTGGTTGATGTGGATGTTAAATAAAGAAAAGATAGTTAAGCATTACACGTGTGTGAACTGCTATTTCTAAAACAACAACATGGACAAGTAATCTTCTGGAATTCTCCTTTAGGAAAAAGGTCCAACGTCATTAAACTGTGCAAAAATGAGTTAAACATCATTCATGGATTCCATAATAAGCATGACACCTGCGATAATGTTCTTGTGTTTTATAAACACATTTAGTCAAGCTGATGCTTCATAACTTTTTTACAGGACTGCAAGCAGCAAAATCTTTTCAGCAAAGAAAAAAGAAAATGTGTGCTTCTTGCCTTAAACCCATTGCTCCTGGAAGAGTAACACGGGTATTTCTACTTTAATAAAATAAGTATTGCCTTAGGTTACTTGTTACTTTAAAACGTACTACATAACGCATGCTACTTTTTACCCTGCTGCTCTCAAGATTGTGTTGCTGAGCATTCAGCTCATCAAAATAAATTTAGGAATTTCTGAAATATTGAAACAAATTATTTCAAACAGAAGATGGAATAATGTTATCTCCAGATCATTTTCCTCTCAAAGTATATTTTATTATTTTTTATTTTTTTAATTTTTGATTTATTTTATTGATATTATTGTAATCTCACAACATTTCATACAGATAGATCAATTTTTACAAAAATAGGATTGAAAGCAAATCAACCCCCACCCATGAGAAAGAGAGCATGGCCAACAGAGTAAAACTTAAAGCTAGTAAAAATAAGTAAATCGATGAATTGATAAGCAGATAAAGATCAATGGAGAACAAAAAGAAATGGAGATAAAATCTGCTTCCTCAGTGCTTTAAGAACTTAATCTAAAATGTTATTAATAATCTCCTGCCAGGTTTTGAAAAAGTTCAGCACAGTTCCTCTAAGTTAGAATTTGATTTTTTCTAGTTTCAAATAGTATAAAACATCAGTTACCCACTGACTTAAAAGAGGAGAGTTAGGATTCTTCCAGTTGAGCAAGATAAATCTACGTGCCAATAGTGAAGTAAAGGCAATTACAGTTTGTTTGTTCTTCTCCAGTTTAAGCCCATCTGGAAGTACATCAAACACAGCTGTAATGGGTTAGGAGTGACTGTTACACGAAGGCTGTCTGAAAGGCATTTACAAATTTTGGTCCAGAATGATGTTAATTTGGCGCATGCCCAAACCATGTGGCCTAATGAGGCTGGAACTTGATTGCAGCGTTCGCAGGTTTGGACAATTTTAAACGAGACAGATGTGCTTGATATATAATTTTGAGTTGCACATTGCACATATGGAGCTCGAGTGAATTCTCTACATTGCTACCTTCCACTCCTTTTCTGAGCTATTGAGTAAGAGATCCTTTTCCAAAGTATATTTTATGCACACCTCTACCTGTGGCTGCTGATAGCATGTGCAAAGCAAATACACGTGCAGGCTGCAATGAACATTCACAGACTACAAAATTCTTAACAGTAACCTAGTTATGAGTTTACACAGCCACATAATCAAATTTTTTGCAGAGAAATACAGGTATACCTCTGTGTTCTCAGAAGCCAAAAACCCGATTTCTCTAATCGTAGTAAGTGTATATATGGCATTTTGGAAATCAGTTTTCTGTGACTAATCGAGTTATTGAGCACATGTAAACAAGGTTAACATCAATGCTGTTTTGAAAATAACCCATTGCCATTAAAATACTTCCAAAGGTGGTCCTGTGGTCAGATAAAGCCTATTGATAGAAGAAGTTATTATCATGGTGTGAGTGGGAGCCATCAAGTTTGTCATGGATCTACTCTCGCACATTAAGCTTCACACAAACACAAATCCACCTAAGCACTAATTGTGAGAGATGCCTGCACAGCCTCAGTACTTCACAAACTAATTCACTAGTTTCAGCGTAAACAATGCACAGGTGTCACCACATTTAACCTAGACACTAAAGGCTTTCATACCTTGGTCCCCAAAACTAATGTCAACACATGGAGGCTTATATTTTTTGGTCAATGCCACTTACCAATTAACAATTATGTTACTTCCAACCAGGCTGCTGTCATTTGGAGGCATCCCCCCTCATCCTGCTAACCCTGAGAACTAAAGTGTCAGACTCCACACATTAGGTGCCATTGTACCTGCCTTATTAGTTAAGCCACTTCTATATACAGACAAACTATATATTGAGTTTATTCAGAGGATTTAACAGTAGTTCTAAAAAAGAGACGGATGACAGAAAGCAAGATGAGTTTGCAGGGGGCTTAGAAACACTAATTAGTGATAATACAGGATTAGAAAAATAGCACCTGTTGTGTTGAGTCCTTGACAATGAGGTCAGGCTATTCTGTTGGCATGTTTGCTGTTATATTGGCATTCTGTTGGCATGTTTGTTGCTATTACAATATGTGAAAAGCAATGAAGCAATCACTTTGCATACATTGATTGGATTTAAAATTGTTGAAAAATAATTAAGTGGGTTAAAAATTCGTAGCAAGAAGCATCTGATTTAGTGTCAATATGACAAAAATCACTTTGGCCATCTTCAGCCTTGGAGAGAGAATTTAAATGTGTGCTATTTAGATTTTAATGTATCCTTGATGTTACTGTTCCCTTAAACCTGTATCTATGATATCCATATAATGAAATGACACCCTTCAAAAAATACAGAGTATTCACTATTTAGTAGTACAGTATTTGGTAGAGGTTTCAGGTAGTGGAAGCTATGACAACAGGAGTATATTGGAGAAATGAAGAAGATGAGATGACAGAATAGAGGATAGGTGCTTAATGCTGTTGCTGCCCTGCCACTCCCTGTACAGTGTTTCATTTCCAGGCATGGATCCGGTGCTAGTCAGTCCATTAGGCAACATAGGCAGCAGTCTAGGAGACTGTTTATGAAAAGTAAGGGGTGCACACTCCGAGCCCAGAGGGGTGGCGTATATAAAGGTACACAAAACTAAAGGACAATATGTTGTGATATGGACACCAAGGGGTGAAGTTTTGGTAACTTAAGGGGCAAATGCTCTAGACACCAAGGGGTGGCATTTATGTTACTAAAGAAGCATGCATTCTGGGCCTTTAATCCAACCCACAGGCCAGCGCTATGGACAATGAGAGGTGCCATTTTGGTAACTCAATTAGTGACCTCTTCAGACACTAAGGGTTGTCTCTCCCTATCCTCAAACTCCAATAATACTGAATATATGCACTGGACACCCAAAGGGTGCTGTGCACTGGACCTTTAAGAAACCCCCAATGCCAGGCTATGAACAATGAGGGGTGTTGTTTTGATAAATCAAGGGGCACGAAGGTGACCCCTTTCACGCCTTAGGTTACATATGGGCTTCACCCGATACTGCATGGATCTGTGTATAGTTTGCTCATTCCCTGTGGGTTGTATAGGTGAATTGCACTTCAAACATGGAAATGTTAGGTTATAAAGCGGCTCTTATTTTCTTATTTTGTAGGTGTAGCCGCCAATGCATAAGGCGAAGTCAGGCACGGGTAAGACGCGCGTCAAAGAAATTTCACAGTCCAAAAGTTCATTTTAAAATATTTACTGAAAGCCACACAAGAATAAAAGGAAAAATAGTTACACACGTTGTGGAACTGGACCCGGACACAGACAGACGGACAACGGTTTTGCACCCAACACACTCATATTTATTTACAATTATTTACAGTTTCAGTGCACAATTTCAGTGCCTCCAGCACCAATCCCCCAAAGTCCAGGCCTCACAGTCTCCAAATGCCTTCTTATCTCTGAGCTCCGTCCTTTCCTAATGAACGGAGGGAGGCGGCCCCTTTTATCCCAACCCTGATGGGCTTCAGCTGCTTCCCGGCAATCCCCCGCGGACACACCCCCGTGTGGCGGAAGTGCCGGCTGCGCACCCGGAAGCCCTCCGGGTGTCCCCAGTCTTCTTCCCCCCAGCACTTCCTGGTGTGGCGGAAGTGCTGAGGTCCAGGGTTCTTCAGGCACCAGGGCGCCGCGTGGTGGTGGCCATGGGCCCTTACAGGGTTGGGCTTCCATGCCGTCTACCCATGGCCCCCAACACAACCAGGGCGGTCACCCCCTCGTGGTCCGGAGGAGGCACAAGCCCGCCTCCGGTCGTCCTGGGCGTCCCGGCTGGGCTCCACCCCCAACTGCATGCAACAACGTAGAATAAAGGCAAAAAAAAGAAAAAATGTATCTTCTATAAACTTAGCTTTTCTTATAAAACTTTAGTTATTTCTATACTTAAACGTTCTTTAATTCTTTCTATACTTAAAGGTTCTTAATTTCTTCTTCTGTATGCTTTAAGCATATGGTTCAACACTTAAATAAAAGTGCTATTTTACGAGTTACTTCACACTCAAAAGGCCCATAGGCCTTGGTACATAGGCATGTGCCCAGGCATGGTCACGTACGCAAGCACGAACACGAGCACGATCATGGTTAAAAACCGTATACCTCTATACCTTACACAAAGCAAGGCTAGACACTAACTGGAGAACATTGTTCACTCAAAACTGTTAGAAAATGACAGGAAAATACCAACACAATTCTATTCGGGGGGGTTATAGGAACCTCCCATATTTATGCATTATCTTCTAGTAAAATATTCATCAATCTTATAGAACTATGAAAATGGCTCTTACAGTAAGTGATAATTTGTGTGTAGAATGGCATCCCATCCAAAGTCAGTTCTTGCCATTCTCCTAGTATTTTCGAGATAAGGATAGACATTTAAAGCAAGATATAGATTCAGAAAATAAATGTAAATAATTACATGGTGAGGAGTTTGGATAGTGTCAGGGATGCCAGGGGCCATGACCCGGCCGGGACGCCATGAGGGACCGGATGTGGGTCTGTGCCCACCCTGGATCACGTGGGGGTCGCCTTCCTGGTTGCTTTGGGGGCCACGGGTACAGGGCATGGAAGCTCCACCCTGTAGGGGCTCATGGTCACCGCCAGGAGGCGCCCCAATGCCTTGGGGACCTGTTACCCCAGCACTTCCGCCACACCAGGAAGTGCTGGGGGGAAGACTTTGGACGTTACTCGGAGAGCTGCCGGGAGGACAGCCGGCACTTCCGCCACGCTGGGGCGTGGCCAAGGGAGGAATGCCGGGAACACCTGGTGCTCATCCGGGTACTGAATAAAAGGGGCCGTCTCCATTCATTCGAGGCTAGAGTCGGGTGGAAGAAGGACGAGGCAGAAGAGAGTGTGGAGCCGGCCCGAAGAGAAGGCATTGTGTGGCCAGGACTGTGTTTGGGGTTTGTGCACTTATTTGAACTGGGTCTGAGTGACCAAATATTTGTAAATATTGTACATAATAAACGTGTGGTGGTGATTCAACAACATGTTCGTCTGTCTGTGTCCGGGTCGGCCCCACAATAGCATTGAATTACATTATCCATAACTAGGTGATTTGCCAATGAAGTAGTAATAGTAAACCTTATTAGTTTATTTTAAGGCAGAATGTGTGTTTTTATACACCCAAAAGTGTGTATTCCATCAATTGCTATTCTTTACAGCACCTTCATATCTGATAATGTAATAACAGCAGAGTAACTCATTTCTAACCCTCTCACGCTTCACTACATAATTACCAGTGTTAAATTAACTATTACATTGTTATAATAACTCTTGAGAGTGCATGTATGGAAATATTATTCATTTTATAAGTTAATTTAACACTGGAAGTTTGTTGTGTTAATACTTTTAGCTACAGCTTTGGCTGCTGACTTCTAAGAAAAAAATGTCAGAAAGAGTGAAGTTTTAAATTGTCCTTTTTCTATCCTTCAGTGTTCAAATTACTAGTAACTCTCTGAGGAACCTTATCCTTATTATCATCTGTTTGCAGAGCTCCTTCGGACTGTTTAGTAATCACGTCAGTGGTTTACTGTTTCTAATATGTGAACTGAAAAACTATAAAGCTGAAGTGAAAATAATTCAAGTCGCATCATGCCTCTTTTTACTGCCCTCATGATGGATTTGTTGTGCTTACCAACACCTGATACTTTGAGATGTAATCATATACCCTTCTCTGCCACCCTTAAATTCAAAGCAATGAATGAAAACCAATACATCAAATCTTACTTTAAATAGTGACTTTCAGAATGAGCACTGTAATGCAATAATCAAAACAGCCAAAGAGAGATGGAGAAGAAAAATTATGGGTCCTTTTATAGGTCAGCTGAGTGACCACATGTCCAGATTGTGAAAGTATGACACAATAGTGAGGAAACTCTTACTTGACTGGACTGGACTGCAGGTTTCAAAAAAACAGCACCATCTGAATAAAATTAATTAAAGTAAACACCAACTTAGAATACTGTATGTATATAAAAAAGACTGCAAATCACTCTCAAAGGATCTATGGAAAATTATTATTCAAGTTTAGCTCAGAACACCGTGTTCATACTGTCAACACTCTAATTAAAGCTTTTGATCACTAGTAAGAACATAATATTTTCAGACCTGCTTAATGCAATTCAGCAACATAGAGGACTGAAGCCTATTATACCAGCATTGGGAACAATACAGGAAGCATGCTCGGAGCAGGCCGGGCTGGATACCAGACGTTCGCAGAACCAAGACACATGCAAACATATTCACATGAATCTAGTCTAAATTTACCAAATATGCATTTCTTTGAGAATATGGGAAGAGAAACAGAGTACCTACATAAATCCCATGTGTACACAGAGATAACAAGCAGTCTTCTCATGGGCAATAAATGGTATAGGTTTTGAAGCCAGGACATTGAACCAATGAGGCAACAACCACCAGAAGCTGCACCATATAAAAATATTCATTGAAGATACATGTAAATGAGGGTAACTAATTTACCTTCATTCAATATGTACTATCTTCTGTAATAATTACTAATTTTCAGAAACACATTATAGGCAATTGGGCAGGATGATCGAGTTATTACAGCCTGCAGCATGGTAGGTTCTGAAGAGCACAGTGGGCTCCATTATTCTTACAAGGAAGAAGTTTGGAACAACCCACAACTTTTCCTAGAGCAATCAGAGAGAATGGCCATGGTAAGAGAGGTTTCTAAGAACTCAGTGTTTACTCTGGCTGAGGAATAAAAAAACCTGTGTGAAGAAGGGAGAAACTTCTAGAAGAGCAACCATCATTAAAACACTCCATCGATCGGGACTTGGTCAGACTCTCTTCAGTAAAAGACATAGGAAATCACATTTGTAGTTTGCAAAAAGGTGCCTAAAAGACTTCTTTGGTCTCATGAAACCAAGAAAGAATTGTTTGTACTCAGTTCAAAATTTCAAATCAGGAGTAAACTAGGCTCTGCTCTTTACCTCCGCAGTATCATTCTAATGATAAAGCATGGTGGTGGCAGCATCATGTAGGGACTGGGAGACTAGTCAGGGTCAAGGAAAAGCCGAATAGATCAAAGTATAGAGATATGCTTAATGAAAACCTGCTCCAGAGTGCTTTAGATCTCAGAATGGCCCAAAGGTTCACCTTCCAACATCACAAAACAAAGACAATATAGGATTGATTTATGGTCAACTCTCTGAATGTTCTCTCTGTTTGAATGATCCTAGTGGCCCAGCCAGAGTCACAACTTGAACTCAATCAGAGAACTTTGGACAGGCCTGAAAATATCTCTCCATTAACAGATTCCATACAATCTGACAAACCTTGAGAGGATCTACAGTGAAGAATGGCAGAAAATCCCCAAATCTATGCAAAGCCTGTCACATCATACCAAAAAAGTACCCAGGGGGTAATCTCTGCCAAAGGTACTTCAACTAAGTGCTGAGTGTTAAATGATGTAAGGCTGCAAGATAACACTTTCTGAATGCACTATAGATAGTGAGTTCGAGTGGCTATTATGGGTATGGCCTTCCAGGACTTTTGTACTAAATATGGTATCCTACTGTCTCTTTATATTTTTGCTTAATGATCTTGGCCAAAATCATGCAGCCTTCTTTTAGAGTCCTGTTATCTATTCATGCTTATTATTCATTCTTTGCACCTTTACCCTGTCTTATTAAGCTGGTTTCTGCCCTATCTTCCCTATTTGTCATTTCATCTGCCACACACTTTTGGCATATAAAATGTTGCATAGAGATCTATCCCCCTTTTCCTTTGTTGCTTGCTGGAATTCTGGTAATGGTCCAGGATTAATTGTGGTGTTTTATATTTAGACCATCTACATATATCATGCAGGATTTTGAGGAATGGTGAATGGAAGTTTTTTTTTTCATTTTTGGGGGTTCATTTTTTACAGTATAATCTGGATTTGTATATTTAGGGGTGGGGGTGTTAGTCCTTCCTGTTCTAAGTTTTAGATTTTGAATTGAGAGCAAGAGAGTTCAATGTTACCTTTTGTCATTACTTTCATTTTTTTTTCTTTGGATTAACTTTAGTTTTGTTTCATGCTTTCGCCCTTTTTGATTAAAAATTGAGTACAAAGAAGATAATCACAGTGCCTACCATATTATGGAAAGCACTTGTCCATTTACATAGGCATAAAAGGATGATGAAGTGCAGCAGATGACAAGTTATTGTTTAAGAGAATATATCAGCACTGTCAGGCTCAAAGGCCCCAGTGGTACATTTATTTTCTTTGATCAAAGCAACACTAAATGGTTTGTTTGTGTTCCATTAAAAAAATTCAAAGGCACCTATCAAAGAAAACAGCATGCACTTTGATGCCAGCACTCAAATACAAGTGCTCATACCCACAAGTATGTGATTTGAAGAAATATGCTGCATGTCTACATATGTACACTAAGACAGAGACTGATGTTTTTTCCAGAGATGGTTCTAGCCTTACACATGAAACAGCCTCTAACCTCCAGTAGCAACAGTAATTCCATTTCATGTGGCGATATTGATTCCTTTTAAAATCTTGATAACATTGTAGATAGTGTCATTTATAAAAATGTACTTCATCTGAAATTAATTTTATGACTAAATGTAATTTTAAGGTGCAAGTGCACAATATAAAAATAAGAATGTAAGTTGAATTCTATATCTATTGAGCAATACCTACTCTAAACATAGTGCCTACATTCATCAATTGTACACATTAATCTTTACAATTTTACCAAATAATTTAAAAAGTCTTGATGCTGACCTGCAGTCTTTAAAGCTTGCATCATAACATGAATAATGACTTCATGAATAATTTACTGAAAATAAGAGAGTTTAAGCTTTACATGTCTAAATACCTGTGTAGTTAAATTTTAAAAAGTATAGTTTCTATCAAAGACAGTTAAATAAATAATATTTTGATGGAGTATGTGGAAGGAATACACTTGGTTTTTTTTTTTTTGGGTAGGTGTAAAGGATATGTCCATGATCAATAAAAGTGATTCAAGGATTATACTTATTTTCCAAGAAGAACAAGGAGACTGCAGAGGTGGTCTCAAAGCAAGTTTCACTTTATTATTTAGTAACATGTAGACAAAGAACATCTGCATGTGTCTGTGCAGCTACCATGACTTGATGATACATTTCTGTAATGGTTGGCTTAGTTTAAAGGAGCACTCAACCCAAAAATGATATTTTTATACCTGCTACTTACTTTTTGCTGTTCAAAATGATGATCAAGAACATTTTCAAATCTCATGTTTTCATGCAGAAGTAAAAAAATGGGCTAATAGTGAATGACAGCAAAGAATAGCAAACCATCCATGAAAAATATACTAAATTATTTGTGCTGCATAATTTTTATTTTAGGTATCCTGTCTTATGCTCACAAAATAAATAAATATGTAAATATTTGGTAAAATATTATTTAATAAACTACTTCTAGAAGATCACTATTGAATGAATAGGGAATGCATTTAGACGGGATCAGGCTTTTGAATGGAAGATCTGCCTTTCCACTCATATGCTGCTCTTTACGCTACTGTATAGTACCATATTTCCATGTTTTACAATAATTCGGAAATCTGTACCAGTAAATTGACCATCTGCTACTTGAAGCAACTCAGATATACATGTATAATAGTTTAACATGCATAAAACCCTAGCATGCATAAAGCATGTTGATTCTGAGTCAAATATTGTAGAGGCATCAGTTAATTTCAAAGAGGGCAGGTGACATATACCCAAAGTAGTGGAGGTATTATTTTGGAAAAACTATTGCACCTTCCAGAATTTATTGTTGATTACTAAGAACTACTAACTGACTGCTGAACATTGCACTCATCGGCCAACTGACTTAAAGCAAATTAATTTTTCTGCACTCACATTCACTTTGGTGCATACATACATTACATGCATTTGCTTGTACTGAGCTTGCTCTATGAATACTTAGGTTGAGGTATGATGCAAGATACAATGTGAATAATGCACAGCAAGCAGTGGTAACCTAGCATTTAGGCCATACGTAGACATAGATGTATTGGACATAAACACTAACTAATAAAAGTCTCACGTAAAGGAATATAAAGTTTTGACTCACAGGCAACATTTGAGTTTGGTTCAATAGCACCCTCTAGAAAGCAAATGCAGATATGTAGTGCTGGACATACGTACCTACTCAGTAAAACTGTCACATAAAGGAGGAGATGAGGCATACAGTATCTTCCACATGATAATTTCATTTTAAATCTCTAACTATATTCCCCTCTCAGACCACACTCTGCAATGGTGTGTGTTCACATAAGGTGCCATGGCAGACAGTGGATGAGCTATTACTCGGCAGGGCTCCTAACTAATGTATGGTTTTTTACTTCAAAAGGTCATTCTCATTTGGACACACTCCACTTTTGCTCATGAGATTATTATCCGGAAAGTCTTTATTTATCAATATTTTAGCAAAATGATGTGTTTTTGGGAGATGGTGAGCATATACCGTAACTGGATATCTGAAGTGTATTATGAGGCATGAGTAATTAGAGATATTTTCATCGTCATTTTCACATTCTCTGCTGTTGTTTAGAACTGACCCCCTTTGAAGTATATTATATCAGGAAACTCTATTTTCCATGAAAACATGAAACTTTTTCTCGGCCATCACTACAAACAACATGGGTAAGTAAGAAATAACAGTGATCATGTATACTTGGGGTATTCTGTTAATTGTCATATTTTGATCATTACGTATTATTTGTTTTATGGAATTTCAGTCCAAAGAGCAGTTAATGGCTTGTCAGTACACTCAAAATCTTGCAGCAATACTACAGAAGAAAATAAATAAAAACAGGCTGATGCCAACTATGAACAAAATAAACATCTGGAGGCCTGCCAAATTATTGTGACCTTTCACTAGCCGATTCCCTTGTCCTCCGTTAGACTCATCAATACGCAATGAATTGAGTTTAGTTCTTGTGCCAATTTCAGGTCAAATTATAATCACTAGGAAAACTAAAAATTCATTGAATATACAGCCACTTGATTTTTTATTTATTTGACAGAGTGCCTTTCATAGCATTTTCTTCTTCTTCTAAAATTACTGCACAATGTAAATTACTATCTGCTCTGTCCACTATCAGCCCCCAAAGTTCAGACAGCAGGTAAAAACTGTTCATTACACACAAATGGATATGAGGGAGGCTGCAGGTGGTGATGAAAAATGAACAATGGAAAAGATTGAAAATTAGTTTTCGGGTATATTTTGATTTGAGATATTGCCAGTTTATTAATTAAGCAAAATTAATCAATGGATTCTGTATTAAACAGGATCAGATAAATGGTAGCACATTGCATTGTTTAAAATGCTATAATTTGGTGTGTATCTCTAGTTAGTGTATATCGACTAGGTTGCCTGCTTTCTCCTTTTCGCCTTCAAAACTTCTCAGATTTTCAATTTATTGATTTATTGTCTGTTTGCCGTCTCGGTGAATCATTTTCTAAAAACTGGAGCAGAACTAATCCCTACTTTCTAACAAGCAGAATGGTTGGCTAATTTGCTTCTTTCAGTCTGCTCTTGTTTATATCAGACACACATAGGGAAGAGAACATATCAAAATAATGAAGGCTCACCAAACCCTGGAATTTCATTTCTTTTTAATTTGTTTTAAGAGCTGTTCATTCTCAATCAAGACATGCTAAATTTCAATAAATCGAGAAAATGTCTTATTTTGATTGTTTTGACAGTGAAAACCTGTTAACTCTGTTTTTTAACTGCTTCATCTCATAAGGTATACAGTATGAATTCCCATACCTTGCAGGAATAAAAAAGCAATGAATAGATAAATGGATGTGCTCTTCCTAATATTAGCCCGGAATACTGATTATTCTGATTTTTATTTTCCTCTGCAGCCTAGATCTACAGCTTTTCAAGCATATAACAGTTGGTATTGATTTGTAATAAGATCATTTCTTTGTCCTGGCTCTAGCGCTTCATTAAAATGGGAATGGAGGTTTTATATGACCTCTTCTAGTTTAAGCTTTGAGTTCAAGCAACTTATTTTTTATGAGAAAGGTGAAGAGCAGTAAAACAGATCCAATCAAAGAAGTCTGAAAAATTATTGGGAACTATAATTAGAATTAAAACTATATTATGGATATTATGATCTTAATGCTTGGATGCTTTTTGCTATAGCAAAATTAACATCTTTGGAAAAAAAACTTGTGATGGTATCCACAAGGAAAAATCATTTCTTAAAAGGATTGATTAAGCAGCAAAATGATTGTTGCCATAGTGATCTGCAGGAAAAACTCTTCCAACAGTGGCAGATATTGTGGTTGCACATGACAATCCTTGCTTGTGCTGTGCATTCAGTTGTGAGACAGCATTATTACATGGTAGCATAACAAATGTGTACAGGACAAAGGAACAGCAAATGTGCAGAGAAAAAATGTGTTCAGTGACAAATGCTCACAGCTAGTAAAGAGTCACTATACTGTGCAATTAGCAATATGAAAAATAAAACATATAACGTGTGGATAAGCAACTATGCACAAAGAAAGATAACACAAAACCTAAACTCTTCAATCAAATAAAAAATAAGACCTCTGTCCCCAATACTTTCTAAACAAATACAGATCTCTTCACTAAGATGAGGCTCATTATCCAACTGAAGAAGACATGTGTTTAAATTCTGTTTTACATAAATGAAACTTTCTGTCCATCCTTTTCTGTTCTGTTTATCCCTCCTAAAAATGTCTATCCCTTTATGTTATACTCATCCCCATCTTTGTTATTTAGCCAGGTTTCTGTTATTGCTATAATATTATAATTATGCCCAGCTACACACAACTCCGACTTACTTGCTTTATTTTTGATGTTTCTAACATTAAGACAAGATATATTAATGTATTACTTATTTTACTTTGCATTTAAACTTTGGGCTAGAATTTCTGTTATTATGCATACTTGTTTTTAAACATTTTTTCATTCCTTTGTGCACAGTTCTGAACCTGGCATGGCCTAAACTCCCTTACCACCCCTGTTCCCTAGTTTAAAAAAATCTCAACTAACCTGCTTACACACCTCCCTAACACACAGGTGTGCATCCTGTTCACATGTAACCTGTTATGGTGGAATAAGTCCCATTTTTTCCAAAAGGAGTCCCAATGCCTTATAAACCAATACCCTTCTGTCCTACATGAAGATCTGAGCTTACACAAAATCTGAGACTTCTAATTTCCCCTGTCTTATCTGGACTGGTGCATGGCACCGACAGAACTCTGGAGAAGACTACTTTGTCAGTTCTGTTCTTCAGCCTGGAATCTAACTCTTTAAATTTGGATTCTAGAACGTACAGCTTGCGCCCTTACATATGTCTTTTGTTCCATTTTGGACAATGACAATTAGAGTCTTCCACTACCACAAGTTTCCTATTTCTGGGGTCTGATTTTGAGGTAGCTTGTGAAAAGCTAAGTCCTCAGACAATTTAAAAGAAAATTTTTGGTTTTGCATACCAATTTATAGCTTATCTTGTTAGACTAAATAGTTATACTCTAGGAGAGGTAAAAGTTATTTAGTTGCTTACTTATTGTTTTACCACTTCAGCGAGAGAGACCGCAATGACGAGGTACAGTCGCATTCATGTCAGAGGTTGTTGCACCTGGGTAATGAGGTGAGCACTGAGATCAGAAGGTTACTGGCAGAGAAAACGTGTGTAGAGAAAGTGAAATAATAGACAGAGTGAAAGTAGGTGAATGTTCACCATGTAACTTACCTATAAGTTGAACTAGCAGCTAGCTCGGTATGGTTGTGAGAGTGGAGAGTTTGAGGTTTAATTCAGAGACATTATACCTGAATACAGAATGATGACAGGTGTAAGACTCAATGTTGCTTGCTTTTGGGGATCCCTGGGAGATGTGAGTGAGGCTTGGCTAGGCAACAGGGATAACTGTAGAACAGACCACCAGGGGTCATCTTTTAACTGATCTTCAGGCTAGAGAGAAATTCTTTTCAGTTTATTTCTGATTTGTATATTTTTTGGGTGGAAATAATCTGTGGTTGTGGTTGCTCATTATTTCATTATTGTCTTTGTGCAAAAGTTTCCACTTTTTGTTTTTGATTATTTTACCATCTGTCCTTCAAAAGTCAAAGTGAAAAAATGATGTGGCAGACGAGTCCATTTTGCTGAAATTTAATTGCAGCAACTCCAAATCATAATCAGTAGTTTGTATGGCCCCCACGTGCTTGTATGCATGCCTGATAACATCGGGGCATGCTCCTAAAGAGATGACAGATGGTGTTCTGGGGGATCTCCTCCCAGTTCTGGACCAGGGCATCACTGAGCTCCTGGACAGTCTGAGGGGCAACCTGGCAGCGTCAGATGGACCGAAACATAATGTCGCAGAGGTGTTCTATTATATTTAGGTCAGCGAGCGTGGGGACCAGTCAATGGTATCAATTTTTTCATCCTCCAGGAACTGCCTGCATACTCTCGCCACATGTTGTGCACCAGGAGGAACCCAGGACCCACTGCACCAGCATAGGGTCTGAGAATGGGTCTAAGAATTTCATCCCGATACCTGATGGCAGTCAAGGTGCCACTGTTTAGCCTGTAGAGCTCTGTGCGTCCCTCCATGGATATGCCTTCCCAGACCATCACTGACCCACCACCAAACCGGTCATGCAGAATGATGTTACAGGCAGCATAATGCTCTCCACGGCTTCTCCAGACCCTTTCACGTCTGTCACATGTGCTCAGGGTGAACCTGCTGTCATCAGTGAAAAGCACAGGGTGCCAATGGTGGACCTGCCAATTCTGGTATTCTATGGGAAATGCCAATCGAGCTCCATGGTGCCGGGCAGTGAGCACAGGGCCCACTAGAGGACGTTAGGCCCTCAGGCTACCCTCATGAAGTCTGTTTCTGATTGTTTGGTCAGAGATATACACACCAGTGGCCTGCTGGAGGTCATTTTGTAGGGCTGTGGCAGTGCTCATCCTGTTCCTCCTTGCCCAAATGAGCATATACCAGTCCTGTTGATGGGTTAAAGACCTTCTACGGCCCTGTCCAGCTCTCCTAGAGTAACTGCCTCTCTCCAGGAATCTCCTCCATGCCTTTGAGACTGTGCTGGGAGACACAGCAAACCTTCTGGCACTGGCACGTATTAGACTACGTGTACAACCTCTGTAGGGTCCAGGTATCACCTCATGGTACCAGTAGCAACACTGACCATAGCCAAACGCAACACTAGTGAAAAAACAGTCAGAAAAGATGAGGAGGGAAAAATGTCAGTGGCCTCCACCTGTTAAACCATTCCTGTTTTAGGGGTTGTCTCATTGTTGCCCCTCTAGTGCACCTCTTTTTAATTTCATTAACTCCAAAGCAGCTGAAACTGATTAACAACCCCCTCTGCTACTTAACTGACCAGATCAACATCCCAGATGTTTCATTGACTTGATGCTAGACTCTGATTAAAAAGTGTTCCTTTAATTTTTATAAGCAGTGTATTTTGAAAACATTATTGTAAATAAACAGCTCAGGAATAAACCAGAACTTGTTTTTTCTCGAACAGTCATCATTATCCGTGTCTCAATTTTCCCATCTCCTGGTAGTTTGGCTACGGATCCATGTGCCTGGAGTATGAAACTGTGCAATTTTGCACCATATAGTCGTTTGGGGATTCTCATGCCTGCCTACCACCTCAGAGTTACTGTTATTTACTTATTCACTTGTCCATTTCTCCTTCAATTGTCCCTGATCGGCATTCTCTCCATAGATGCCTTAATGCAGAGTTCTTCTCTTTGGTGGTTTCAAATCAGCCGCCGACCTCTACTTAAAATAAATGCTGTGGTCTTTGGCCGGCTTGTCATCCCGACCAATACCCCCAGGCCGCCAGATGGAGCCCTCCCTGCAGTATGGAGGTGCCCCAAAGACTAGCAGGAAGTCATGGACTATGTAGTTTTTACACATGACCCTGCTGGATACCACAGGGGCCGCAGGAGGGAGCTGCAGGGAGGACCGAAGACTCATTCGTGCCCTATAACCCGGAAGTGTGTCATAGGAAGAACGACGTGCTTCCGGGGTGAGAAAAAGAACTTGTATCTGACCCGGAAGTGATAAAGAATCACATGGACTGGGGATTGGAACACTTCTCGGTCAGGGACAATAAAAGGATTGTGGGAGCTCCCAGACAGCGAGCTGATCTGGGTGGAAGGGTGTCAACGCGTCTGGGATTGTATTTGTGGTTTATTATTGTTATTGTGATTATTTATGAGTATAGTGGAGGAAAGGGTGCTTTGTGCACTATGGCATTTAAATAAAGTCAATTATTGGACTTTTACCTGTTGTCTAGAGTCGTGGACAGGGGTTCAAGGGAGCGATACAGCCCTGATCTGTCACAGTGCTTTATTCCTTATGAACACGTATAACCCTCACATTCTACTAGCACTTACTTTATGAGTGCTATATACTGTTTATCCAATTACTCTTTATATACCTTAGCTTCTTCCCTCTAAGGAATCTCTGTTATTTTTAACTATTCATTGCTATAAAGCCATTTAAATATCTGCAACTGTTTTCTGCACTTTGTGCCTCACGTCTCACTTCACAAATGCAAGTTTTGAAACGTTTGAACACTATTTAAAACACTTAGCTACTGTTGCTCCTGTGCGGGTGAAAAAAGCAAAATTTAAAAAAAAAAACACTTGTTAAGGGAAAAAAGCTTTTAAAATTCATGCACAACTCCTTAGTGGCAAACCTCAAAAAATGTTTTGGCGCAAAGTTGTATTTTAATTAATTCTCACACAGCAGTAACACAAAAACAATCATCGCTTCTTTTTCCACTTTAACTTGCAAGAATGACAGCCGTATATCAGTTTCTGTCTCCAATCACTGAGTGTCCTCTCTTCAAGCACTGCTTGAAGATGATTATTTGAAACCTGCTGCAGGACCTATGGCACTTCTGGTTAACTGCTGGCAACACTGTTGACTTTTCTTTTTTGATTTTAGATTTCAGGCTGTCAGCCTTGAGTATCTATACTGATAAGAAAGCAAGCACAGAAACTGCAACTAGGAAGTCTACCTCTAGAAAATTACTAAAAGACTACTTGTTTTTACCAAATATAGACCCTAATTACATAAATGATAAATAGCTTTATGTGAGAAGGAGGCCTAGAAGGAGGTGTCAGCATTTGGTGGACTATTCTTTCTAGACAATGTTTTGAATCATAACCTTTTCCTGTTTTCAGTCATTTTTGATTAGTTTTAAACAAACATATTTTGATTTTCTATTATTTATTTATTCGACGATTCTGGTAATGCCATTTTGCTTTATGACATTGATTGGGTCACCTCCAGCTTGTATCACTCATTCCATGGCTACCACCATGTTCTTTATTTTTGTTTCTTTGATTGTTTGAAATGTGACTAGAAAATTATGTTATTGCTCCTGTTTCCTGCTTCAGACATCCAGATAAACAAAAAAAAGTATCGTTGTGTGCCTTTAAGAATTTATATTGGTTAGGGAATACCTTTCTTCTTCTTCTCATCTCTCTACTGCTGGCAAAGAAATCATTTATGTTTCAATTACAATTCCAAATGATCTTTTCTTTAACTTCAGTTTTCTGTTGCACCCTTCTGCTACTCTTAGCCGCATCCATTTCACATGATGACTTTGTCATGGTGTTTACTTTAAAGTTTGAAAATACCCAAAAATAGTTCAAGACTCCATGGAGGCTCTGTCTCACCACTAACGGGATCACGTCTTTTTTTTCTGTTCTGTATCTGAGTCAGGGATATTTGGCCTGCTTTCTAACCATATGCCTACCACCTGTCCCCTGGTTTCAACCTCTTCACTTTTCTTTTAATTCATCTCTCCTTCTATGAGTGCATATATAAAGTATATATTTAAGTCCTGAAACTATACAAGGTATATCCTGCAGAGTCCAAGAAGACCTGTTTCCCTTTTTTTCATGATCCCTACTTTCGAGATCCTCTTCCATAAAGTTCAATAAAGGCCATTTCACAGACTACTCAACGGCCAGTCACAAATGTTTTTATGTCTGTTTAAGCTACTTCTTTTTTCCTCTATCTTTATCCTTCTTGAACTTTGATCCACCTTTGATGAAGCTAACCAATTCATGATTATTTTTTTCCTTCCTTAACTTGGAATTAATAGTGCTGTGTTAGACTGGTTCAAGCACACCTTTTCACTGTTCTCTTTTTGTCTCATGGGTTAGCTGTCTTCTCAAAGACTGGCACTCAGCATACATCTTAAAGTGTGCTATTATTATACTTGCATTCTTCGATTCTTTTTCTAACTATTGCTTTTCTAGATGTCATCCTTTTACAATTGGATGTCATTGAATCAATGCATTTTTCAAATAATGCAATGATCATCATTTCTTCTTTCTCAACATTCAAAGATTAAAATTTTCCTAACTACCTACACCTCTCAATACATTGCTCAGGCTCTTGATTCTCTTTCCTAGGGCATTTCTCACTTCCATAAAGAACCAAGATTATGAACATTATAAACTTTAACCTTCAATGCCAAAGAGAGACTCCTCTAGAAATGACTCTCGGAATATTTTCTTTGCCCCTGTCACCCTCACTATCTCTGCTGTACTTACAGTTCTATCTGCACTTGACATGTCACCTAACTTCTCCAAAACACCTCTATTGCTACATATTTACACATACTATGACACCAATTGTGCATTTCACTCACACACAACCTACAAACAAAGACTGCACTTGTTGCTTGCACACTGTCCTTTACACAATTACATATTTTAAGCAACTTCTTCCAACAACCTATATATTAATCTAAGTTTCTACCAACACCTCCATCACACTTGCCACACAGTCATGCACGCACTTCTTCCATGCCTTCTGCCACTGCACATCCAACCATTACCCTGATCATTCCTGTATTTAGTTTGAGGCTTTTTATTTTCAAACTAGCTTTTCATTTCAGCATCATCTTTTCCTCCAATTCCACAATTTTGCCATCAATACAAAATAATCAGAATAAAGTAACTCCCATGGCAATCCTTCATGTACTTCTCTGGGCACCACTTCCATTACTCAAATGCTCTGACCACCATTCATATTTCCTCATACATTAACATCATACACTAACTATTCTTCCACAATACCTCTCATAGCATTCAAATGTCCTTATTAGATGTTCAGATGCATAATATAGCTTCTTTTGTTTTACCTGATGCGTTTCCTGCATTTGCCTTAAAACAAAGAGTGTATCTATTGCTTCCTTCCTAGTCATGAAACTAAACCACATTTTGCTCATTTTCACTTGAATCCTAATTGTTTTCTCTAGAATTCTTTCAACCATCTTCATTACATGCTCTAGAATCTTGATATGTTCCACACTCCAATATATCACCCTTTCCTCTCTATATTTAAAGATGTACTTCTATTTTTCAGTTGGTAGGTATCCCACCTTCAAACACAATTATGTTCATTCTTTGGATTTTCCATGGTCATAAGCATTTTCAACACCACTTCAGTTAGTCTGACTACTTTACTTATGTTTAACTTTTTCAGTGCTTTTTTGAATACCTCCTTTGAAAACCTATAACACGGTCCTTCTATTTTCTCTCAGTCACAGTCAAGTTTTCACAGTTATCCTTAAGTAGTTTATCCCCTCAGTAGTTTTCAAGGAATTCACACTTACATTATCATTTTTTCTTTTGCTATTTGGTTTGTGATCCTATAGCCCCACAACAGCTTTTCTGGCATATTTGCTTTCTTATAGATCGCCCTTCTGTTTACTCCTTATAGCATCTCCTCTTCCTCAATTGCCATCTTTATCTGTGCATTCCACCACGTTTTTTTGCATCTTGGTGATGTTTCAGTCAAATCAGAGATTTTTTTTTTAGTTTTCAACCAAACATTCTTCATCATTTCCCACATGGCATTCACTTGCTCTTTACCAATGTTTTAGCAAATTTACTTTGCCCTACTACAACTTCTAACCTTTCAGCCTTGGTACTCTATTTCTCTAAGTGTTCTTCATGCCTTTTATTAAAAGATCTTCTATAACCAAGCAATGTTGTGAAACACTTCTTCTCTAGGTATTAGTATTACATTTTTCACTTCACCATGGTCAACGTTTCTCACAAATAAATAGCTAATTGTACTCCTTACATCATCAGATTCATATGTCCCAATTTATTTTCTGCCTCCTTAAACATGGTGTAGCACACAGTCATTTCCATTGTATTACTAATCTAAACATTCCTGACACCCTCTACATTATTGGAACCAAAGGAACCCTACTAGCTCAATCATGGTTATTATACTCATTACCATCACCTTCCCTTGAGTCACCCCAAGATGTTATTTCTCTACCTTATACCAAAACTCATTTTTCTCTTCAGTACTTCGGACAACCTGTACGGCATATGCTGAAACTATATTCATCAGTTGTTCACTAACAATCATCTTGATGTTACAACATGCTCATTGACCCTCTTCACCTCCACCACTTTGTCTGTCAATTATCCTGGCACAAATACATCAACCCAAGCGCTGCCATCACTTTCCCCTTGACAAAAAACATGTACTTACCACTTTTCCCACTAAACATATGTGCACATTTTCCTTTCCACCTCTTATGTTGTACACAGCCGATCTACTCCATTTTCACCACTTTGACTAATATTCCTATTATGCTCCAAAAATTCCAAACTGCATTGCTTATAGTATTACTAATACTCTGTCCTTCACACCTCCCACTTACTACCTCTATATCACTTTCTTTGACACCAAACTGACCTCCCCATACTGAATCAAATTTAGAATGATCATAAATCAGGCTTCAGCTGTGGTTTGGCCAGATATTTGTTTGAGCTGCGAAGGTGGGAACACTCATATGATAGTTATGGAAAATTAGTTATAAAGATTGCTTAGCTATTCGCTAAACAAACAGGCTTAATGGAATGAATGGTTTCCACTTGTTTGTCAAATTTCATATGTTCTTATAATTTGTAAGTCTCATCCTTGTTTCTAATCACTAAAGGAGTACTGAATTTAAAAAGATTAAGGCCAAATACCTTTACTGATGCCAACCTCCTTTAGTCACCTTTTATAACATGCGAAAAGAATGGTGATCATGTTCTGACACCAAGTCAAAGGGACAAACACAGGTATGCACCACACAATGTCCATTCAGGCAATGTCTGACCACATATACATCAGTGGTCCTATAAGGTTATAACAGAGTTCAGAAATCAGAGGACTGGAAGTTGCGGATGTAACTGGACGTAGTGAACATAACAGCTTCCCATGTACAACACGTGTATCTCAAGTCACTTGTATACAAAGCGATTGTGCTACCAAGCGTTTAATGGCACAGAACATATACAACTTATAAATATGTCTTTATAGTCATAATAAATGCCTATGTTACTGGCTTATTTATGTACTGCACTGTGTTATTTTAATGTGAACTTTCCCTACTTACAAATAAAATGCCTGCCTTATAACAATTTATGCTCATAGAAAGCAGCACCCAATCTGATGTACTGTGCAGCTCCCGAGTGTTGTACTGTTACATCTCTGTTTAATTTTGTTTGGAAAATATTACCATGAAGTGCATCAGTGCTCCCATTGCTGAAGTATGGTACTTCATGTGTTCCACTGTCTTGGCTATTTAGTCAAAACACGTATATTACGATATCCCACATAGATTTCCTAAATTCTGTTTATAATATGGTGTTTGCACAATGTCCAAATCATGTAATGTCCTATTTCACTGATTGTAATAATATTAATAATAATAATCATAATAAAACATAGCAACAATAAATAATAATCCAGCATATTCAGTAGGAAAATGTACCTCTGAAATTACAAAAATATAATTTTTCATATAATAACTGGGAAAAAAACTTATTTGGTTCAAAACAGTGATCTGTGCCTGATGTTAACGTAACTACAACACAGTACACTAGTTATTACTCGCTTTATTTGAATAATTAATGGTAATGTTATTATTTGGCCTTTGTAAGAGTGATACTAAGCAAATTCCACTTTAGATAACATTTCAAATTGCATTACTATTTAGTATTGCTTTAGTGTGAGCCTATGGAGGTTGAAGTCACTTGCCCAGCAATCTACTGAGATCAAATCTGCCACTAGGTGTGTTGTATTTCTGTTTTATAGCCACGCAAATGACCTAATATCATTACACCACTGGACCTGAAAAGGTTCCACACCTTAGCATTCATTAGGTTACATTGGCACCTACCCGGCAGCAAGTCATACCAAGACAGAGAAGGCAGCTAGCAGAGAATCCAAGCAGAAAAGTTGATGAGATTAGAAAAATACTGATAAAATATGTCAGAAAAAAATGAGCAATGATATTCAGAAAGCCATAAGACATTAAGCATACATTCCTGCAGTGGAATGATGATGTGATTGTCTGGACATGCATCCTGCTGCCTGTTGATTTATTCTGTAATCAGGTGACCTGCTCTCCTGCCTCTACAGAATGACTTCAGTGTGCAGACCAACATAAAAATGGCCTCAAGAGTCAGAGAAGGTGAGAGCCAAGCAGCCTAATGTCTTTCAAGGATTGGCATATGGCTACCCACACGATTTGGCAGGGTTTATTTCCTAATTAAATTCTTCTAAATTTTCTTTAGTCTACACTTGCAAGAAAAAATGTCCAAAAGTGATTTCTGTATAGTTAATAAATCATAACACTGTAGGCTGGCAGACTGATCAAATCTGAATGTTGGAATCAACAATCAACTCCGGCCAAATCCATGTTCCAACCCGTATCTCACTACCTCACAATATTTGGATTTCAGATACCTTTAGGGATATTTTGCAGAAATGGCAGTTACTTAGGCTGGTGTTTCAAATAGGGTTGCTGAGCACTAGCTGAAAGGTCCATGTGACTTGAAGACCACATTCGCTGTTTTGACCTGGAGCAAGTCACTCTACATGTCTCTGTCCCAGTTGCATAAAATTACGGGAATGATGATAACCATGGCACCCATAATCTATTAAACAATATGATTTTCCTTGGAGAATTTCAGTTAGGCCATCATTGTTCATTGTGTTCTGATGGGCTTGGCCCTTTATATATGTGTGGCAAGTTCAAGTTTGTTGTGACTTGAGATCCTCTTGGTTTTGCTCATTTCCTTGCCCAGAAGTCCCACCAATACCTTCATTCACGTGTGCTGCCAAGATTCCATCAGTATTCTACTGTGGTCTTTCTTGTATTATTTATTATTCCATTTAATTGCGTAAACTTCACTAAGAAGAGAATAAAGTGCTCACGGCACCAAATCATTATATTCTTATACATGATCTAATCACTGTCTGTGTGGAGTTTGCATGTAGTACGCATATCTACGTGGGTGTTTCTCTGGATACTCTGTTTTTCCTGTCACATCCTAAAGATGTTCATCCTTAGTTAAATGACAACACTAAACTGGCTCGGTGTAAGTGTGTGTATGTTTGTGAATGTTCCCAGTGATGGAATGGTGTCCCATTTTGGTATGGTTTATGCTTTTTTTTTCTCAGTCCTGCTTTGTTAGGTGGTGCTTCTCACCACTCTCACCACAATGAATCTGATTTGATAATGTATAAATATTGTGCCCTCTGTAAGTTTTGAGACAAAGAGACATTTTTCCTTTATTTACCCCTCTGCTCCACAGTTTAAAATTTCAAATCAAGCAATTCAGACATAATTAAAGTGAAAATTGCAGACTTTCATTTAAAGAGATTTGCATACATTTCAGTCACACCCTGTAGAAATGACAACACTTTTCCTACATGGTCCTCCATTTCAGGGCACCCATAATATCTGGGACACAGCAATGGCAGGTCTATTAAAGTTGTCATATTTAGTTCTTTGAAGCAAATCTCTTGCATGCAATAACTAATTGAAGTTTGCAACTCATATACATCACCAGATGCTGAGGATCTTGGTGATGTTCTGCCAAGCCTCTAATGCAGCCATATTCAGCTTATGCTTTTTACAGGGGACTGTCACCTTAAGTTTTCTCTTCAGCATATGGAAGATATGCACAATTGGATTTAAACTTGGTGACTGGCTTGGCCATTCAAGAATTTTCTTTTTTTCATTTTGAAAAACTTGTGTGTTGCCTCAGCTGTATGTTTGTGATCATTATCTTGTTGTAAGGTGAAATGCTGTTCAATGAGTTGGATGCATTTACTGGAACTTGAACAGATAAGATGTTTCTCTACACCTCAGAATTCATTGTACCACTTCTATCAGCAGTTACATCATCAATAAAGATAACTGTGCCAGCCATACTGTACATGCCCAAGCCATAATATTCCACCACCATGTTTAACAGATGAAGTGGTATGCTTTGGACATGGGCAGTTTCTTTTTGTCTCCACACTTTGCTCTTGCCATCACTCTGATGCAGGTTTGTCTTTGTCTTATCTGTCCACATTTTTCCAGAATTCAGCTCTCTTTTAAGGTCATTTTCACAAACTGTAATCTGTCCATCCTGTTTTCATGACTAACTAGTGGTTTTCATGTTGCAGTGTGGCCTCTATATTTATGTCCTTGAAGTCTACTGCAGATAGAAGTCTATGGCACATGCACATCTACCACCTGAAGACTGTCTCTGATCTGTTGGACTGGTGATCAGGGCTTTTTCTTTACCAGTCTCTTTACCCTTACTGGGCTCTTCAGGATAGTTGATTTATGTAATACTGAGGCTTTACTGATGTCACAAATGTTGTGTTTTCTTGTTTTTCAGCCTCATAAAATCTTTGACTTTAATTGGCACCACTCTTGCACTCATATTGAGCAATGGTAACTACAGACTCCAAAGGGTAGAAGCAAGCCTAGATATCTTATGAAGCAACGAAACACACTTGACAAATCACAAGCACCTGTGACATCAATTGTCCCAAACATTATGGTGCCCTGAAATTGGGGGACCACATAGGAAAAGTGTTGTAATGTCTACATGAACACAAATACCCTTAAATGAAAGTCTGCAATTTGAACTTCAATCTCTTCTGAAATGTATGATTTGCAGTTTTAAACAGTGGGGCAATGGGGTAAATCAAGGACAAATGTGTCTTTTTCCCCAAACATTATATAAGAAACTGTAGACTGGCTGATAAATCCTAGTAGTGAAAAATAGGCCCCCAGTGCATCTTCGCCACTCCAATGACTTGTTCTTTTCTTCCAAACTTCTTTTTGCTACAAAAATAACCTGGTATTTTATTGCAGCAATTTAGAGAAGACATCAGCTACGACAGCAGCAACAAAAGTAGCTGTGAGCGGTGAGGAGCAGTAATGATCTGCTCAGCTGCATTTTGCGTTCAAAAGGTTACACTGTGACTTCTGATCAAAAGACTCTTTTTTATTTAAATAAACAGACAGAATGTATATTAGTATAGAACAGTTTTAGGAAAATAATTGCCTGTCTCTGTGTGATCTGTTTTTTTATGCTTTAACATTTTTTTCTGTATGTTTGTTGTTTTTTTTTCCCATAACCTAGATATAAAATAGGAGCTTGTTAAAACCTACATTTTATTTGTGGACACTAATTTGGCATTCTTGTTTACTGAGGCTGGATCAAGAAATGAAATGTTTTATGCTGGTGCAATGCAAAATCTAGTTGGGAGCCCTGGGTTACTGTGCAGGTTTCAGAGTAATGATGTTGAAAAATGCTTCAGACAATGTCAATGAGAATTTGTAATCCCTAACTGGACTTTCACGTTTGAACCACTAATCTCTTTTTTCTTGAATGGTAATTTTTTAAAACTCTATAAATAAAGATGTTGCTTAAAATGAACAGCATTACCAAAAATGAAATATAGTAAATACAAAATGGCCCTGTGCTCACTGTCTAGATATAAGATGCTACCCATAAATCTGAATTTTTCAGCCTGTTCAGGAGTTTCAGGTAAGGCAGAGATTTCTAGGAAAGAAAGATAAGGACTTATATGTTTTAAAAAGCACACATACACAATTACAGGCCATGAAATCAAAAATGTTAAGGTGCCAGCTGACATCAACTGAAGACTAAGCACTTTTAATGATTAATTATTAATTTGTTAGAGGTAAGTTCCAAATGAATTAATGAAAGGTAGGCACCAATGTTGAACCATCTAGCCAAAATAAAATTGGCAGCAGTACAACAAGAGAAAAACACTCATTTAGAATTAACTGATAGAGAGACAGGTGGCACAATTCCAAAAACCTGCATGTAAATCATTCCTACCTTGACCCTGTGTTGAAGTAATTGTGTGCAGAAAATGAGGGAGTGAATACAATGTGTAAGATCTGGCCAGCCATTCATCCCGGCCAATACCCCCAGGCCGCCAGATGGAGCCCTCCTTGAAGCATAGAGGTGCCCCGAATGCCAGCAGGGAATTATGGACAGTGGACTTTTAATGCACAGCCCTGCTGGATACCATGGGGGCTGCCAGGAGTCGCTGCAAGGAGGCCCAGAGACTATTTTCCCTATACCCCGGAAGTACGTTCTAGTCACATGAACAGAAGAAATTACGTGCTTCCGGGATGAAGAAAAGGAGTTTTTACCTGACCCGGAAGTGATAGAAAGTCACATGGACTGAGGGACAAACACTTCCGGGTCAAGGACTATAAAGGACTTTGGGAAATCCCAGACGGACGAGCTGAGTTGGGAGGCAGGGTGGCTAAGCGTCTGGGAGTTTGGAGGATTGTTTATTGTGTATTGTTTATTGAAGAATTGTGGAGAGGAGCGTGCTTTGTGCACTTTATCATTATAATAAATCTAATTATTGGACTTTTTATCTGGTGTCTGACGTGGTGTCTGAGGGTACAAGGGAGCGAGAAAGCCCTAATCTGTCACAAATTAAATATAACAAAATGATTCTGTGGATAAACACAGTAGAACACAAGTGATAGACTGTAGTGCAGAATGAAAATCCATTAATATAATCTTTGAACTTTTGCAGAAAAGGGCTTAGAAATCCAAGGGAGTAGAATTGCCAGGATTCATTATGGTCAAGGCCAAATCTCATAGTTCCTTTGAGAAAGGAAAATAATCCATAGATGCTGTGTCGTGAATAACAGGTTGTGCTTTTTGGATGACAGGATTACATTTATCTATGTTGCATACTCAATAGGTTAAGTTAGTCCACATTGAAACGAGAGGCAGATGCTTATAACAAGATTTCTAAAGTAAGAAACAAACAAGAAATACCATGCTTTTTTAGTTGAGAACATGTTAGGGATAGGTAGCCTTAAAATACACCATAGATTTTCAGTACAAAAAACAAGTGAAAGTCTAGTGTGATTCAAAAAAAAAACTCAGTCTCTGAAACTGAGAATGCCAAGGCTACTAGGTACTGGCATAGCCTTTAATCAAGAGAGATGATGATACAGGAGATAAAGAGTGCTATTTTGTTTCAACTAGGCATGTGCTGTCAGTATTATATGAAGGGAGGACTAATTTGGTAAACAAAAAAATTAAATATGAATCATCATGTTTAAAAGGGTGCTGAAAAAGAAAGCTCAAGGTAAAGCTCTATGTCAGACAAAGTGAAACTACAGGAATATCACCTTTGGCATGAATCATACACAGATATTTAGTCTTGGTTTCTTTCATTTTAAATAAATATTAAAAGCAATAACTTAATTCAGTAGGGGCCATAACACAGATAAAATTTAGTCCAATCATTAAATTACTTCATACTACCATGATGCGAGCTGGGAGACTCATGAAAAGTGAAGACCAGAAGGATAAAGCATTTTTGATTTCACAGATGATACAGAGGTAATTAGTGGAAAAAATATATTTAGTGAGGGCAGGTCAGAAATTCCCAAATATCAAAATTGATAGACTGCTGAAATGTTGGATTGAATGTTAATACATTTGTATGTGCAAGTAATCAGGAACAGAGCATATTTCTGACAAATTATTGGGTATTTCTTTTTCCAAGACTATAAAGTAGAATGGGAGCAACAATAACAAAATGTCCAATGTATTCAATCTTGGGATAAGATAAGAGTAACTTGAATTTAAATACATATAGCTATAGCCAAGAGTTTATGCAAATAAAATCAGATAATGGAAACATTGAGGAAAATAGTAAGACTTAAAAGAGTTGGCCTTGTGTACTAAACGAACGGCACAAACAGCAGTTCCTACCCATTCTAGTGTTGGGCTCCGTGGGGGAGGCACCTCGGTTGGTTTATTTTTGGAGTTTAAATTATTAGACTGACCTACCCCAACCACAGATATTAACGTTAAAGTTAGTGGGGGTGGAGCATAGTTGCCTATAGGTCCCTAATGTTAATGTCCCCTTTGGGTGCCTAATGTTAAAAATGAAAATCTGATTTGAGTCACGATAATAGAAATGGGTACTAGCCGTCTGTGCCATCTGTTTAGTACACAAGTACCAACATTGATACTCACAAAAACAGACTGAAATATCAACCCTAGTTTACAATAACGTACAATTTATTAACAAATAAACCCAAAATTGTATACAGTAATATATATTACAAATATATGGTGGATAATGGCTAAAAACACAGATATTTGTTCTGGGAGATTGCCCTAGAATCTTGCAGACTGGCAATTGTACTTATACGCTGTTGTACAGTTGAAGGTAAGTCACTGGTCCAGTTTACTACTGTAGAACCACTGAAAAGAAAAACTATGATACAATTACTTAAACTTTTGGAATCATTAGTTATCAGATGGAATGAGGCATGGTTCTCTGGGTCCTGGGAATGTATAGCACAAAATAGACACAACTCTGATATCAGAAAACATTTAAAAAAGGTTCAATATTTCTGTTGTGAAACAAACAGTTCTTATCTGAAAAACGCCAGAGTCTAAACAGAACTTTGTTTTTGTCATCCATGAAAGAGTTGGCTTTCAATGAGAGTCTTTTCAGTAAATAATTATTTAATAGCTTTTAATTGTTCAGTCCCCATGGTGGCTTATCTGAAGCCAGCAACAGTTGTTTATCCCATCAGATGGAACTGGTCCCCTTATTCTTTCTTGTGTAGCCAAGGCAACTGTTGGTGCAATGCTTTGGACAGGGATCTGCAGTCAGGTCATTTATGGTTAGTCATTTTATAAAAAGTTTCTCTTGTCAGTAATTGCTCCAAAATCCTACACAAGTTTATTGTTTTGGTCAAATCTCTCAAAAATAGCTTGGTCATCTACAAGAGTAGCTTACCTCAAACTCTCTTTGTTTCTTCAATGCCATCACTTCTGAATTTTTTACAGCAAGGAAAAATATAATCTGTTTATAAATACAAATAGTTATGTCAAAAACTTAATACAAATAAAATGGAATAATTGAAAACCTTGCTTCTTTCACTTTGCGTTGACAAATGCTTTCTGAAGGTATAGTTCTGCAAATAAATTTCTAATCTCTTATCTATCACTACCACCCTTCTCCTGGAAGCTCTTTGTCTCCAAGTAGCTTTCAACCATCCAAATACCTAATCAAAACATAAACATTAAGGACACGTTTATTGTCACTTTTTAATCTTTTATTTTCTGAGATAATAAATCTGCCAATACTAATTCACATCCACCCCATTTTGTTTTTGCTTAGGCCCCTAGTCAGGTAGGACTATTGCTATGCTGACTATTGGTTAAATACTGCAGGCTCAGAGAAACGACCACAGGGGAAGGAGCCTTTTTGACTTCTTAAGCAAAATAACAATATTATCAGACCTGACAATATTGGTATACTGTATCTCATAGTCCCAGACTTTTTACCAGGATTGTACAATGTTATTATAAAGGATTAGGACTTAAGTTTGCTTTATAATCTACAGCACTACTGCCTCATAGTTCCATATTTAAATACCAACCTGGTCACTGGCTCTGTGGAAATTGTATGTTCTGTCTGGCTTTGCATGGCTTCTAATCTAAGCTTATCCTACATACCAAATCCAATGATTGATCAGTGTACTGTGCAGCAAATATAAATATCTGGAACATCACCGTGATCTATGATTTTTGCAATATTACTAAATTTTACATAAAGCTTATGTGGACATTTACACATACCTACAGAATTAAAGTTTTTTTAGCTTATACTAGGAATGTGAGACACTATATGAACAAAATAATTGCCTGAGATGTAGAAATTGGCAAAATTACTATGTTTCTTTGGAAATTAATGGAGTAAATAGAGATGAAACAGTTATTGGGAAAACGTTATAAATAATCTTATATATAAACATCTATGCTTTGAAGTGTGTGTGTCTGTCCGGCCCAGAAGTGAGAGGTGGAGTTGGGGTAAGGGCTCCACCTCCGAGGAAACAGAAAACTCACTTAGCCACTAATAACACAAGCGAGGCCAGCACATCAGCAAAACGAAAGCTCCGAAGAAAAACAAGGTCGCTTAGCTGCTAACATCAGCAAAACAGTATCCCTTTTACTTTTCCTCCCATTGCTAATGCAAGCATTTTGGCAAAACAAATCCTCCTAGGTGAGAGATGCCCAGAGTAGTTCCTTTCAATTACCTGACATATCTACGTTTCAGTTTTTTTTAAGACGATTTCAATAGTTTCTACGACCCTGTGCTGTAAACACGGCTAGTATTCTAATAAAATGACAAAAGGTGTAAAGGTACTATATGCCATTTTTGCTCTTTTCAATAATGTGCATTGTTTTTATCCATCCATCCATCCATTTTCCAACCCACTGAATCTGAACACAGGGTCACGCTGGAGCCAATCCCAGCCAACACAGGGCACAAGGCAGGAACCAATCCTGGGCAGGACACACACAAACACACCCACACACCAAGCACACAATAGGGCCAATTTAGAATCACCAATCCATCTAACCTGCATGTCTTTGGACTGTGGGAGGAAACCGGAGTGCCCGGTGGAAACCCACGCAGACACAGGGAGAACATGCAAACTCCACACAGGGAGGACCCGGGAAGCGAACCCAGGTCTCCTAACTGTGAGGCAGCAGCACTACCACTGCGCCACCATGCCGCCCCATTGTTTTTATATTTTTTTTATTTTTACTATTTGTCTGGTTATATAGTTTATGCCAATTTTATTTTATTGTTTGTGCATTTCGTTTCTATATGTGAGAATATGTGCTGTCATTGTTCCTTGTATTTCTTGGGTAGATCCCCAAGAGACGGGACCACCTGTCCACCATAGTTAAGGGACATCTCCCAACCTCTATAAAGGCTGGTAGGAAAAGAAGTCCAGAGCAGTTCAGTTTGTATGTTCTCTGCTGTTTGGTAGAATTGTAAGTTTTGTATCCTTCATGATTTCTGATTTTCTTCTTTTTTGGATTTTGACTTCTTGTGGTTCTTTGTTAAGGATGCTCTTTTGCATTGTGTTTTTTTTTTAATTTATTAATGTACAGTATTTTATGTTTATTAAAGCCTTTTGTGTATTTTACTTTTTTTTGTTAAGAAACGTCATTTTTTAATAAGTTTTTGTGGACTTAACTTTCTCCTTCTGGAGAGACATATTTCAAGGTGTTTATGATTGTTTTAGCATGTTGAATTTAAGACTGACCTCCTTCATGATGCCTTGTCAAGCCTGAAGCCTCCTGTTTTCCTAGGTCCAGGCTTGCCTTGCAGTAAGATTTGTTATTTTGGCTGCCAGAGTAATCAAAACACTATCTATTGTGTCTTCAGTGGCTTAACATGCAACACACTAGTTGGAAGTCTTCAAGCTACATAGCCTTTGGACTTTTTTTCTAAGCACAGCTAGCTGAATATAAATGGAGAGAAATGCATCAGAAACGAAATGTATTTTTTTCTTATTGTACCAGAGACTTTAACTTGTAGATTTAAATGTGGTACTGTATCTTAAAGGATAAGTTTGTTATTTTTCAAGTTATTTCTTCACAATCATACTATATTTTCATTTGACACTTGAATAGAGTTTTTCTTAATTTATATGCAGATAGAAGCAACAAAGGTATTTCTTCATTACAAGGCTTGTCACAAGTGTCAGCACTACTTGGGCGTTCTGCTACCCATTGACTGCAAACATTCACCAACTGCCAAAAGTGTTCCCGCAATTTACAAGGAGGCTTTAGTGTACACAGGTCCAAAGGTGATAGAAAAGGCCTTAAAACTTGCCAAATTCATCTATTTTTCTATTGAGCATTGATCTTGAGATTACAACACATATGTACTACAAAACAACGCATCCATATCATTTCAAGAAGGAAAAAAAGCAAACTATAGTTGTGAGATTCAGCTATTTTAACAGGAAACTGTGCATGTTACTACCCTGTTTGTCTTATTCCATGGCATTGTGGCAGCATTCAGAGCCAACAATCTTCCATTATTGATATTGAATGTTGATGTCCAGATATGAATGGTCTTAGTCCTGTACAACTAGACAGTAGTAATGGAAAAAAGTCACACAATTCCAACTTCAATATACAAAAGCTTTTTTTATTTACTTTCGCAAAGATAATACATGCTGCTGCTGTATCGTTAAAGTGAACATGTGCTTCAATTTGAGAATATTGAACAGGCACGTAGCCAGGACTTGAAGTGGTTGCTGTAATTGGTTCCAGCACCTCACACTCTGATTGCAACCACCTCCCTCCATCACTCTCCACCCCTCCACCATTCTTTCCCCGATTCAGTGAACAAAATACTCTAAGGTTAACCACTACTTAATTAGTGCTTAATTTGGGAATTGCACAAAATTTGAAATGTGCTGCAAAGAGGGCCAAGTAGCCACAATATAAAGTATCAGCAATTATTTCCACTTAAAGCACTGCACTTTGTATGTAATCAAGAACTGAACAGATCTTATAGGCATCCATCCGACTTAGGAAGGACTTGGGCTACATCCTACCCTAGCAATCAAAAGATGGACGAAAGGCAGAAACAATTCCTGGACAGGGTGCCAGTGCATCATATGGTGAACACACACACACTGAAGGTTCAGTCTAGCAAAGCCAATTCACATTAGTTTAATCATGTTGAAGTTGAATTAAGTCCAGTACAAATGTTTTAACATAGGTTAAGTGGGCTGCCTATACATTGCCAGGTTCTCCATGGGGTCTTCATGCCCTTACCATGTATTTACGGATTGATTAGCCTCTGTGTAAGTGAATTTTCTCATCAAAACTTTGTGCTCAGTTCTTTCATTACCATATTATCAGCAAGAGCAATTCATTCATGCATTTAAAAAAATTATCATTGGCTTTTGATGCTTGGTCTTCTTCAATATTGCACACTCTGCCCAATTTTATTTTCTGAGGTGCTGTTGTTTATTGATTGTGCGTGCGCAAGACATGCCACAGAAAAGGTGTCTTGGCTCTTTAAAAAATCAAAGTCTTTTACAATGCAGTATAATCACTTCACTTCAGATGTATTCTTATGTGTATAAAGTACACTGAAACTCACTATACTTCCAATTGGCATGCATCCTGCTCCATAGGCAATTTAGAATAACAACACAGAAAGTAATAGGATTGGTGGTTGGGGGGGTTGGAAATTGGGTTCTCATAACCCCATACATGATGGCTGTTGCAAGCAAAAAACATAACCTTACCTTGTGAAAATAATACTAGGAATCTGTGAATACATTTTTTTCTGGTTTTCTTCATCATAAACGAGGAAGGCATATTTTCTTAAATTGAAACCTTTGCCATTTCAAAGTTGACATATTTGGTAAGACTTTTTCTATCACCCATTAACCTATGTACCCTAAAGAGGTTGGGATGCACTGATAATGCATTGCTGCACCCACCACACAACGAACCACCTGGTCAGGTGCCCGACTGCAGTGGGTGACACCTCAGCACAACACTGGAAAAGTGTGAGTTTTTTTTTTTTTTTTTTTTACAGGTGCCAATCCTGCCACCAACCTCCAAGTTTTACCGGCAAGTTAGAGGACCTGTGCCCTAAAGCTCCATTGAAAACTGCAAGAACAGACAAGGTATTCTTAAAATGTATGAAAAAAACACTTCTCTTTTGAACACAAATTCAAGTGTCAAACTAATATATAACACGATTATTAAGAAATAACTTCAGTTTGAAAAATACTGAACTTATCCTGTAACAGTTGTTTGTTCCAAGTCAAACCTGTATTGAAAACTGAACTATGTGCTATTCATTTGTAATGTATGCAATGTTGCAATGTTTAGTCTCTCTGTTTGTTGAGGTGTGTGTGGATGCCTTTAGGCTAACATTACGCTCAAGATAACAGGACCAAGTTTTCATTATGTTTGTACCCCCTGCAAGATTCATCAGTGGCTCTATACTGGCCCAATGAAACAAAGTATGCACTGAAATTCACTGGTAACCTTTTAAGAAATGTTTCCTGATGCTCCTGATGTTCCTGGGGTAGGCTGCAGGCTCCATTACTATGAATGGGGTTACTTGAACTTGAAAATGGATGAATAGAACAATCTATGGTGAGATGGTGTTGTAGGGTACAAAATCTGTACATTTTGGTTTATATTTCCATTAAATTTTGTTCAAGACAAGACAACAGATGAACTATATTCAGGACAAATCAAAGCATGTCTTCTTCACAGTTATACATCACATTTAAAACAGTTGTTCCAACAAAGAAAGGAAGACATGCTGGTGGCTCAGGCTATCAATTACTTTATAACCTGAGAAAGGATGGACATCTAATTATTTTACAGCCTGGGAAACGAAGACCTGCCGATACCTCAAAGAACATCAAAAAAGTTTTACTGTTTGGGAAAAAGGACAGTAAATTCATTCATCATATTGACAGCCTGCTAATCAGAATATCTAACAATCACATCTTGCAAAACCCCCAGTAGAATTTTAGAATAAATATGCCTTGTCTCAGGAGCGATATAGCAAGGAGGAAGGAAGAAGAAGGGACAAATATGTCAGAAGAGAACAGAGCAACAGCAATGTTCCATCTGGTGGTCAGAAAAGCATCATGAACAACTACAAGTGCTAGATCACAAGCTGCCTGTGACATTCATCCTTGTCATCTTTACTTTTTCGTAAGCTTTTTCTAAAGACTATATATATGCAGACTTTACTATCAGTCCTATTTTCTGTTATTCTTTGTTCCACTGGTATTATTATTATTCCTGTAATAAATACCATGCTGTTTTTAACTTTCTATGCTTTGTCTTAATGTCTAGAGTGATTGAAATAATAAGGTAAATTTCTTTGAGCACCTGGTGCAGCCGGAGGTTTTCTGTTACCTCTGTGCTGTGGGTAAGAGCTCCACCCCATAGTAGGGAACAGTACATAAAGTAAGGCATTCTTGGCTGATAAATGTCCTATAGTCAAGAGTGCTGAGCATTTGTATGTTTAAATATATTCTTGTAGACCAAAAGTAATATTTAGGTCTGAGATATCTTTAAAACATCATATGTTGTTTGTGCCTAAGGCACGTGTGTGGTTTAAAGTGCCAGAGGTTAACCAGCTGTGGGTTTGTCATTCATGGGGCAATGTTGTTTTTAGGGTCAGTGAGTATGTAAGTCTCATGGTCCTAGGAGAGTGACAAGTTGCGTTATTCATAAGGCACTTGTGTGGTTTAAAGTGCTAGTGATTAACCAGCTGTGTGTTTGTCATTCATAGGGCACTGTTGTGGGTATGCGTATAACTATGTATGTGTGTGTTAATCATAAAGTGCAACTGTAGACCAACCCGGTAATGAACTTGACGAGTACACTTACCCTTGAAGAAAACAGGTAAAGGGTAAGAAGAGGGAAATACTACGATAATGCAGATGGTAAATAATAAAAGCAGATATACAGTATTGAAGTAAGCATTTTAGCATGAAGGAATGCCTCAGCACAATAAGAATAATTAACCAACTTTTCTTGTACAGAGATATACCACTTGTAACTGGACAATAATATATTTCACTTAGATAACTGGAAACTTATCTGTCACAAAAATCTAAAGCTAAATGCTTAAAATGCTTAACTCAGTCTAACAGTTCCCAACATTATGTTACTGTGAGCAGTTATCAAATGTGAAACAAATTTCATCGGTGTTATGGCACTGCCATGGAACAGAGATGCTGTTGTGCAGCCAGGGTGCCCTGTCTGAAAATGAAACATCCTAGCTCTGTTTCTCTAAAAGGGCTACTTAAAAAATATGTTGAATTAGCAGACAGAAACATAATATGTGAACACACAATTGTATATTTTTTCGGAATATCTGTTCTACAAGTGGTGACTCAATTTATTATTATATCACACCTTATGTTCTGTTCTCTTGTTCAGATATCAAAAATTCAAGATTACAGACTTCATGAGTCTTTGACCAACATCATATATCGACTTTATATACAATTATAGATTGCTAGATACATAGAACTTTATCTATCCCCAGGGGAGAAATGTGTCCTTTTACAGAAGTTCTTTTAAAATATACACAAAACACTTTGGACTGAACACGCACCAGAATGACTATAAAGCAAGTAAAATTAGAAAGAAAGAAAAGTCACAGTCACAGTGAGGCTTTATGCAAACATATTGCTGTTGGTTTGAAGGAGACCCATAGCATTTCTTAACATACTTCTGCTGAATTATTCATTGGCTGACCTTCTGCACAACAGGTTGCTCAGGATATTTCATTACAATTTTCAATTTATGAAGTAAACTTAATCAATTTCATAATACTTTAAAAACTTGATTTTTTTCATTTTCAGCAATCAATTTCATCCTCAGTATATGAGATGGATAATGGCTGCTGATTTTAGCCCTAGCATAATAATAATAATTCTTTGCATTTATATAGCGCTTTTCTCACTACTCAAAGCAGGTTAAGGGCCTTGCTTAAGAGCCCAACAGAACATAGTCCCTTTTTGGCATTTACAGGATTCAAACCAGCAGCCTAACCAATTGCCAGTGCAAATCCCTAGCCTCAGTGCCACCATGCAAATCTTTAGGTGGCACATTTTAAAAAACAGTTTATATGTTCCCAGCCTAACTAACACGAGAATGTTATTATCTGGGGACACTATATGTTGTAGATGATAGGTTTTCTTTTGAAATTGTGAGGTGTTTTTAATTTTTCTTACATACATACAGTTCCAACTTCACTGTACACTTAACTATAATCAAACATTTATTCGTTTTTGAGATGTTACAGTTAGTAAGACTAGCATTTCCTATTGCTTTCATTATTTAGAGAACCAACTGACTGTAACACTGTACTACATTCTTCCTCCATCCTAGGTCCTTAATTAATTAACAATATAATCATCTCACCATTTTTGGTTACTGGCCATCTTTTCTGAATGAAATGAATGTAGTTATTTCAACAATGACTGCAAAGTACGATTTTAATAAAAGTGGTTATTTTAATAAAGGATTTAACCATGCTCTGTTCATTAACAGGAATCAGAAGTATCAGATTTGCAAGCAATTTGATGTTTTCAACACAGGCTAATCATATCTGCCATTTCATGTAGAAGCGCTGCCACCTACTTTAGTTACACTTTTTCAGAAGCCTCGCTGTTTGCTTTTTTCTTTGGCCAAAATATTTTTAGCAAATTATCTTTGACAGCTTTTTCTGCGCATCAATCAGCTATTTCACAATCCTTAAAACCTGCTCATTTTTCCTGTTTATAACCTAGCTCTTACACAAATTTAGATAATGCCCACATCACAGCTATTTTTGTTTGTATCATTTTAAATCACCCGTCGGACTATTAGACACTGCGTCGAGGAACATAAAGGTACAGTAAGTTCAGAACTCACTCCACAAACACTCATTTTTCCGTCATTTTATAACAGCACAACACTTCATTACAGACTTAAAGTAGAGATTGTTAAGGCACACCCTCAATACACTCACTTCAATAACCTCCTTCTATATAGATAGAGAGGAATTCTGTATGTTTAAATGTAATACTGTACAGCTCACAGGTTTAAAAGTACTGAATAATACAGTATGACATGTTTCCCTTGCATCTCTGTCCCCGTTGAGCCTTACTCTAGTCCTAAACATTGTTTAGTTTGAGGCATTTATGTAGCATTTATTTATGTTTTTCGCTCTCTTTTGTTTTTGCTTTTTCACTTTTCAGTTTCACCATTTAATTCCTTATTAAACATTATCAGCATTTGCGAGACAGATTAATTCCTGTTGCGTCATGTACAGTATACAAATGATTTGCCTTCTTTTTTGCAGCCCTTATTTGCATAACGTTTGATGTGGTTAAATGCCTTTTATAAAGCTCTATCACATATATGGTATTTGGATTTCAGCCCTAAATATAGCTCTATTGGGTGAAGTCAACACTCACCCATTTCTTTGACTATTATGCTATACTATTTGTAGTATCACTTGGTAAAAATAATTTTATTTTCTTTTCTAGTTATTGTCTCTACCATATCAGATACTGGTCCTTAAGAAGATGTTATCTGTGTATATATCAAGTAAATAATTTGTCTTCAAAAAAGGTAACTCACCATTGGCAATTATCTTTTCCCAGCTCAGTTTCACTATTAAATAGTGATAAATAGTGATAAATAGTGAGTCTTGTGTTTATTTTTGTGACACATGACAGTAACATCATGAAAAAGAGATTTTTTTTTCTCTGAAACATGTCAGCATTTTAATCATGCTCTAATCTGCTCTGGTCAAGCCATTTACAAACATACAATTAGGACACATCTTCCGACTTCCTGGCTCTTCAATCTTAGTTTGTACTTTTTGTTATTTCTGATACAAGTTTCCTTTTTGAACTTTGTTTCAATGATAATCTTCCTGTTTGTACCCTGCATCTTTATTTTGATTATCTATTCATGTATGTTTTTCTTTATATGTTTATACAGTATATGTGAGTTTTGTATATACCACTCGGGGGGCAAGCCCCCCTGGCGCCTTCGGCACTCAACCCCCAGTTGCAGCCAGTCTGCTGCCTGCATTGTGAAGAGGGGGGCTGAACGCACCCCAAGGAGACGCTGTCGCTCCTCTGAAACCCCCTCTTAAACAGTGATACAATTGGAAACAAATACAGTTTTTTTTTTTTACCTCCTCTTTGCTTGATCAGCTGCTGACTGGCTGCTGCTGCTGCCATGCCGTGTGACCTGCATCTCGCACGGCGCTTTGAACATTTAAAAGCCTGTACAGCAGCTGTCCTACCCTTTGTTTTTTATTTCTGGCACCAGGCATGGTTAAATCTCTTGGCACTCTTGGTAAGGCTCGTCTCACGGAATGTGAGTTCTTGATGTTCTTTGGTTTATAATTTAAAAACGGAATAAGAATCTGAAAATCTAACAACATCACATTAAAGTTCGATAAATTCTGAAAAGAATGATACCAAACATAGATATGTAGGTTTTAAAATAAGCCCAATTTAAAGTGTGATAAAAAATGTGACATAAAAACATCACATAAAATCATTGCACTTTTAGGCTTAGGATTTTATATATAGAGAGCGGATATGTGATCTTTTTTCACTGCTGGTGTCCATGGACATTATTTTTTGCAATTTATGTTCCACTTAAAATATTACAGTCACGTAAAAAGGAAGTACATCCCATTGAAATGGTCGACTCAAAAAATTTGAACAGGGAAATATTAGATGTTCATGCAAACAGTGCCGACAAATAGAGTTGCTATATTTGAACAAATGACATATAAAATTGACATGGTATATTCATCCTCATAAATTAAACAAACAAAAATTCAACATTTTCAGGTGGAAAAAGTAAATACACATCCACATTTATCACCACTTCAAATGCATGAAATTAGAATCAGTTGTTCATTACGTGCCAATGATTAGTAAGAACCACCTTAGGGAGCATGCAGGTGGAACCTGTCTTATTTGAACTGCAAATATCTAGGGTCTGGTGTTCTCTTTGCTTCTGACATGTGTGGTGTCAAGACTGCCAAGATCAAAAGATCTAACTAAGGACTTCGGAAAGTTTTGGATGCCTGTGAGCCTGACAAGGCATTTAAAACATCAAATTATTTGAAATCAATAATTCCTCTGTAATGAAAATCACCTACAAGTGCCGTAGATTTCAAACACCTGCTAATTTATCCAGGTCTGGCTGGCCCCATTCAGCTCAAAAGCTGACCTTTCATTACTAAAAGAAGTCTGAAATAACCTCAGAATCCTCATTAAAGGATTTGCAGGTAACTCATAGAAAAGTTGGTGTCAAACTGCATGCATCTACAATTAGAAAGTATATGACATGTATGTGAGGTGTGTCAGGAAAAAGCCTTTGCTGTCCAAAAAGAACATTAAATTTCACTGAGTCAATGTCAGAGACTGGTGGGAAGTTATGTAAAACACCTACAAGAAGTCATTTTTGCTAAAGGGGACAATGTCACCTTCTGGGAATAAGGGTGTACTTGCTTTTTTCTTTGAAGATAATTTCATCTATTGATATTTTTGTTGAATAAGTGAATTGAAAAGGCACAATTTCAATGTGTTTTTCTTCAAGTATATAACCATTATTTTTAGGCATTGTTTGAGTGACGATCTACTGTTTACCTGTTTAAATATGTTGAAAAAGTCATGACTACCCATGTGGTGTGCATACTTTTTCACATGATTGTATATTTTGAATTTATGTCTAAGATAATATTTTTTCAGTTCAACATCTGTGCCATTTTTTTGATGTGGATTACAACCTTTAAGTTTTATTAATCATCATTCATGTTTTTTTCACGTATTCAGCATAATATTTGTAATTTTTGTTTCAATCTTCTAACTGATATTATATTAAGGTTTATTATTTAATATATAATGCTATCTTTTTCTTTAGTCTATAATACTTTTATTACTCTTCAGTTCCCTGTTTAACCTTTCTTTATGACAGTAACAAATCTTCCAAGAGGTGCAAAACTACTCTAAGGATACACAAAAGATTACAGAAAAAAACATGCAAAGAATGGTGACTCCTCTTGCCTAAGCAAATTTCAGAATTAATAATTCCACTATTCGAAAAATACTCAGCAAAAAAGGGCTTCATTGTAACATGGTATGGTGGAAACTACTTCTAACCAAAAAGAAGAACTTAAATGCATGATTCTCATTTGCTAAGGATTAACAGGATGATCCCCAAAACCTTTTTCTGAAACGTTCTATGGACAGATTAGACTAAGTGCAATGTTTTGTAAGACATACGTCTTGTCATTTTTGGACTAAAGTAAACACAACTTTCCACAGTTTGAACTTCATATACCAATAGTCAAACATGGCTGTAGTGTGATGCTGAAGATGCTTTGCTGCCTCAGAACCTGGACAACTTGCCATAGCTGAAGAAACCACAAATTCTGCATCATATCAGAAAATTCTGACAGAGAACATCTAGTCATCTCTCTGTGGGCTGAAGTGTTGCTGTATTTGGATCATGAAGCAAGACAATGATCCAAAAACAAAAGAAAAAATCTACTTTAGAAGAGCAGAAGCGAATGTTTTTGGGCATCCCAAGGTGAAAGTCAAGACTTAACCCCAAAAAAGATGCTGGAGCATGAACTGAAATGAGCATTGCATACTGAAAACCTTAGCAATGTTTCTTAATTAAAGCTGTTCTACAAATAAATTCCTAATATAAATTCCTGATGCAACTGATATATTGCATTATAGGATGGAGCTGGTAATTGCAAATAAAGTGGTTTGAACAGTAATTAAGTGTAAGGAGGAATTAAATTTTTCATAAACTGCCAGCTGGTATTGGTTAACTTTGTTCACTCAATAAATTACCTATGTAGTCATAACTGTTCAGTGAAACATCTATTAGGAATTTAAGTGATTTTTTTCTTTTGTTTTGTTTTTGTTGGTGGAACATCCAGAAGCAGTTATGCCTATTATGATGTGCACGACTGTCTTTCAGTAAAACCAATCCGTTGATCAAATCTCCATTTAAGATCTAAAAGGGAGCTGACATTTGTTTCATTACAATACACACTCACACAATACCGACTTCACTGTTTTATGAAAGTTTTTTTTTCTCTTCCCTATTAATTTACTTCATTTATCTTTTAGTTTATGTAGAATAACTTAAAATGTCATCCACTGCAAATGAAAGCAAATGAATTGCTCCTGGAGGTGTGCAATGACGGAAATTGGAAACCGCCCGCAGCACAAAGTTGAATGAACACGGAATGGAAGACTAAGAGCTGCAAGGTACTATTTACCTCTTAGCCGCCCTGCACCTTGCCAAATTCTCCTTGTCTCTTTTTGTTAAGCACACAGAATCCAAAGGGCCTTAGTGTTTAGCATATATTTCATGATCCGAAGCTTCCGATGCGGTTTTTGTCGGCTAGTACGCTGGACAATCAAGCTTGCACACGTACATCGGTGGTGATATAGCGCCACTTGTCTCCGAATGAATGACAAAGAATAGTTTGTATGTCAGCCGCAGTATTTTAAATAAAATAAAAGCAAAACAGAGCCTTAGGTGGGCTGGGTGGAATTCGTCTACATTATGTTGTATAAAGTGTCGCAGTGCCACCTGCCTGCTTCACGTGGGAGTTTTAAAAGAAAAAAAGAAAGAAAAATCCCCGTAATGGTAAAATCTTGTTACATCAAGTTAGCCTACCTTTGCCTAATGCTAAAGCCAAAGAGAACGACTACAATTATAACATTATTCCCATGACGCGTTTTGCTGATTCTTAGATTGACTCACACGTGCAAGTAGGCGCTGTGGAGTGACTAGAGCGATGTGTAACGGCATAGTAAGACCTGTTCATTCATTTAGTTTATAAGTCGTCTCTGTCCTTTACGGGGCTGAATCATGCGAAAGGCAAGAAGCGATGCCGCACTTTGCGCCATTCCACTCCCGAGCTTTTAGAAGAGGCGCATACTGGAGTCCAAGACTGTGCTAATGTGAACAGTTATGGGGTAAAAGGTGAGGCATCAAAAGATAATCCGAGCCATGAAGAACCTACCGTTATCTTGTGGCTATGAGAGGTCCTAGAGCAGTGAGGCTGATGCGCTGTATACTGTATAATCATTCCACCTTTTATTATCCATCCACTTTCAGAGCCCACGAGAAACAATCTATGCAAAGAAATGTCATTCTCTGTTGTACATCTTACGCCAAAGAGACAGACGGGCAGACAACCTGACAGACACATAGATATATTTTTATTCCAATAGGAAACTGTGGTGTTTAAGCTTGCACAGAATTCACTGAACTCAAAAGCACGAAAAGCTGTATAGGCGATTTTGCAGGTATACATTTGATGAAAAAAACGTACGGATGGACATTTTTAATAAAAATAATAATAAATAAAGCGTTTTTCTACATATTAAGTAATAGCTTTATACTAATATATTTCATCAAATTTTATTCAATGAATGAAATAATCAGTATACCCTTAACTACGAGCACTGTCGCGAAGCGAATGGGAATGCCGACCGGAATTTTACTGGCGTTTTACTGGTCAGTCGTATTGCATTTTACCAACAATACTGGACCTATGCTGTCACTGTAACATGCATATTAGCAACCCTACTGTAGCAACTAGCCGATGCTGCTTCGGCAGCAGCCGGAGGTGCTTTTAAAAATCAAAGCTTTTAGACGCATAGTAAATATGCCAGTACTCTGCAGAAAACGAAATAATATGTGATTAAACTGCTTATAACTTTATTAACTTTTCCTAACCCAGCCCAAAACTGTTTTAAAGACGGCATATTTATTAATATAAACATACAAGTAATAGTCAAAAGGGTTTTAAAGTATTATTATTAGTTGCTGTTTTAGTCGTCTAGCATAGTGTAATCGTTTAGAGCGTCATAATGTCGTCTTTGAACTCAAGCATTGGTTCCTGAAATCAAAGTCTTTGTGAAAACTGCAGCTGTAGGAGGATCGGAGGATGGCGAGCAATCGATAATGTTTTCTTGCCTTGGGATGTAGGCTACATTGTGTATAATATATAATGCAAGTACTCGGTAGTATATGTGTTTTTCTGTAAAACGCTCGGCTTCACCTTAAAATTTTCTGTCGTCGGCATGTTTATGTTACCTTTTAAAAGCTGCGTTTATGTCTGGCTTCGTTACGTCGAGAGAACGACATTCAGCGGCAATAGACGAGGACAGACTCGGCCAGCATGAACAAAAGCTTTTATTATGCACGTACTTTCCCTGTGAATGGCAGCGTGATCATCATGCGGATTAAGCCTTTTTTTGGAGCGAAACAATAAATGTCAGTTACCTTGTGTGATTTGACAAAAGGTATACAATGAACCCACGTGACACATGGGTTATGTTTTCTTTATTATTTTAAGGATAAATTACTATGAAGTATAACTATTTGGTCTAATGTAATTTAAGGTATTATTGGACTATGGTAAACATTTATGAACATTTTTAATAGTTTGAAAGAGACCCTTTTATCAAATAAATAAAACAGCTAGAACATGTCATCATGACTACTTATTAATTGCTCCATACTGGCGATTTATGAGGAAAGAAACCACGATAGAAAGATATAACACAGTACTTTGGCTTATAATAATCTTCCAAACATGTGTACTCTTTAAATTCATATTTCATTAAAACAATAAAATGGCTGTAATCTATACATTCATTTTCTGAAGCCAGTTATTCTAAAGCAGGGTTGCAGAGATCTGGGGTGTCTCCTTCTAAGTTATCAGTCAACTGTCTCAGATAACACTAATTCTTACACTAATGTCTGAGCAATTAAGAGTCATCAATTAAAAAGCACATCTTTGGATGAAGCCAGAATCCCAGGACAATTTCAATACAGACAGACACTGAGTCTGAATCCAAAACCGGAGCTGTGAAGCAGCAATGCTAACTGCTATTTCACTCTGCTATAGCTGTTTTTTCCTTGGAAAGATAAATATAATTGTGTTAATTTTATTTTATGAGGTCATTCAGATTAGATACCACTAAAATTGATCACAGCATTTTGTGCCCCAGATCATGTATTTACCAATGGAGACCACAGGCTGCAGTCAGGTTCATGTTCTAAACTATGTACACATGGGACAACAAAGACTGAATCCCAAGTAGAAAATTCATGTGCCAAAAGGTCATTGACAGCTCAGGCTGTACCTGGTACCTCAACCCCACTAGATGTTGCAATACCTTGCACATATTTTCACAGGCATCCATCCACTAACATATAATACATCTCTCTGTGCTCAATGCATCCCTTAATGCATCTCCCACCCTCCACTTCATATGTGCCCACCTCCATTGAACTGGTACCCTTGATTTATACTGTAATTACCTGCAGTTGAATTCAGGATAGACTGAGGCACTAATTGTTGCTCCTCCTGTTCTTCATTCTCAGATTAGTTTAAAATTATCTTCTGTCTCTCCTGTTATTAAGTTGAGTCTACATAACCTTGGGGTTATTTTTGAACAGTCCCTGAAGCTTGATGAATATGTAAGATCAGTCAGTGGCTCGTGTTTCTTTCATTTAAGAAATCTGTCAAATCTAAGAATTGCTGTTTCAAAGTCAGAATTGGAGATGTTTGTTCATTCTTTTATTTCTTCACGGCTTGATTATTTTAATGCTCTCTTTACGGGTTTGAGCAAGTCCTCTCTCTCACGTCTTCAGTTAGATCAAAATGCAGCTGCCAGGCTCCTAACTCGCGCTAGCCGGAGTGATCATATCACCCCCATTTTGTACACACTGCACTGGTTCCCAGTGTTTTATAGAATTAATTTTAAAGTTTTGGTACTTACTTTCAGAGCTTTACATGGACAAGCTCCTGAGTACCTAACCAGCCTGCTCCAATGCCATACAGCTTGTCAGACTCTCAGATCTGGGCAATAGGGCCTTATAGTTGCTCCACGCACTCAGCTAAAAACCCGTGGGGCTCGTGCCTTTCACTCTGTGGCACCAAAACTGTGGAATAGCCTGCCTTGTGGTCTGCGTGGAGTCTGTTGATTCTTTTAAAAAACAACTGAAAACATTTCTTTTTAAACAGGCTTTTAATCAGTGCTGAGTAGTTCCAGTTTGTTTGTTTATTGTTTTTATTGGTTTTGTTAATCTTTTCTTTTAACTGTTGTCTTTGTACTGTATTTGTTGTTCAGCGCTCTGTGACCTTTTGTCTGTGAAGGGCGCTATATAAATAAACTACTACTACTTCACTGCTGCTTGATATACTATCTTGATGGAAGAGTCTCCAAATAAAGTGGCTATTGCAAATTCCTCACCACTCTGTGTGTATTATAGACTCTTAGGTGATTGTAGTCATCCCCACACTGCAGAGCACTTCTCTGTTTTTATTTAATGACCTTACAAAGCCACACTGTAAAAAACTGCCAGCATTTCACAGGAGTTAACTGAACTTTTCACAATAAAATTCTGTAATGAACAATGCATTGTGTCATCACAGCAGGCTAAGCCATCTTCTGTCACAAGACAGCAAATTACTGTAAAATTGTGTTTGGACTGGTCAGCTTTGCATTGTGAGACATTTTTAGTTCTTGCATTTTCCTAGCATTTCACTTATTTGTTTGGTAAGATGAAAGTTAAAAATGAAAATCCTGAATGCAGGGACACTGATGGAGACTTGTATGATATCACGCAAACATTACAACGTTTAAACAACAAGGAATGAGTTACCAAATAGTAAGGTGGAAATAGAGAAGAGGTTTAGGAAGCTTCAGACCTCAGCTTAATGTAAATTGTGAGGAAAATAAGGGAACACGTTGAAAAAAAAATACATAACATTAATTATAAATTTTCACAGTCCAAAATCTGTGATACTGTAAACAGTTAAAACAATTATTTGAAATACTTAAATACACATAAACTTAATTTTAATCAAGTGTTTACCAATTAATTATTTCATGGTGCAAGACTATTTGTGAATAATTGTATTGCTGTAAAGTCACAAAAGCACCAAAAACTAAATTTGCATAAAGTTAGTATATTTACATAAGTAACGCTCCCATTGCAGCAACACTGTAAATTGTTCCTAATGACTCGCTCAACTTTGGACTGACAGAAACAAAAATTTATAGATGGCAAGGAAACTCATTTTTATGTATGCTGAAGGTTATTTTTGTGATTATACTATAGAAGAGGATTTCTTTTTTTTTTTTTTTTGATAAGCTGGAGAACCTGTGGCACACCCTCCACTACAAAAGCAACTGTTCCTTTTCCACCAGATGCCATTAAATAGCTTTAATAAATATTAATGTTGTTTCACTGGATAAAACTGATGGCTTTGCATGTCTGACAGCAACATGAGTGGTAACTCAATTGCTAATCATTTAACTAATTAATAATTATTCATTAATTTTTAATCATTTAACATGATGTCCCTACATTGATGGGTTAAAGACCAGAGGTCCACATGACCATCATCATCAAATTCTTCCATGTGAAGCCTGAAAACCATGAGGACTGATTGAGATCATTGATGTTAGGTAAAATGCCTAGAGGGGGCTGGGTGGTCCTGTGGCCTGGAGCCCCTGCTGATTTTTTGTTTCTGTCCTCCCTGGCCATTGGACCTTACTTTTATTCTATGTGAATTAGTATTGCCTAATTTTATTTTTTATATCTTTTTTCTGTGCTGTAAAGCACTTTGAGCTACATCATTTGTATGAAAATATGACATATAAATAAATATTGTTGTGGTTGTTGTTAACTTTTTGAGGGCTGAATATTTTTTCCAAAAAACTCAGTTTTCTGAAAAGCACACAAAGCGATGGTTTCACACATAAGCCAACATAAACCATCTGTTGCTATGTGCTGTAGGCACATGTTTGGCATTTCTGGTGGCAGTGGCTGAGTGGGGGCACCTCAATGGTCAGCAGGAATGCATGATGGGCCAGCTGCCTGGCTGTCTTCACACAGCAGGTGGGTGGTGGTGGTGGTCTCAGTGTGACACAATCTGATTTGTACCTCTTGTCATCATACGTGGTGGTCCTACCAGGCAAACGCTGTTGTAGGCGCATCAGCACCACGATCAGCTGGGGACCGATCAGATGATGCTGGTACCTCACTATGGTTTCCAGATCACTTGCATCAAACACGGAGTCCAGCAAGTCAGAGTCCTGATCACCGAAATTACGTAAAACATCCACAGAGTATTTTGCTTTGGTCTCTCGCCAGATGTCGGCGCCATTTTAGAGGTTGTTTACTCTTCACTACTCAGGCGCGTGTAGGGAATCGAGGTTCAATCAACAAAGCGATGTAATTTTCCTTCTAGCAAAGAGAATCGAACTAAAACGTAAGGGTGAGTTTCGTTGCAGTTTACAGCTGATTACCGTCCTCCACTCCTGAATTTTGACAAAAGTCGACATCAGCCCTGAAAAAGTTAAACTATTAGGTTACAGACAAATATGTTTTTCTGGTTTTACTGTCTTCTAACTAAAACTGATTTAGTAAATTTACAGATAATTACTGGATACTAAATTGCAGTACTAGTACAGTTAAAATGTAAAAAAACAGAAACTTACTGTAATTCAACAGCAGCATACTGCTACATTACATTAGGTTTGTGGCCCAGTTTACTGTGATGTCACATAGTACTGTATTTTTGTTGTAATATACAGTAATATGATATAGCAAAATACTGTGAAAGTAATGCAATTAGTAGCCAGTAATTTACAGTAAATGTATGGTCAGATTTTTTACAGTGTGGATAAGGACAATATAACATTTACGTGGTTATTCATGTTTCATTAGTCAAGGCTTCATAAGGCTTGTTTGCCAAATGTCCTTCTGGGGATATAACTTTGAGAATGTGCACCACAAAAGGGAAAGCACACCAATGTTCATGCTTTGTCACAAATACCCTGTGCCCTGCACTGTGAAAAAGTTGAATTTGACTCAGTTCTCCTCTAACCAGGTTAGCATTAATGGTTTGAGAAACAGGGGGTGGAGAAGCAGGTGGGCTGTTAGCACCTTCTGATGTGCAGCTATACTGGAGGGGGGAGAGGGCTGCATGATCTATGCTGGCATTTTAGGGGTAGGGTGGGGTGGATGAGTACCTCTGAGGGAGGGAATGGTGGCCGGTGAGTTTGTGACAAGTAAAGCAGGAGCAGGGCAGTCGAACTAACTGTAGAATAGATTGAACTCATTCGATCTCTCCACATGGTGCTCTACTCTACAGATGTTCGTTTTTTATAGCTGTGTGGTAAAAAAAAAAAAAAGCAACAGACATAAAAAGGTTTGGGAATGGCCACCTCGTATACTGAAAAATCAGCAAAATAAAAGAAACACCTCTTTACAAAAGTGGAGTTCACAACTGAACTGACTAACAGGTTGGAGATGGATTCTGGGTATTGGAAATGACGCCATCAGGGATTGCCAGAAGTGAAATCAACAATGGGTGGACCAGTGGTGATGTCATTGGGAGGCAGGGTATTTGGCTGAACTGCAGAGGAACAAGAGGAGAGAGGACCAGGTGAAAGCGCCAGCTCCTGGCTGATGAGTAACACCTGTACACCAGGGCTATTCAATTACAAATTCCATTGGGCCAGATTTTCAAACCAAGAAATTTAGCTGGGCCAGACATTTTCAGTGCCCAATAAGCAGCAGGTAATGACAAATTTTAAATCAACACAAATGAATGTATTTATAAAACAAGTAATGTTTATTCACTGTTTCCCTTTTAAATTTGGTCACATCTGCACTGGCAATCGTAAACGCCAGAAGTGACTGTAATCTGTTGAGCCCTTGAGCAAGGCCCTTAACTTGCAATTGCTTTGTCCTGGGTATGACATTAATCTGCATCCAGCCCTGGAAGCAAGTCCTCCAATTGACAAGGAAAACTTGGGGGTTGGAGGCAGGATTGGCTTGTTAAGCATCCCTTACATTTACAAACAGAAGGTCAATTGTCCTGTTCTTTCTGGTGTGGCAATCAACATACTGAAAGAAGGAAGGCAGAGTAGAGTCCAGTGTAGTATGATTGAAATCGCCAGAGATTGTAATCAAAGACTCTGGGTGTTGTCTGAAGTCCCTGTGTTCATCCATGGAGGAACATAAACAACAACAACGATGGAGTGAGAAAGCTGTCTGGGCATGTAGTATGAGCGTACACCCACCGCTAATAGCTCAATGTCCCAACAGCAGATTGTTTCCTTAGTAGTTACATGCCCCGGGTTACACCACCTGATGTTAATAAACAGTGTGAGTCCCCCACCTTTGATTCTGCCACAACATTTAGTGTCCCTGTTATCTCTTACAGATGTGAACCACCTAGAATATCGTGAATTCTGTTGGTTAGCTATGTCCGTCAAACACAATAAACTCCACTCCTGATAGACCTGATAGTCTTAAATTGTTGATGCTTGCTCATCCGTCTTGTTGACCAGCGGGTCTATATTCCCAATTACCACAAATGGAATAGATTTTTTATACTGTATTTACTGTGTTTGTTTGCAAGCTTTGCCTTTACCTTAGCGCCGGCCCTACATCCCCAATACCTGAGCCTCAGTATTTCCAGAATGATCTGTACTCCGCCAGGACATCTTTTTGTTTGGAGTGTGAGTAGCTCTTCCTTTGTGTAAACAAATTTCCTGCTGCTCACTTGTGTTGGAAAAGATTCATAAAAAGATCCATATTCAAAGAATACTTAAAGAAAAGCACTGCATACAGACAGACAGTCGAGAAGGAGGTCTACGCTATAAGAGAGAGGAGAGGTTAGGAGCACGCACTGATATAGCGCATTGCCGCACCCACCACATGACAAATCAACTCAGGATCCCCAGATTAGGACCCAAGTGCAGCCATGCAATGGGTGACATCTCAGCACCACACTAGTTCAGATGGAATGGAAGAGTGTGAGGTTTTTTATGGTGGCTGGGGATCCAATTCTGCCACCAACCCCCAGGTTTTTCCCTGCAGGTTGGAGGACCTACATGCAGGGCTGGATGCAGATTAACATCATACCCAGGACGGAGCAATTGCAGGTTAAGGGCCTTGCTCAGGGGCCCAACAGAGTAGAGTCACTTCAGGCATTTACGGGATTTGAACCGGCAACCTTCCGATTACCAGTGCAGATCCCTACCTCAGAGCCACCATTCCACCCTATGCTATAAGCAAAGAAAAAAAAACGCTGTACGCAGATAGAAATACTGGCTAGTCTGCCACTCATGTCTGCGCCTGGAGATAAACTCCCAACAGACACTGAGTCTTCCCTAAGGTTTCCTCCTAGTTGGCCATGCCCATAAAACCTCAACATCAGATGCCCAAACCACTTATATTGGCCTTCTTGATGCAGATGGTCAGTAGTTTTACTCCAAGCCTCTCTTGAATGTTTGTGCTTCTCTAAAGTAAAGCCCAGCCACCCTGTGGAGAAAGTTATGTCAATCTCACAATCCCTTTTCCCTAACTCATAAGCAAGACTTTGAGATACTTAAATTCCTCCACTTGAGGACAGTCCACCTCTTCTCTACTAAGGATCAAGGCCCCAGATTTGGGGGTGTTGATCCTCATCCCAGGCACTTTACACTCAGTAATAAACCAGTCCAATAAATGCTGGAATCCACAGCTTGATTAATCCAAAAGTGCTAAGTCATTAGCAAAAAGCAGAGATGCAATTCTACTCACCTGGCTGCACTTATATATGCTGTCCAGAAAAATCACAAACAGGATAGGAGACAAAGCATATTCCCATACCCAATGGAAACGGTGCTGGTCCACTGATCCACTGTTCCACTGCCTGGAAAGAATTCAAATTGCTCCTCCCGGATATGAGGTTGCATGACTCTTATCCAGTATCCTGGCATAAGCCTTTCCAGGGAGACTGAAGAGTGTGATCCTGTGATAACTGGAGCACATACTGTACTTCAGTACCCATTATTGAAAATGGAGACCACCACCTCAGTCTGCCATTCTGAGGGCACTGCTTCCAAAAACCACACAACATTGACAAGGTGTTTCAGCCATGACAGCCCAACAATGTCCAGAGCTTTCAGCATTACCAGGCAAATCACATCTACCCCAGGGGCCTTGCCACTGCAGAGTTTCTTAAATACCTCATTGACCAACCTCAGCAAATTGATCGCTGATCCCCCATCAGCTTCTGGTACTGCCTCATCCATCCATTCATCCATCCGAGCATGTCTCCATCGGCTTCAGGATCTACTTAAAGTGTTCTTTCCCATGTTAGATACAAACTTAGTTTAGGTCATCATTTCTCCACATTTGCTGAGAACAACCTGGCTGAAGCCCTGACCTCTCCGTCTGAGTCGCCTGATAGTATACCAGAGCATCTTTGAATCCAGTTGATAGTCACTTTTAATGGTCTCTCCTCCCAAACTTGCTTCCCTGACTGCCAAAGCCCCTGCATTTTTTGCCTGTCTGTACCCCTCTGCCGCTTTGGGAGTCTCTCATGCTAACCATACATAGAAGTATGTCATTCTTATGCCCTTTTTGAGGCAGGCTTAAGAAAATAAAACTATCCCTGAAAAATTAGTCAATCCCTAATGCATCCAGTAAGTGTGCTAATGAAGCATAGGGCATTTGGCTAGAGTTCAGTATACCTTCTGCTGTCTTTTGAACATGGACACACTCTTTGTTTATTATATGAAATATGTATACTTATATTTTAAAGAGGCTTCCCTACATCTGAGTAAGCGTTTTGCTAAAATTACTAAAAAGGAGAAGAAATAAAAAATTATACTCCCTGCTGTATTCTGTCTCCACAACAACAGCAACACTTGTAATATAGAGTGTCATCCTAGCCTGGATGCCAGCCCAACAAATGGACAATATCAAACACATACTTGAACACATGTACATCAGGGTATTTCTAGAGTCACCTGAAAGCAACAAGGTTTTTGCTTTTGTACAGTGGGAAGAAACCAGAGTCCTGGTATTGTGGGAAAAAAAAACTGGAATTACTGAACAGAAATACAAAAATCAGTACTCATTCAAAAACATTTGTCTTATACAACATTACTTGTCTTTGGCTCATTAGGCATACCTAAAAACTACTTTCACATGTAACTGAGCATGCTCCACAGTGCTTCAATACACAAGTGACATTGCTCTTTGGCATTAACTATGAAGGCCTGATCTTTGGAATCCCATATAGAGAGCACAGAAGACTATGAAGTAACATTGCTGATTTTTTCATTTTCATATGGAAGGGGGTAAACACTCTTAGTTCATATTTTTGCACCTGTAAGCTTGGAGCAGCTACACAATAATTTAACTAAAAAAAGGAAAGAGTAAAAATATTATGTCAGTAAAGATCAAATAACAGACTTTCATTTGTAGCACTCTATAATTTAATTGCTATTATACTTTAATTAAAATAAAAACACATATCACCTACCTTATGTCCCTGTCTTGCCATGTTGCTGCTGTTATTTAATCAACAATTGAATAGTTAATTTCTGGTGTCTAATAAAGAACTTCATGCTTGTCGATGTTTTTACTGTGATTCCATACACCTATCATGTTGTGTCCTGAGGCTGTGCAGACTGTCCTGCAATTTCCATTTTAAAAGATTGTTACACTCTGAACACTTCACAAAGCCTTTTAAAGTCTAATCCAGAGTAGTTCCACAGAAATGACAAACCAAGATGTTTCACATTTACCCGCTACAGGGCACCAGAATTTTCCATCTTTTAATATAAAGCAGTGCTAAGCCAGAGTCATGCCAGTATGAAAATAACACCCCTCACAATCTTGCAATTTAATTGTATGCATTTTAAACGGGCACAGGAGATAACTGAGGTGCTATGAAACATGCATAATGCACAAAGATTACAGTTTTCACCTCTATGGTTTGTTACAATCTCCAATTTTACTATCTGAGGTATCAGGCAATTTTATAACCCACACCTGAGGAACACCTGCACTATATTTTCCCAAACCAGTCTTGAACACAGGTGAAAGGTTGAAACCGCACTCGCACCCATGCAAATCTCTGTTTCATGTTCTCCTGAAAGACTAAAGTGTACTGTACCATATTGCTAGTATATATATCTACCACAAAAGACTGCTTAGGGCATAGATAGGCATCATATAAACTATAGCTGTTCAAAGGCATACTGTCCTCTTTTCATAATGGTTGGCTTTGCTCGAGTGGTGATGAAAACATCTATTAAAGTAGAATAAACGTCTCAAAGTATGAAATCTACCTCAGAAAATCACCTTTGTGAGTGAGGTTCTTGGGATGTGGTCAGTCTGGCACTGCAGCCAATTTAATATGATCCTAGATGAACCATGTGTCCTATAAATATCACTGCCCTAGGGTGCTGCCCAGCTGACTACTTTGGGCTTCAGGCCTGTCACATCATAAGCTCCAGCATACTACAAACATTCCAGGAAGATGATATTTAAAGTGCCATAGATCTTTTTCCATTGACAACAGTTTTGATTTTAGACACTTTGTATAGCATGTTTAACCAGGCACTGCATAGGTCATAAAATAAAGCAACTCTGAGACACAATCAGGTGTAACATTAATCCTAAGAAGGACATACAAATCCATTTGAGTCATGCTGCTCAGTTCCATAGACTCCACTGAGAACCAGGAACCATCTTTTTATCCTATAAAGAATGGCTGGAGTTGACAAAGAGTTGCTAGATGACTCAGTAGTACTTGTGTTCGCCATTGCTTTTACCAGGTCACTATAGCTTGCATTATCCCTGTCATCCATCGATAAGCAGTGTGATGTGTAAGGTGTCCTAGTAGTCTACTATATACCTGATTTGAATAAATTCTTCAAAATCATTTACAACAAACAGTTGTTCAAACTCCATTAGCAGTTTTCACCACCAGGTATTAACAATATCTATTATTATTGTTAATTAACAATTTAACAACCAGAAATGACAGGTTATCATACTGACAACACAATGGCAAGAATAGGATTAACAGATTGTGGTTTACACAGTTGACTTGCATGTCCTTAACTCAACAGATGTTTTCTGTCTAAATAGGTTTGGCTGCTCTCTTTTTCTCAGCTTAGTTTTTTTTTTAACTTCTTAAACACATCTTTGGTAAGTGCCAGTTTTCCCAGTAACATGCCTTGTCTTAGGTTTGGTTGAGCCGAATGGTGATAAACTGGAAAATGTTCTACAGAATTTAATTTATACCAGTAGCACTAGCCAGGAAAGACAACCAAACATGAGGAAGACACCACATATATACTCTCCTCACTTGCACAAGCTAGTATAGACAACCGGTAAACATCCCACAATGTGCTTCTTTATGTTAAGGGGGATTTCAAAGACAATCTATGCATGTCCTGGTATAGGTAAATTTGTCATGACCCCCATTCTCCATCCCCCCAAGGGACAAAAAACATTTACCTGTAGAACCCAGATTTACCGTTGCCATATTGTAGTATCTTCACACATTTAATGGCTTTTTTAATGCTGTTGTTGAACATAAAAAGCTCTTTTGTGAACAAGGGAGAGTCTTTTAAGGCTATGTTCACACTGCAGCTAAAAGAGACTCTCTTCTGTTTTTTGCCTTATAGCTTTTGTTTTGAGCAGTTCTCACCACCATAGGCAGGAGTGGTAATAACGACGTGTAGCGTTTGGATGCAAAGCAGTATTTACGAAAGGCGTGTAAATACCTTTTGAAAAATGCTGATTCCATACTGTTTTTTCTTTTTTTTTTTGCTAATCACGCTTCTCAAAAATATTAGACCCATGAAAAAATGGGAGTTGAGTGTAGTATAGCCTTATTTTGGTTTCAAAACACAAGTGAATGTGCCATAGTGGAACTGGTGATCAAACGGTCATGGTTTAACAACAACAAAGCAACAGTTATGAAAAGGAAAAAGAAGCTTAGGAAGGATATTCATCTTGACAGTGTTAATTCTTCAGCTAAAGTGAGATGAAGGGTAAAACATCTATGCAAGTCTTGCTTAATTCTTTCAATACAGAAAGCAAAATTTTGTTGATAAAGAGTTTTATGTTTACTTGTGATGTTTACCCCTAGGTATTTAAACTGATCTGCGATGATAAAAGGGAAGGTGTCCAATCTAATATTATGTGCTTGAGAGTTCACTGGAAAGAGCACACTTTTATTCAAATTAATTCTGAGAACAAAATGTTGTCTTTAGTAGTTTGTCAAAGGCTGGTTGTGCCAATTTGCCTTCTAGTGTATTTTTGCTTTTCTTTTTCTTATTATGATGGAACGGTTTATTGTATGTGATGCACTAGTTTCTCACAGTTTTGTTTAGTTTCAAAACTATACAAAATATTTATTTCATATTCAAAAATGAAATATGTATATGTTTTGGTGGCTGCTTTTGTGGAGATCTGATAAAAGGGTGCTTTGGGTAATTAAGTTGTAATTGATGATATTTTATACACTGAAAAAAACATTTAAAGAAGGTACTGTAGGCAGGTGTTAGTAGATTATTAAGGGGAAGAACTGTCACAAACAAATTATGGGTGTATCAGGGACAGCAACTCAGCAAAATTTTTCATACCATACAATGTTATGAACATATTGACAATTGGCTACCACCCAAAAAAGAACCAGCCTACAGTAGTCCTGTGTTTGAAAACAGACCATTAATACAAGTATTAATGAAAATTGTGCAGAACAGGAGAGATGCCACGGTCAGTCAGTTATAAGCAGTATACAACATTGATGCTGCAAAAGAATGCACTCTTCCTTGAGTACGTCAGCTGATGACTAAGGTAAGTCTCATTGCCTGTCAGTGAGCAATAAAAAGGCAAAGCTTATGGAGTACAATCACTGTACAGTAAAGGACTGGAACAATATCTTCTGCCCTGATGAATCCTGAAGATGGCCAAAATTATGTGCCCACTAGTCAGTCACACAAAGTGAAGGGAATTCGTGCTGGAGGCGGCAGCAGTATAAAGGTGCTGGTTAAGTTTTCATTGAACACGCAGGGTTCCATTTGAGTGCCACCCTATTTTTTAACATTGTTGTCATTGTTGCATTGTTTGCATTGCAAGCTTCCACTTGGGAGACAGGCATCATCTCAACTCACTGGAAAATAAGTCTTGTAGTCCATATCTGTTGTCCCTGTCTTTAGCATGGGAAAGGCGCTACAAAAAAAAAAAAAATATTATTATTATTATTATTGCCTGGATTGCGGCAACTATATGGGGATAACACTGCTCTCGATGCCGGGTAAGGTACTCGCTGGGCTCATCCTCAATAGGTTCCGTGATCACTTGCTCACCTACCAGCAACCGGAGCAGTCTGATTTTATGCCTAAGAAGTCCACCATCAACCTCATCCTAGCACTGAGGGTTCTCATCAAGCGATATTTGGAAACATAAATATCGGTAGAGTTTCTTTGCAGCCTTTGCTGATTTTATAAAGTGTTGGACTCAGTTGATTGACCTGCCCTGTGGGATATCCTGAGACTTTGCGGGATCCTCTCAAGGCTGCTGGATTTCATGGCCAGTCTGTACACTGGTACTGTGAGTGCTGTACAGAGTGGAGGCAGGACCTTTGAATTTTTCCCAGTTGATTCTGGAGTTCATCAGGGGTGTGGTCTTGCTCCTACTCTCTTCAATCCTTTGGTGCCACTACTTTTACAGTGTCAAATGAGAGGTTACTCATAGAGTCCCAAATGAGACACATTACCTGCATTGCGAGGGAGCATCAGTTACAGCACTATGGCCATATGGCACAATTTCTCAAAGGTGATCCAGCTCACTGGGTCCTCATTGTTGAGGACCTGTGCAGCTGGACCAGGTCAAAGGGAAACCCATGCAACATCTGGCTGCAACATCGATGATCATCTCCAGAGGGTGGGACTGGACCATGCGTCTGCCTTGGGGGCTGCCAACCAGGATCCTGAGCTGTTTTACTGTGTAGTGGGTGTGGCAATGTGCTGTACCAGTGCATGCTCCCCAACCTGACCTGACCTGCTGTCAATAATGTTTTATTTATCATATATTGTCCTTGTTTATTTTCTATGTAGTTTTTGTATGTTGGATTCTGTAACATTGCAGCTTCCACTTTAAATCAACATAGTACCTATCTGTTCATAACAACACATTATCCATCTTCAACCTGCTTTTTCAGCAGATTGAATTTATATAACATTAAGGTAAATGTTCTGGAATTGCTCCATTTGTTGAGGAAGAGGAGCAAGCTACATGGAGTAAAGTTTCACCAAGAGCTGTAACACAAAGTGGAAACAGTATGGTCAAGGAATCCTGTGTAGCAATATGTTGAACAATTTTGATTCCTTTTCAGTAGTGGATGAACAGGAGGATATATGAATAAACATGTTGTTTACTTAAATACGTAGGGCAAAATTATTCCAATATTAATGTTATGAAGGATAGGCAGTTAAACTGTAGTAATTCAAATTGAAGAGAAAATCTTCCCTGATTAAATTAAAGAAATATGGTTTAGAATATAATAAATGCCTGGCATAGGTTTAGTCTGGATTTACACAGTTACATTGACATTTACTGCATCTAGTTAATGCCCCTTTTGTCAAGCACAACTTCAAAATCACAAGCATTCATTAAACTGGAGAAGGAGTGGAAAGGGGTAATATGATTATGATTTTCTCAAGGTTACACAAGTGTGGGCAATACATATTGTTTTACAGTTTATGCAAAAATGCTTTTTGTCTTTAGTAAAAAATAACTTATTCTTTCATTAATTTGAAATGTCCCATTTGATACTTTAGTGCTGTAGAACAATTCATTTTCTCAAGCATGAGCAATTGCACTGTAGCTTAAAATATCAGTGACGTTTTTGGCATGAAAATTCTGGTGGGAGCACATGGACTTGGGAGGGAGACACTGTTAGAAAAAGTGAGGCAATCTTGAGAGGTTGTGAAGAAGGTGTGTGTGTGCATGAGTTAGTGAGTGAGAGAAACAGAGGGAGAAAAAGAGAGATGATCAAAGCACTTAAAAATTAGAGGTTACGAGTCCTCCGCTTAAATCCGTTAGCCCGGGTACATAACAGCTCATGAGTTCCTGATCCTGGCTTGGATCAGCTCATGGAGTTCTGGCAAGTGATATCAGATGGTGTTGTTTCTTGCCACAAGAGTGGGTAATATGAAATTGCAGGCAATGGATGCAGCAGAAAGTAAAAAACAAAAAAAAATTGGAGCTGCACTGAAGGAACATAGAAGATCATATTGGCAGCCGCAGTGTTGGAGGGAGGCCAAGATAAGAGATGGCCTTCAATAAACCCTACATGAGGAAGAGAGCTAGAGACACTGCGTTTCCCAATGTATTAGGCTATCAACTCTAGTAAAGATGAAATGTCACCTAAATGATGCCATGAAAAATAACAGAAAATAAAGATTTGTTAAAGATACCTCAACATCAGTATCAAATACTCAATAATGAAAGCAGAGGAATATTCATACATTTCCTAATTTTGTTCAATGGGCAAACTGCTAAATTGTACTGTAAATAAATAATCAATATGATTCATGGTAAAGATAATGGCTGCTGAAAACACACTCCCTTTATACCGCATCCCAAAAAAATGAACCAATGGGTCATTTAAAAGGGTTCAATCCTTCAAGCCCTAAGGTGGAACTGAAAAGTTCTGTCTGCATGTGCAAACACACAAGCAAAGGACTGCCATGAACATTGAAGGGTCAAAACAGCTGCCCAAGTATCTCAGAAAAAAGTTAGTGGTGCTAGGCACAAAGAAAATGATACTCCAAAAAGGAATATTTCCTTAGATAACACCATGCATTGAGTATATAAAAAAAACTTATTATGATTACTAAGTTTAGTTTACTACAAACATTTTAAAAATACATTTTATTACTGATGTGGGTTTACGACTTATTTAAATTTTTTGCACAACAGTGCCAACTTTTGAGAAATAGGGAGTAGTGCCCATTTGTCTTTAATGCATTATAACAACATTACATTGTTATTGAATTTCTTGTAGCAGAGAAGTAATTAACAATGAATAGTCACAGACGATGAAAAATATATTTACAGCCAATGTCGTTGATGAAAGAACTACTATTCATTGAGCTCCACATACTGCAGGTTTTGAGAAAACACCATCGATTTTGTAATAATGATGAGGTTACTGAAGAGGTGAAGTGCCCGTGAGCACAGAATTTAGAATGGTGTAAGATAGGGATATATGTTCTTATTTCACTGGTTCAAGTTTGTTGAAGCTGATGTAGAAAATGAAGAGTACAGAAAATATGTCTACTTTTCCCATAAGAATATAAACACAATTCTGTAATAAATTAATAACAATACAAATTGTGTTGAAAAACTTGCTGGGCATTCTTCTTACATGACAACAAAAATGTTCAGTGAATTTTCTCTTTGCTTCAGTTTCTTTGCTACTAAAGTCTAGTTGATCCACGACCAGCAATGTAGAACTACAGTAACTAGCCAAAAACTATAGTAAGAGAAGATCAATTCAGAATAAAAGAACAGAACCAATTCTTCAAAATGCATACCCATCTCTTCAGAATTCACTTTTAAATCATTATTATCAGTGTGTAAATTCACTTATGTGTGTCACTTCATAATGACCATGAGTTATATGTCATCAGAATAAGGACCATTATGAACCGAGTTCATGATTAAGTATTTTGATTTTTGTCATTATCTAAATTGATATTGTACTAAAATAAACCATCCAATCACACATTTTTTGTTTCCATCCATTTATTCCCCCATTATCTAGCCTGTCTAGATCCAGTGCAGGGTTAGGTCTGGATCCCATCCCAGCATAACTAGGTTCAGAGTGGGGACCATCAATATACAGGGTACCAATTTCTCAAAGGGAAATGGATATGTATGTAAGTAAACATTTTTTCAAAATTAAAATTTGTGACATCTCTCTATTATAAAAAAAAATCCTGGAGAGAAACAGTAGGGAGACGATACGTGATCTTCACGTTAAGATCACGGAAGACACTTAAAAGACCCGCAAGACTAGAGAGATTGGCCACGGAGTGTCTGCTGGGGACCTTAAACATGAGACTTTGTACCAAAAGATTAACCCATGACCGTCTCGCGATGACGTAGAACATTAGATTCTAGAAAGACAATCCCTACTTACAAATAAATAAGAGCAAGGGCAGCCAGCCACACACTCAGTCATATTTTGGCTTTGAGCTCACACAGATCCAGGGCTCTCAGCGCATATAAAGCGTATAAGGACAATACGTTATAAATGAAACGTAAACGGCAAAGCGAAGAAGAAAGCAGCGCGGAGAAAAGAGACTCAAAAGCGTTGGAGAGACAAAAAAGAAAAAGAATAATCTAGGTGCAAATTCAGAAAATAAGGAAAGTAATTATCAGTCCGGAACAAGTGAAATTGAAAAAAAAGCACGTCCAATCAGGACGTTTGCACTATACACATGCAGAGCAGGTCCTTTCATCAGATTGGCTGGCCCAGCACTGTTTCAGCTGTGGAATGGCCAAATTGGGGAGGCAGCTTGATGGAGGAGGTCTCCAGGACTATAAACAAATCCAAATCATATTATGTGATGTCATCCATTGTTAAATTCCGCTATGTACTTCTAAAACTTTTACTTTTATACTGTATTGAGGATTTGTTCTGTTTTGTGTATTGTATTGTATTGACCCTCTTCTTTTTGACACCCACTGCACACCCAACCTACCTGGAAAGGGGTAGGTTGAACTGCCTTTCTCGAGGTTTCTTCCATTTTTTCCCTACTGGTTTTTTTTTTGGGAGTTGTTTCTTGTCTTTTTAGAGAGTCAAGGCTGGGGGGCTGTCAAGAGGCAGGGGCTGTTAAAGCCCATTGCGGCACTCCTTGTGTGATTTTGGGCTATACAAAAATAAATTGTATTGTATTGTATTGTTAGAGATTATGGAAGTAGTGATAAGTAATTATCAGCCCGGAACAAGTGGAACTGGAAAAACAGCACATCCAATTCAGATGTTGGCGCTATACACAGGCAGAGCAGGTTAGAGATTATGAAAGCAGTGGAAGTCAAAAGGCTAAAAAAAAATAGTTAGTACAATACATATGAGAAAAGTTAAAGAATATGAAAGTAGGAAAATTAGAAAGTATAAAAAAAGGAAAGTAAAGATTGCAGGAGCGCAAACAAACGGAAATTATTAGTCGAAAAAGGGAAAATAATCACCACGGACCAGGTGTCATTAAAAAAAGCAGGATAAAGCGAGGTCAGAAATAAAAGACAGAGTAGAAAACAAAGTGAAATGTCATAAAAAGGTTAAAAAGCAATGGGGCCAAACACATGCAGAGCAGGTTAGAGATAATAAAAACTGGAATTCAAAAGACTCAAAAAAAACTTAGGTGCGAAACACATACAGAGCAAGATACAGAATATGAAAGCAGAAAAAAGCGACAGTGTCAAAACAAAGAAAGTAAACATCACATTAGCACAAAGAAAGAGAAATTATTACTCGGAGAAATAACAAGAAGGTGAATAGAGATCAAATATATGGACATAGGTGATATGTCAGAAGTATGTAAATATTGTAATGCTTTGAAGTTTAAGTCAAGAGAATTTCAAAAACTGAGTTTACCTCACATGCATTTATTGGTTACTTTGCAAAAAAATTATTAACTGCTGATGATGTAGATCGTTTTGTCTATGCTGAAATTCCAAAAAGAGAAAGCTATCCTGAATTATGGTACATAGTAATTAAACACATGTCTCACTGACCTTATTAAAAAGATTCAGTACGTTGGGACTGGAAAGATTCAAAATATTGTTTTTACAAAAAAAAAATAAATCTTAAAAGTGTGTATCCGGAAAAACAAAAATGGGGGTTGGCAAGCGAAGCCCCCTAGTCTCTTTTAAATAAAAAGTGTGTCATTTGAATTGTCTGTAATTTGTGATCAGTTCTGCTCAACCTGTTACCACCACGATTTTCAAGTGCACAGAAAATGAAATGAGAAATGAGACCTGTAATAATGAGCATCAATTCAATATATCTGTAGTAAGGAAAGAAATGGAAAATAAAAAGTAATGAATTGTTTTATATTTTATATAGCAGAGGCTACAGAAACAGTAATAATACAAAATGATAATCATCCATCTGCACTAAAACTAAAAGTTACCATTCAGACTTTTTATTTTTTTAATAAACATCTCCTGCACTTGCAATGACAATAAAATCAGCAACACTGTAAAATTTGGTAAAATTATTCTTACTACTTAAACATTAAATGCACCAGTTTTACCAGGCGATTTGTATATGTTGTCTGTGTACAATGAGCCCTTCTGTATTTTCTCTAAACAGTTAATATGTCACATCTTTACTGTTCAATATTCTGAGGAGCTGAACATTGGAACTTTACTATTAGGACACCCATCTCAATAAACTGAGATGAAACAGCCAGGCTTTCCATGTTATTATGAGACTGGAAATAACCACACACACTAGTTTTCATTTCCTATATTCACCAGGTATGTGATATCTTCTAAGAATATCAACAAATTCACAGGGACCTCTACAGCTTCAAATTTAATAAAGACTGAATTATTCAGGGTAATTCTTGACAGTCACATATTTCCTATTTCTGTTTATGACTTTGGCATCTAACATCCTTAACATGCTGCATGCATCTTAAAAGATTTACAAAATTATTTCAGCACTGATAAGGGTGTGATGACTTGCAGATTATTTAATACATTTATGCTGAGAGCACTTGTTTCATTTTTTTTAACAGTTCCTTGTTTTGATCCATATCTTTGAGTGATTCAAGTAGCATCCCCACTGAGCTGTGCAGCTTTTCCCAGAGGCCTCATAGCAGGAATAAAGGACACACTGTTTTTACATGATTCAGTCACTTTATTTTTCCACACACAAGTGCTTTGATGTCTCAGGCAGTGCCAACTGACATTAACAATTGTATATACACAAAAGGAGGAAAGCAGTCAGGTACTGTGACATTGATCACTTTCAGAAACGAAATGCCTTTCAATGTGAAGTAAATGCCAACTTACATTTTTTTGTAATATGATGTGTTTAAATGTATGCATGGTTTAAGTTGTTTGCTTGGGTTTCGTTCTTTCCTTTTATCCCTCGATTCAGAATGTTTTTTTGTAAATCAGTGAATCACTGGTCCTTAATTAATCCATCACATAACCAACCAACCAACTATTCACTCACTTAAGTAGGCAACCAATTGAACTCTGAATGACTGACTTACTGAACCATCCACAAACAATTAAAGTAGCCATCCAATCCTCCATACTCAATCTAAGAATCAAGCAATCAATTAACTGTTTAGCCACTAAATGAGCCAAGTAAACAAGTGTACAGGTAATTGAAAATACATGTTACCATTTTGAAAATCACTCATTTGAAAAAAAAGAAGTTATTTTAAAAATTGAGTAACAAATCTAACAACTAACCAACCAATCATCTACTCACAAATGAAAATGTTTTGGTTATTCAATTAGTCATTAACAGACAACCAATCAACTCACTCAATTAATCTATTTATTAATCATCAATGGAAATCCAGCGACCAAGAAATTACTCTGTATGAATTTTTTTATATTGCTTCATACAAATATTACAGTTTTCAAAAAATCACTTCAAAGAAAAGCTCACATCAGATTCATAGCTCCATTGTCATGTGTGGCCACCATCAAGAAGTGCTGTAATGTAAAATGTTTCAAAAATATTGCCACGGCTATTGCATCATTTGCTGTTGGTGAATGGACAAAAATATTCATGTGTAGCAGTTGGAAGACATGTCATGTTTACTCTGAGCTTCCCCACATTTAAGAGCATTATGACCTGATTTAAATACAATCATTGCCCACCATTCCTCTGTGCCCTTACCCATTAATTAACCTGCCTAATATGATACATTTTTTGAGTTTGGAGATAACAGATGAATGATCTGAACGCAACAAAACAAAGAAGTAAAATAAAATACACACACAACAGAAACATAACCTAGAAGGTTTTTCATTTACACCTCCCAGTAACCTAATTGTTTTTCTTGACATATTCATATTGTGAATACTTAACACTCCTAGTTACATGATTTTAAAGTAACCCATCTGAATTTTGTTCATCAGGTAAGTATTAAAATCTTGTGAACTACACAGATAGATAGATAGATAGATAGATAGATAGATAGATATTACAGAAAATTACTAAAATGTTATGCAATATACTAAACAGCCTGTAGCTCAAAAAGTGTCATCCTAATGCTTTGCAATACAAATCTGATGTAATACAGCTGTCATTTATTTTATACTTTTTAAAATATTATTTAGGAATATGCACATAACTATCGAAAATTGTGTTGTCAGTTTTGCTACTTCAAAAATCAGCTGACATTCTGTCATGGGTAATTAGGTAACATGAGTCAATTTGATTAGACATAATTTCATTATGTAGAATGTTAAAGGATACATCAATCAATATAATATTAGATCTGTCAATTAGTCAATCTATGTGTTTATTTTATCACTTTGCTAGTGATAAACTGATTATGTCTTGGAAATGAGTTTATTCATACTGAAAATGAGCTGAAAGAATGAAATACATTATCTTGCCTGGCATATGTCAATCTGTCAAATGCTAGAATGAATTTTGAGTGGTTTAACATGTTTCTAACTGCCCAAATTTCTCTGTTATTACTTTGCAATATTTATGTATATTTCTTTACCAATCTTAATGTAAAATAAGGGGTGAAATATGTAGCCATGTATACAGTACAGGGGTTCTGGGGTAAAATCAGGCATCCAGTGTCTGACAGTATGGAGTTTATGTACTAAGCATCTCCCATATCTCCCAGTTTTTAATTTGCTTGTACTACTATTTTCTTTTCTCATCCCAATAATATCTGCATGGTTTTCTGACTTTTCTAAGCTGGCAAATGGTGAAAGTGATTATGAGTTGATGCATTTATGCACTCTGAGAGGTACTTTCACCACAACCAGGATTGGTTCATTCTTTTGTGCTTAATGCTGAATGGATAGACACCGGTCTTTCATTTTCCTGAATTGTAGGTATAAGAATGTATGTTTATTATATTACAACATAACATTCTCAGCTCTGCACAATCCAAGGAGGTGATGCTTATCCCAGCAGAATTGGGCAGGAAATAACAATAAACAGCTTGCCAGTACATGACAGTGTCCCACCACACACACAACCACACTCAAACTCATGTAGGCCCAAAGGGAATCCCCAAATAACCTTATCTATACATCTATGAGGATATGGAAGGAAAACTGAAGTACCTGGAGGAAAACCCATGCATGGGGAGAACATGGAAACTCGAGTCGGACAACACCTCAGCATGGGATTCGAATTTAGGATTCTAGGTTCATGAGGCAGCACGATTCACTGTACTACATTGCAAAATACTATATTATTATTCCTTTGAGTACATGTGGCTTAATCCTAGAAAAAAACTGAAACCAATCATACTATATGTTTATCTTATTAATCACTATGTATACAATATACTAATATCCATCTATCCATCCATTTTCCAACCCGCTGAACCCGAACACAGGGTCATGGGGGTCTGCTGGAGCCAATCCCAGCCAACACAGGGCACAAGGCAGGAACCAATCCTGGACAGGGTGCCAACCCACCGCAGATATACTAATACAGTAATAACAAATACGTATACTATAACGTCAAAATTGCAACTGTTTTGGAGCAATGCTTTCTCCAGAATATATCATATAAAATTAGATAAATATGGGTAAAGACCTCTAAATTCCACTGCAACAAGTTGGCTCACTAATTGAATAGCTATCCTTTGCAAAGAATGTCAGGTTTATTATATGACACAAGCATTCAAAGTCTGAGAAAACAGAATGAGTTCTTTTAAAAAAGCACAAAGAATCAGTATGTTCACTTCTTTCTACTAACATCACCCAGATTGATATTGGCATGCAGGATAAAAACTGAAAATTCATGAAACTCCCCTTAATATTAACCTTAACCTGCCTTTTTCTAATTAAGCACAAGCTGTACTTTGAAAGAGCCAAGTGCTTTATTAGATGGGATGTTAGTAAAAAAATAACAGCTGGTATTATCTGAAACCTGGCAATCACATAAGCCATCTATTGGCTTCTGCACATGTGTGAATGTGGACACCCGTAGGCAGCAGAAATAACCAGAAGTCTTGGGAACATTTATAAACTTGCCTTGGCATGTTCAGCCTTTGGTTGACTCTTTAAATTGTTAATTCTAGACAGAAGGTTTCTGTCTGGCAAATTCAGATCAGCTTTGCTCTCTTTTAAATTTCTTTGACTTTTTATTATAAAGTTTACATTGGACAGAAAATGGCATCTCTGAGATGTCATAAAGTTCTAGACTTACTATGTTCAATAAGATTATTGTTGTCACACTGTTAAGAGCAGTCAGTCACTAGTCTGGACAGCAGGTGACAACTAGGGAACAACATCCTAATGCATTCATTTAGAAAAGAGGTCTTGATAAAGGGAACTGTGCTGGAAAATTGGTGTGGTTGCTGATTGTGAGCTGTTGTCCACTCTCACCTAGGTGAATAACAGCATGAGTGGACATTGTCTTAGTACAGTGTGATTCAATATAAAGTTCTAGACAGCCCTATTTGTAATCAGGGTTAAAGCATAGGTTAGTAATACCCAGCCTCGTGAATATCACATCAGAGGCAGTTCTTTGAAGACACGTTTATGGTTCATAGAAATACTGTACATACCCAAATATGATAGTTTTGATATTTATAACAATATAGGATACATCATATTGTAATGTTATATTAAAACAATTTTTTTTACTTCTTAAATTTTGTGATTGCTATTCCTGTATGTGTTTTTTTCACTACTTTTTTATGTCTGATTCTGACAATGATACTTCTTTATACATATGTGACAGGTGACTAGGTCACACACTTACAGGTTATCTAACCTAAACACAGTTAACACTATAATCCCTGAAGCCTACAATTAAAGACATAATGCTGGGCCACCTTCAATTTCTTCATACCTCATCTTCATTGTCTTTGTTTTGGAAATGTATCGATTAGCACAAGCAGCAAGCAGCCTGCTATCCCATCAACCCATCGATGCAGCTGAAGTTCTCCCAGCTCAAGTCTGTTTATCTGGGTGTGAGGTGTCTGCAATTGTATAGGATAAATAATATATCGCAATTTGGAATATATACATTTCATGGGTGTTCCATGTCTACAACGATCTGGTTAAATGTAGGATGACAGAAAATGCGAGGCAAAAAATGAACAAATAAATAAAACAAACTTTTTTCATGTTATAGTAATGTGGACAAAATGCTGACGTGAAGAGTATAATGTATGAAGACTGAAGTCCAAATATCAAATAAACACTTTCGCAAAAGATATAACAAAACAAGTGTGCTATTATTCAAGAAGATAACCAAAGAAAATTAAATCATTCAATTTACATGTTGCCATCAATGAGTAGAAACCTAAGCCAAATATCAATCAACAGAAAGTCAAGATGTATGCTTGGCTGGTGCAGAGGTAAGAACTGCTGCCTCATTATCAAAAGTTTGTGGGTTCGAGCCTGGGTTCTTTTCTGTTTTGAGTAGTGAACTGCTATTATTATTACTATTACATAATAAAACTTATTTGATTTGAGTCTTTAACACCCGGTGTAAAGTTTTGCTTCTTATAAAATTTTGTGTTTTTTTTTTAATTCAGTTTTATTCTTTCAGTCATGTTCCCGTGATACAATGAACTTGTCTCTCCCTTTCTGAGTTGATGGTGTTTATCTCCGCTCTTTTCACAAGAGCAGCAATGAGCACAGGTGGTCCTGTGGTTAATGCCAAGTCAGAACTATTTGTTGTACCTATAATCAAAGCTACAATGCCCTGTGACCGCTATCAGATTATCATGTGGCATTTGCACTTTGACAACAAAGACACCGGTGCAGAATTTGTGAAAAATTACAGATTTGCTGCAACCTCTGACATCTGGCAACATTTTGTTGAGAACTGTGTTTCGAGTTACATCCCAGGGCAACATATTACAGCTGAGGAGCAACAGTTTCCAATCAAAGTCTGTTGTCCTTTCTTACAATACATCTCAACCAAGCCTAACAAATTTGGCATAAAGTTTTGGATTGCAGCAAATTGAGAGACAAAGCACATGTGCAATGCCACTCCTTATTTAGGAAAAGATCCCAGTCGTCCCACAGGGAAAGATATTCCAAGATTGTGGTCATAAAACTTATGGAGCTGTTTCTGGACAAAGGCAGAAGCGTAACAACAGACAAGTTGTTCACTTTGCTTTCGCTGGCTAATAGACTGCTGCACCGCAACACAACTCTGCTTGGCACTCTAAGTAATGTCTTTCAGGCCCAACCTCTTATAAGCAGCAGAAAGCAGAAGCACAGAGCAGCAGTGAGCAGAAGCATAGAGCAGAGGCATCTCCCACACGCACATAGCTCTTCACAAATACCTGAGTAAGTTCAACTGGAGTAAAGCTGTCATCCGTCAAGGAGAAGTAACCGCCAGTGAGAAATCGAAGTCGATCTTCCAGCGGGTGGTTGAAGCCGACTGTCTCTTAGTGATTCAGCTGAACGCGGTAAGTGCCAAAAGCACCAGTGTTACTGCAGAAACAGAGAAGATTATCTCAGCGCTAAACATAAGTTCAATCTGTTTCCTTTCCCTTCAAGGACATGTTTATATGTTTTGTGTCCTGCAGCGTGTACAGTTCAGGTTTTCCAAAATCAGCACCCAGGTCACCAATTGACCCAGAACAGATTCTCAGCACTCTGCAGCATGCCTGTGGATCCTGAGAACAACAAAGTACTCGTAATTGGTGATTCCATAGTGTGGAATGTTAGATTTCTAAACTACGTTAAACCAGCAGTTAATGTTACATGCCTCCCAGGAGTGAAGATTTCTGACATAGAGGCCCAATTGGATCATATCTGATGATTAAGTATCTACCTTATTTCTGCATGTCAGCACTAATATTTATTTACAGCAACCTGAGGTATTAAAGGGGAACTTCAAACCTCTATGCACCAAAGCTAAAAGAAAATGTCAGAATTGAATTGTATCTGGCCTCTTACCAAAATTATATAGAGGGGATGTGATTAATAGCAGATTGTGTTCTCTTCACTGCTGGCTAGAAACCTGGAGCCTCATGTATAAATAGTCCGTACGCACAAAAATGTTGCGTATGCCTCTTTCCACACTCACATTGCGATGTATAAAAACTACTGTTGGCATAAAGCCACGCACATTCTCACGCCAGCTCAAACCATTACGTTTGCAAGTTTTCAGCTAGGTTTTGCAAACTGCCGGCACCCAGCGTCAAAGCAGTGCTACTGTACTGGTGGGGTTTCCAATTATTTTTTACATTCACATCCCTGATGCAGCTTTATAAAATACATTGAAATTAACAGCATATCGTTTATTAGTTTAAGGCATCTGATTGTAATTAACCTGTAACAATATAATGGTCCACGGAATAGCCAAACTTTGTTACTCTCAGTGCACCACTCACACTATTTTAACCCACTGTATCTAAATGTGGATTCACAGCTCTACAGCAGCTGATCGGAAACAGGATTATCGGGATACAGCATCTAGCAAACGCTGCCTCTGTCATGCGCACATTGTATTTGAACTCTTCCCATACTGAAAACGCTTCACAGCCTTTCCTGTAGGTAGGGACCTTGCAGTTCAGAAACAGTTTCATTCCAAGAGTTCTAAATGCACTCAATTATTCCATCAAGTGCTCCTGGTAGAATTGCTTATACTGATAAGTACAATTACCTCACTGTAAACTTGCACTATAGTTGTAATATTGTATAGACTGAGCCACTTTATGAATCATTTCACTGTCTGCATTATATGTACATGTATATTGTACTTATACTTTCATATTGTATATTTTTCATTGTTTTTATTGTATTATTATTATTATTATTTCATCAATTTATAGGAAAATAAGCTTATGGAGGATTTACATATTAAATCTCATTGTACAATAAAAATAAAGGAATTCAAATCAATTCAATAGAAGAAGGCACGTATTTACATATGATGATGACTGGCTCCTAAGTCGATTTAGATTTCCAAGCGCTATCTTCTTGGAGCTGTTGATATCATTTTTAAGATGAAATGCAGTAAAGTACATACTGTATATTAAATTATACAGATACATTTTGAACTTCATTTTAATAATGCATACTGTTAATAATTAAACGTGTTTGCACGGTGGCACAGCGGGAGCAATGACCTGGTGCCCCATTCAGGAATTGTTTCCTGAAATAGACAGTACTGCTGCAATGAATTATTTCATCGAGGGCCATACAACAAGCAACTTGCCGGAGGCAGGAACAATCTCTGGACTGCTATCACTGTGCCACCACACCCCCATGTTTAACAAGCTTTAATTCCTATCATCATGAAAATATCAAGTATATATCTTAGTATTTAAATTATTCAGAGAGCTGTAATATCAAGAATGTAATGTATTCTGTGTCATGTTGGTGCAAGAGAAAGCCCATTTAAGAAGCACATAGTGATTCACACACATAGAGTACATAGAAGAACACATAGAATATGAATCATTTAATCTGCTATTTTAGTTACGATGGGATTTGAGAAACTAGTAAATTAAATGATGCTAAGATTAAGTTTATGACGTTCTACTTTAATGACAAAATAAACTATGTGATTAAACTGGAATTTTCTAGATTAAAGTTGACATTTCAACCTTTTTTTTCAACTGTGTCCCTATTTTTTTCTTTTCTCTCTCAACCCTAATATGCTTCCATATGACACGGTGGACTACAACAACAACTCACCTTTTCAGGGTGACTTTGATATCTGACCACTTCTTTTTTTTTATTTTGGGCACTGTGCGACTTTCTGAACTTGAAATTTCGAGTTTCTCTGTCACTCAATGTCACTTGATCAACACCTTTTATTGTTTACTAGCAAAATACCCACGCTTCGCAGCGGAGAAGTAGTGTGTTAAAGAAGTAATGAAAAATTAAAGGAAACATTTTGAAAATAACGTAACATGATTGTCAATGTAATTTTGTCACTGTTGTGTTGCTGTCATATATATATATACTAGCAGAATACCCGCGCTTCGCAGCGGAGAAGTAGTGTGTTAAAGAAGGTATGAAAAAGAAAAGGAAAAATGTAAAAAATAACGTAACATGATTGTTAATGTAATTGTTTTGTCATTGATATGAGTGTTGTTCCCATATCTATATATATCTATATATCTATATCTCTATATCTATATATCTATCTATATATATATA
>JANRMT010062861.1:51631462-51661670 GCA_026402145.1 Polypterus bichir lapradei | reverse complement strand
CCCCCCCCCCCCGTAAGTTATTGCTATATATTGCCTTTGATTCTTGTAAGTCTAAGCATTATCCTCTGATGAAGACCCCTGGTAGGGGTTGAAAGCTCAGGAATAAAAACTACTTTATGATACGTGATTCATTTTCTCCCTTTGTGGATCTCCAGCTGCAAATATGCAAACCGTATCACAGACCTTCTCTTCTATTCATATATATATATATATATATATATATACATATGTGTGTGTGTGTATATATGTAGATATGTATGTATACGTTTATATATGTGTGTGTGTATGTATATATATGTATTTGTGTGTATATATGTGTGTGTGTGTATGTATGTGTGTATGTATATGTATGTGTATATATGTAGATATATATGTATGTATATATGTGTGTGTGTATATATATATGTGTATATACGTATATGTATAGATATGTATATATATATGTTTATATGTGTGTGTATATATATATATATATATTTATATATATATATATATATATGTGACAGCAACACTCATCACTCACAACTGTGACAAAACAATTACATTGACAATCATGTTACGTTATTTTCAAAATGTTTCATTTTCTTTTTCATTACTTCTTTAACACACTACTTCTCCGCTGCGAAGCGCGGGTATTTTGCTAGTATTCAATAATAATAACAAAAAAACAAAATCCCTAAAACAAATAACTAAAGATAACAATCCAGTGAGAGAGACAACTCTTTCTTTAGGATTGGAATCCAGTAAATTCTATTGACTTACCCTGGCTTCAGCCATAATGTTTTTTCAGACATGATCACCAACAAACTCAAACAAAACCTTTCCATAAATGTGTCCTGGTCTGTATTAATCCTGATTTCTGCAGTCAGGCACCAGTTCCAGAAGATATATGGAGACAAAGCTCAACGTTTAGGTCCTTCTTTTTAGCTATTATGTTTCATTTTTGTAAAACATTAACTATTAAGGAGACACATAAAATCATCACAAAATTAAGTGTAATGTTTTTATGTTATGTCCAACTTTATACTAGTACCATGAAAAAGAATTCTAAACCCAACCCTAAAAAATATTTTACAAGACAATCTGTTTAGATTAAAAAACATTGTAACCATCTCTCTAAAAAATGACAAATGCCAGCTGCTGCTAGATTGAACTTTCTAGAATAAACCAAACCTATGATCCACATCCGCTATAGCAACTAATAGCTGCTGTCACCCATTGTGATCACATTTTACAGAGATTTCCCTGGGTACAGCAGGTCATTATGTGATCATATGTTGATGAATGAACAAAACAAACAACAGCATGAAGTACTACTATATTGAGCTGCTATACACACTTCTAAATATAAAAATATTTATTTTATTGTCATACTGATTTCTGCCTCTACTATATTCATGTCTGGCCCACTATAATGCTATTTCTTACACTTGTCAAAGCACAGTGCAGAAGTATTACCAGAAACTTTGGAACATGAAAATGTCTCATTCCCAAGCAGAACTGTTCTTGAGTGAACTTATTGTATAGTTATTGCTCAAAGTTCATGATGCCACAGATACGCACAATATGTGTGCTATTAAAATTGGATAGGGTTGTGCAGCTCGGAAGAAGGTGTTAATACTTGTACAGTAATTGCTTTAAGTCCGAAAACTGATTGTTGTTGGTTGCATAGAATAAATACATCTTGTGACTGATCTTGTGTAACCAGCAGAGAATGCAAGAGAAGCTGCTCACCAGTAGGCATCTGTACATGGAGTTGGTGGTCTAGAGATAAGTTGACATATAGCAAGAAATATAAGTGGCCAAATAAAGAACAAGAGAAAGTGAAGAGGCCTGGCTAATTTGTATGTGTAAGTGAACAAAACATCTGAAAGGAGCATCATGATTTATCGCATAATCTAATGCTATTAGCCCTTTTCACACTTCCACATTTTTTTCCAGGAGGATTCATCAATGCATAAACTCTCTTCTAGTTAACGTAAACAATGGCTGAACACTAACAAAGAGCTTCTATAGTATTCCTCTATGTTCAAATTCTAAATAAAAACATCCCTGTCTAAGTTTCTACAGCTTTTCCACTGATGAAACATAGTAAAGAGAACAGATCCACACAAACAAAATAGATAAAAGTCCACTTTTTTATATGCCATTACAGAAATTACAGTATGTTTGTTCTGTAGTCAGCAGTTTAAATCTGATGAGTAAATAAAGTTTACGCACTGCCTTAAGGTTAATGCTGTACCTTTTTAACTGGAACAACTTTGGTGTTGTACTGACATGAGAATCAGCTTTTGAAAGGGCAAATGCTTGTCTCAGAGTTAACATATGTGAGTCCATGCTTATACAGGGTGAGCCAAAAAGAAGTACCACATTTCAAACGTTTATCCTACAAAAACGCTACAAGATAAAATACATTTCATTATGACACAAGAAAGGGTATTCAAAACAGATTTTTTTCACTGTGTTTTAAAAATGATGTGTTCAAGGTGTTGGCCATCATTAGTGATACACTCGAGATGATTTCTGAACGCTTGCATGACTTGTTCAGCCATTTCAAGAGGAATAGCATTGATTTCATGGCGAATCGCGTCCTTGAGGGCTTCAAGGTTTTGAGGTCGGTGTGTGTATACCTTCGACTTGAGAGCCCCACAAGAAGAATTTGCATGGAGCGAGATTAGGCAAACGTGAAGGCCACCCGACACCACAGGGAAATCAGCTTCCCCAGAAACATCTCTCGTAAAACTTGCATGGATCTCTGCGCCATTTGAGCTGTTGCTCCAACTTGGTGAAACCAGGCATCCACCACATCAATTTCTTCCAGCTGGGGCTGCAAAAAGTTCTCTAGCATTTCAATGTAACATTCTGAAGTGACTGTGACCATTGCTCCCACCTCCTCAAAAAAGTAATGGCCTACATTGCCAAATTCTGCAACGGCACACCATACAGTAACACACTAACTGTGCAGGGGTCTCTGATGAAGTTCACGAGAGTTGGCTTCAGCCCAATAGCGAAAAATTTGCTTATTTACACAACCATTCAAATGGAAATGTGCCTCGTCGCTGCACATGACAATGACATCTTGATGAATGGTTTGCAGAATGTTCGCACACAACTCTCTACGGCTCACCCAGTCTCTCTCACTGAGTTCCTGCACTACCATCATGTTACATGGATGGAAATTAAGGTCCTCATACAGAATCCTCCTCAAAGACGTGTTGGAAATGCCTAAGGCAAAAGCATGTTTGTGCAGTGAATGTCTAGAAGACTGCAAAATTGGTGCCCTTACAGCTCATATGTTTTTAGGCGTCTGAGGATGGCCTGCAGATTTTCAGTTCAATGTTGTACCCGTCAGTACCCATAGTGCATTCAGAAGGCACATTGTGTAGTGATGATGGATTCACTGTTTTTGAAGAACGCTTTGACAACAAAAGCACAGTGGGCACCGGACCAAGGCATGTTGCTGGCTGAAACTACAAGTAATCACATATCAAAGGACCGCCACCCCAACCCACTCGGCTGCCTCTACCTCGCGCAATGACCTTTGAGAAAAGTGGTACTTCATTTTGGCTCACCCTGCAGAAAAGACCAGGGGCCTCATGTATAAACGGTGCGTACGCAGAAAAATGTTGCATAAGAACATTTCCACGTTGAAATCGCGATGTATAAAACCTAAACTTCGCGTAAAGCCACACACATTTCCACGGTAGCTCATACCCTGTCGAAGGCAAGTTCTGCGCTCTGTTTTGCAGACTGGTGGCACCCAGCGTCAAAACAGTGTTACTGTTCCTGTGTGGTTACCCTTTCTTTTTTAGATCCACATCCCTGACGTGGCTTTATAAATACGATGAAATTAACCGCATATTGTTTATTAGTTTAATGCATCTGATTGTAATTAACCTGTAACAATATAATGGTCCACAGAATGGTCAAACTATTCTAAATACAATAGCTACTTTAGTGTTGTTACTCTCACTGCACCTTCTTCTTGTTCTTCTTTCAGCTGCTCCCGTTAGGGGTTGCCACAATGGATCATCTTTTTGCAGATTACTCTCACTGCACCACTCGGAGTATTTATATCATTTTATCTGAGTGGGGAATCACAGCTGTACAGCAGCTGATCAGAAAGAGAATTATCGGTATACAGCATCTAGCACACACTGCCTCAGCCATGCTGTCTAATGAACTGCTCTGACACGGCAAACGCTTCAGAGCCTTTCCTATACTGACCTCGCGGTTCAGAAACAGCTTCATCCCAAGAACTATAAATGCACTCAATCAGTCCATCAAGTGCTCCTTGTAGAATGCTTTGTACTTATAAGTACAATTACCTAACTGTAAACTTGCAATACAGTTATAATATTGCACAACCTGAGCCACTTTATAAAGCGCATATTTACATATGATGACAATATCATTATTTAAGATGAAATGCAGCACAATATTTTTATTATATTATACAGATAAAACTTTAACTTAATTTAAATAATCTATATTGTTAAAAATTAAACATGTGAGGACGCGGTGCCGCAGCGCTAGCAAGTTGCTGGCGCTCCGTTCATGGATTGTTCTTGCCTCACGCTGTATTCTTGCTGGTGCTGGCGCGACACTGGAAGGATAAATGGATAGAATAATTTAACATATACTATGATGATATTTCAATGTTTCTTAAAAGTTTTCAAGAATCGGGATTCTAAGCTTACAGATGGCTTAATGTCTATTACAGAGCTGATTGTGTGGCGATTGGGTATTTGGAGAAAGAAAAGTAAGGACAGGAATTGGGGGTTAGTGCGTTTGAAAGAGACAGTACTGCTACAATAAAGTATTTCATCAAAGGTCGCGCATGGTGCAGCAAGCATCTTGCGTGAGACATGAACAATCACTATACCACTGTGTTCCCATGTTTGATAACATGCTTTAACACCTATCATCATGAAAATATCACGTATGCATTTCAGTATTTTAATTATTCAGAGAGCTGTAATATTACCAATGTAATGGATTCTGTGTCCTGTCGGAGGAAGAGAAAGCCCAGAAGCATGTAGTGGTTCACACACATAGAGCACATAGAAGATCAAATACAAAACAAAGCATTTAACGTGCTACTTTAGTTACGATGGGATTTGAGAAACTTGTCAATTAAACGATTTTAAGATGAAGTTTATGATGTTCTACTTTAATGACAAAATCAACTACGTGATTAAAGTGGTAATTTAGAGATTAAAGTTGACATTTCATGATTTTTTTCCAATGTGTGCCTTTTTTTTCTCTGTACCCTAATAAGCTTTCATACGACACTCAGACAGTGGGCTACGACTCGCATTTTCATGGCAACTTTGATATGTGACAAGTTCTTTTTTATTTCGGGCACTGTGCGACTTTGTGAACTTGAGCTTTCGAGTTTCTCCGACACGCTATGTCACTCGATCAACTCCCTTTTGTTGTTTATACCACTGTTTAAACCAACAAATAGTACGTTTTTCCTTGCCTGCACTTGGTATTCACTGAAATTCTTCTATTTTCACTCATGCTTTTGTCATTGTCTTTTCACACAAGGCTGAGCTTAAGGGCTATTTATATTGATTTGCATATTCAAAGAGGTGTAATTCTGGGAGGAGTCTGGGAGGGGACAGCAGGCGTGTGCATGTGCGATACTTTGCACACTGACCGTGATTTATGGAGTGGAAGAACGTGGAAGTTGGCGAACGCACAGATTTATGTATCTGGATTTTTTTGTGCGTAAGCACATTTCGGCTTTTGTCCTTTCACCATGTAACAGTGTGAATTCTACGTACGCTGTTATGCATGAGGCCCCAGGTGCCTTCCTGATGGAACACAACTATGTAAGCGTCACCTGCTCTTAGTCAGTATATAAAACTTAACATAACTGTAGTGTTATTGAATTATTTTTTTCTGACTATAAGTTCAAATGCTGTATGTCTACATATTTCATGTCGGGAATCTAATAACTCACACACATCAACCATGAACAAATATTTGAAAACAATGTGACAAAAAATAATTGCTAGGAAAACATAGTATTAAATATGGTTATTTTACAACTAATTTATTTTGTCTATTCTACAATTCAATACACTTTTGCCATCTTTGACCAGTTTTGAAACTTTGATTATGTAGTGCTTCAACAATACCTCTTTTGCAAAAATCAGTTATTTGAAGTGGAAGTAAAGAAGTGGGGTACACTCCATCTATTGCTGGCAAACTATTAGGTTGTAGATTTACCCATTAATGAGTCACTTCTGAATTTTGTGAAATAGACAAATTGCATCTCTACGATTCAGTGTTCTGGGAGCTAGAATGATGAACTGGAAACTGTCAAAAACATTAAGTTATGTACATTATGTTTTGCAATCTTTTTTATATTCATTATGTTATATACCAGCCAATCTAAGAAAGGTAATGTTAATTTTAATATTCACACAAATGTTTCCTTAATTTGAACAGAAAATAAGTTTTATATAGTTACTTAGAGAATGTTTCTGTAATAATAGAATGTTAATGCTAACACTCCTAGTTGGTGTACCTACGAAAGACATCCATCAGTTGCAATTAGTCCAGAATACTGCAGCAAGCCAGAAAATCAAAATCTGAGTACATCTCGCCATTTTTAGCATCATTGCATTGTTTACCAGTGTCTGTTTGAATTGAATTTAAAATACTAATGACACAAAAAGCTTTAAATAATCTTGCTCCTTTTCTTTATTTTAAAATGACATTCCAAGTCATACCCTTAGAACCTCCAATAACAGTCTACTTATTATTCCAGGAGCTAATTATAAAAGAAGTAGTTAAGGAGCTGTTTACTGTTAGGCACCAAAAATCTGGATTACTTTATCATTAGACATACATCAGGCTAACACTGGCATCATTTCATTTCAAAAACACTCCTAAAAACCTACATTTTTAATTTGGCTTTTTCAGAGGGATACATTTTAGTTCTACCCATAAAAAAACTATACATGCACAGAATTATCATACTCCAAATGAAGGTGCAATATTTACTGTATTATCTTTACTTTTCTCTGTTGGTTGGTTCTTCTGAGGTGGTGTTCTGCACTTAAAGAAATGTAATAAGATATTTAAGCCTTAAACAAACATCTTATGCAAGTACTTAAACTTATTGTATTATCATTTTTTTTATTGTGGTGTGAATTGTTTTGCTTTGAGTTTTACTAAAACTTTTAAAACAAAGATACATGGATGGTGGAATTATTTGCATATGTGTCACAATCCTAGCCTGAATCGTTCTATGCAGTAAAGAGAAGCAGCAGAATTTTGGAAACCTTGAACAAACACAGCTACACTTTATTTTTTAACAATCCACAACACCATTTTGTTTGTTTTTTTTATGGCCCTGTTATTAAAGGTTTGCCAGGACAATTGTTGTCATGTGGTTAGCCACCTATGTTATGTTGCAGCCAGAATTTATTTCCTGTTTCATGTTTATTTTCTGCTTTATTGTTGTTTTTGACTTATTATTTTTAATCCTTTACTGTTATTCCTATTAGTTTTTTTTTTTTTTTAATGTTTCAATGATGTACTGTATCTTTAAATGTACTGCCATTCTGTATACTTTATGGTGGAACTCCAAGGGGAAGGTCCACCCTGATGTCACTGCTGCTGTGTCCTCCTTCTGGCTTTATAAGTCATCCAGAAACAGGACACAATAGTGGTTCATTGAGATACTTTTGCTGTGTATTGGAAGTTTTCCCTTGATTTTCCTAGTTATTTATTTTGCTACCGTCTGTCTTTGGATTCTGCTGTTTAAATAGTGATTTTGGACTTGGTTGCCCTGGATTGTCTTTTAGGCATATCCTTTTTGCTCTTTAAGAGTGTTTTTCCTTTTGTGCTCTGTTTTTATGAATACACTTTATTTATAAAGATTTAGCATTGCATTTTATTTACAAGCCAAGAGTTTTTATGCTTCCTCTTCCTTGTAAGGCATTATTTGTAATTTTTTTTTAAATTTAAAGAAAGCCTCTCATCTTTAGGCTTGTGCAAGCTATAGCCTGCAAGTAGCAGTTTGGAGACTGGCTGTCTTAGGGCGAGCTTTTTTTGGGCAGAACAGTGACAGTCCTGGCCTGCTTTTTTGACCTATTTTGGAGGCTTCATCCACTTTCATTATGTTTAGAACTCCTAATCATAGCAATCAGCACCAAGGTGATGTCACGTCTCCGACTACAGAAGGTGGTGACAAGTAGGAACTACTCAATTATGTTTTGTAGTTATTAGGTTAAAGTTTTGTTAAGGGAAATTCTCAGTTGGTTTGGCTACAACCATCTATTTTTTTCATCTTGAAATTTAGTGCTGGTACTTCCTGCAAAAGAGGAAAGAGGATCAGAACATGAACATTAAATAAAAAAGGCTTTCCATGGTTGCCAGAGAAATAAAATCTCAGCATTTTTAATTAAACAGTATTTTTAACAGAGGACTGATTCATAGTATTACACTGGCCACTAAACATAAATACTACACACGACATTATTAAATATTTGATAGGGCACTTCATAATAACTTTAATTACTTTCATTAATAAATTGTTACAATAGATGAAAGATTTCAATTTTACACTAGGTACTGTTAAAAGTTCTACAATTAATGAATAAAGGATTTGTAAAGATGTGAAGAACTACACACTTTTTGTTAATGACTTATTAATGAAACTTATTAATTTTCATCAATGTATGAATTATCATTTATTGATATTTACAAGTATTTTAATGTTAATGAAATTATTATGTGTTAAGCGTTATATAATGTTTGTGGATGAAAGTTACCAAAAAGTGTTATTAAATATTATTATATATCTCAATCATGCAATATATTTCTGTGTAGATGTGTCTATGGGCTGCATATGCATTTTCATTCTCTGTTCAAGAAAAGCAGACAGAATTCTCTTTTAAGCAATTTTCATCTTGAAAGAAATGCAAAGGTGACTTAAAAGCAAGGAAAATAGCTGCTTTGGAGTAGTGGAGCTGAGTGGTTTCAAGAGGTATTTCTTTTTCACTTTTCCATACTGTTAGGAGAGGCAAATAGCGAAATGGTGGGAACTGAAAGACACCCTTAATGACAGTACTACTGACTAGTCTCCTGCTAGATGACTGGAAAAATGTAAACAAAGAATAAGCATAGCCAGTGCCCATGTTATAAAGGAGCTGAATACACACAAATACACACATTATATTGGTAAGGACTGTCGCTGTCAGAGGTGAGACTGAAACCACCAGAGCCTCTGACGAGTAATCTTAAGTTTGATTAAGTCTGAATGTTTTCAAATAGAGAGAAGAGAACAAATTCAAAAGTGTATGGGTAATAAGGAGGACTAATGGGATGAATGGACATTGTAATGTCTGGTGAAGCTGATTATCAGAAAGTGAAAAATCTTATTAGTATGAACTAAGCAGGGAAAGTAAATCTTTGCTTTTTACAGTTCTCTCTTTTGTTATTACTCCTTTGCGTGGGTGTATGTGTGTCATTTGAAAGTACATGTTTTTCATATATTTGCATTGTTTCTTTGACTGTTCTTTTATGTTTCAGATGTTGATAAAGAATGAGATATTAGGAAATAATTATAAAGAACATTTATAGAAAAAGGTGCAGAATGGTCTTAGGCCATCCAGGACCTATTTATATGTTTTTTCACATTTTAAAAACCTTTACTCTTGTCATGGTTTACTTAAAATTACTGTAACTGTTTAGATTCAATCTCACAAAAAGAAGTAGGAGCAAAAACAATAGTTACAGTAAGTATGTGTAAGCCTGTAACTAACAATTCTGCCATTTTGCTAATTACCTGTAAACTCCAAGCTACCATATTCATTAAAAAGAATTCAATTTTAATTCTATAAACATTCCCAGTTTTCAGCCTTTCATCCATAGATCAGAAGTCGAAGTACATTCTGTGCTTTTCTCACTTATGATATGAAGAATCAGTAGTTTGCAGAATGTTTAGAGTTTTAACCAAAACAAAATGCTGTGACCACATTACCCCTCACTTGGATTTTCTACACTATCTGTCAAATGTTCAGTAATTATCTGAACTCTGCCTCTGACTTATAATGCCACTTACTCCTCAATGATAATTAGCTTCTCCATATACAACATATAAACCTGTGTGAAGAGCAAACTGTCTGAAGTGCAATTTAATTCCTTTGTATGTGTTAAAGATGCTAAATTACATATTGTGCTGAGCTCCTAAAATTCTGAATAATTGCACCTTTGGTAAAAGCTTCTTTCATATTTTGGGTTGTTATGTTTGAATAAATAATCCTTATGGAAATTATGATTTACCACAAAGAGAGCACTTGAAAGAATTTCACCTTAAACAAAACTTTACACTATAAAATTAAGTTATAAGCGACTAGAACGTTTTTCGGAGGATTCCTAATCCAGTTTTGGCCATCTTGCATGGCCATTTGTGAGTTTTTCCTGTTTGCTGCTTTGCATTAAGTATGTTTTAGATGTCACATGGGCTGGACAGGCATTCAGGCCGGGAAGAAAACAGGAAGCAGACCCGGAAGAAAGAGATGGATGGACAGCCCCTGTAAAAGAAGTGATATCGCTGGAGAGTTATTTTTAATTTCCCCAGCATGCTAGATGACAACAGTCCCAGGTATCCAGGCCCAGTGGGAAGCCAGCAGGGCATGCTGAGAAATGTAGTCTGCCCGGGCAGCCCTGCTGGGGTCACAGGGTGCCGCGAGAGATTGTTGCAGGGAAACAAGCTCCTTATTGTGATGATGGACTTCCATGTGACCCGGAAGTGCTTTGATCAGGCAATCACCCTGGCACTGGAAGTACTCTCGGGTCTGTAATAAAAGAGACCGCACTCCCTTATCCAGGCGAGTCAGAGCTGGATGGTAGAGAGGCAACACTTGACTGGAGGAGGGCAGTGCGGTGGTGAGAGAATTATTGTAGAGAGAGAGAAACCAGAGTTTTGCGCTTGTGTAACAATTTTTGGAGGTGTTTATAATAAAAACCTTCCTTTATGTGCACCTGGGACTGTGCTTGTATGTCTGTGTCAGGTTTTGGGCTCGCTGGCACCCTGGTTTCCATCACAATGTACAAAAGACTGCTCTTGTATCACCAAGAGAAAGATTTGAAAGGCACCCAGAGGATGAGAGTCCCGAGGATGCAGACAAGTCTTTTCTGTAGTGTTCCACTCTTCTGCAAAAGAAGGGCAGATGGCAGAGCAGCTATATAAACCTACGCCACTGAATTCATTTTTCATCGGCCTATGAATGTTAAAGTGCCCAAACCCTGCTTTATTTCATACATAATAGTGGAGCCTTTTAGAGTCCATAATTACTCCCCAAAGGTGTGACACTTCCAAACCTGCTCCAAACTCATTTGCTGGCACTCGAAGTGCTGTCTGGGATGTATGTCAATAAACAGCAGAGTGCCTCATGTCCGTCTGCTTCAAAACATGCAGAGTTGTATTACAGATGTTTGACCAAAGCAACCTAGAAAGTTAACAGCTTTGGCTACTTGTCTCTGTGTTATTTCATGAAGATTCTAATTGCGTGGGTTTCTCTTTCAGGAAGGCTTCTTGGAAAGTGCAGTGCAATCTTTTCATTTGCCATCTGAGCTGAAAACTCTGAGCTTTATTTGACAAATGAGGTGTAAAATCATTATTTCTACCAATGTGTCTTTTTTTCCTTTGCTGTTGTCAGTGAGGTTTTTGTCAGTAACTTTTTTGTTTTGATTATTTATTACATATTACATTAGGATATATTTCGTCTGCACTTTGTTATAAGGGAGTGTGTCAGTGTAATATGTAGCAGGTGTACTGAACCACTTCTCTTACACTTTGTCATATTTGCTTTTTACTTGGGAAAAGTGGGGTTCAATACTTTCTTTCGTGTTTCTACTGAGCAATTTTTTGCTCTCTGTGCAATATTGTCATTAAAATTGTTTCAAGTGCATGCTTTTTTCTGTCCCTTTGGTAAGGTTACGTTGCATCAGATTGTGGCTTAGGTTCATTATGAGTTTTTAAATAGAGAAATAGCAATGAAAAGTTACATTTCAATGAAAAGAACTTGTAACCTTAATTGGAGCCTTCATTTGGGCATCCCCTTGTGCCTGAACCAGGTTATTATGGGGTGATGCTGTCATTATAAAAATGTCCTGTCAAATTGTTCCAGGGAATCCCCACACCTTTGTTGACTCCACAAAGAAAGTTTGGGTGATCAGGTTTGCCCAAAGGCTGCAGTGGAAGCATTTCTGCCATCTTCTTCTTCTTCTTTTTTTCAGCTGCTCCCGTTAGGGGTTGCCACAGTGGATCATCTCTTTCCCTATCTTCCTGTCCTCTACATCTTGCTCTGTTACACCCATCACCTGCATCACCTCTCTCACCACATCCTTCTCTTAGGCTTTCCTCTTTTCCTCTTGCTTGGCACCTCTGTCTTTAAAATAATTTTCCCAATATACCCAGCATCTCTCCTCTTCACATTTCCAAATGAAGGCAATCTCTCTCTGACTTCGTCTCCCAACCATCCAACCTGAGTCGACCCTCTAATGTACTCATTTCTAACCCTGTCCATCCTCTTCACAGCCAATGCAAATCTTAGCATCTATAACTCTGCCACCTCCAGCTCTGTCTCCTGCTTTCTGGTCAATGCCACCATCTCCAACCCATATAACATAGCTGGTCTCACTACCATCATGTAGACCTTCCTTTTCACTCTTGCTAATAACTGTCTGTCACAAATTACTCCTGACACTATTCTCCACCCATTTCACCCTGCCTCCACTCTCTTTTTCATCTCTCTTCCACAATCCCTGTTACTCTGTATTGTTGTATTTAAACTCATCCATCTTCGCTAATTCTATTCCCTACATCATCACCATTCCACTGACCTTTCTCTCATTTACACACATGTATTCTGTCTTGTTCCTACTGACCTTCATTCCTCTCCTCTCTAGAGCATATCTCCACCTCTCCAGGGTCTCCTCAACCTGCTCCCTACTCTCGCTACAGATCACAATGTCATCAGCAAACATCATAATCCACGGGGACTCTTGTCTAATCTCATCTGTCAACCTGTCCATCACCATTGCAAATAAAAAAGGGCTCAGAGCCTATCCCTGATGTAATCCCACCTCCACGTTGAATGCATCTGTCACTCCTACTGCAGACCTCACCACTGTCACACTTCCCTCATACATATCCTGTACAACTCTTACATACTTCTCTGCCACTCCTGACTTCCTCCTACAATACTACAACACCTCTCGATGCACCCTGTCATATGTTATCCCCAGGTCAAAAAGGACGCAATGCATCTCCTTCTAGCCTTCTCTATACTTCTCCATCAACACCCTCAGAGCAAACATTGTATCTGTTGTGCTCTTTCTTGGCATGAAACCATACTGCTGCTCACTAATCATCACCTCACTTCTTAGAGTAAAGCTTGCACTACTCTTTCCCATAACTTCATGCTGTGGCTCATCAATTTTATCCCCCTGTAGTTACTACAGCTCTGCATCTCCCCCTTATTCTTAAAAATCGGTACCAGTACATTTCTGCCCAACAGAAGCATTTATGCCCAACAGTGTTTAAATGCAGTACAAGGAATTTGTGCAGTTCCTCACATGTTGTTTCCTGTGACCCCAAGTGAGAGGTGCGAGACAGTCAGTGATGTGAAAGTGCTAGAAATGAACATGGTACAGTAAAGATTATTGGCAGTATACAAATTAGGTTCTTCATATGTGTGTAACTATTATGGTTCTCACACTCCACTTTTATTTTTGTGGTACTTTTATTTCATACTGTTTGGGGGAGAGAAAAAAAAGTCTTGTACGAAAATGCTACCCTGAGCGCCTCAATCGCTCATTCCACAATGGTGGTGGTGGTTCTCTTTCTTCTGTTTCTTCTTTTAAACAGGCCACCCTTTTAGAAGTCAGCTGGTCCTTTTTGTAGTTTATTCCTATTAGTTGCTTATTGTGATGGCATGTTACCTTATTATGTTCTATTCCTGTCATTATCTACTTGTGGTAATGTGCCATACTGGCATTACCAGTAATTAAAGAAAATGTGTTTAGTGTCCTCTGTAGTGTTAAGAGGGAGGCTTTGGTTTGGGATAAAAGGAAAAAAAAAGGATAAAGAAAAGAAACTTGCCTTTTTCTTTTATATAGTGTAGAGAGACGTCTTCGCTGGGAGAGCGCCTTTTGGGGAGTGTCGCGGTGGGTCTCGTGTAGACTGGAGAGACAGCCTTGCCATTGACCGGCCGGGATGGCATTGTCGGTCTTCCACTCCTGCATGCGTTTCCCGCGACCTCATTAAAACTAAAAGTGCAAAAGAAAATGTGAAGCGCCTTAATATTAGTTTACCGCGGCCTAGTAAAGGGTCCAGTGTTGATAGTTGTCTGAGCTGTAGCTCAGGAGAAGGAGGAAAAAAAATAGAAAGTGCTTACTTTCACTTAAGGCATGAAGTGCAGTCCGTGTCTAAAGAGCCGGCACAGCTATGCGCGCGCGCCAGCTGCTTGACTTTTTATAGTAATTATGTGGGATAGTAGACGCTGCTTTTCACAAACGCGTTCACGTCATCGCGTACCCCGGGAGGGATGACGTACGGCAGTTTAATTGGTCAGCGTAGGGGTACCGAATACAAAAGGGAATCATGGCCTCTAGAGGGGGTTCTTTCTGACTAGTTCATCTTGGAGGAAGGTACTTGGTAGATCTGCGTTTTGGAAGTTACTAAGCATTACGGCTTGTGCTTTGTTTTTGTAAATATTTTTTTATGTATATATAAATATCTCTCGATTAACTTTGGTGGAGGTATTTATTGGGTTGTGGTTATTGGTGCACTGTTTATTTTTGTGTATACGCTTTTTTTTCTGTATTTTGAATATTTTTGAGTGAATCCTGTATTATACACTGTTTGGAGGAGCAGCTTCCTGACTTGGATCACTGTGGAGGAAGACAGCTTCACATTTTGCTTTTGTGTATATATATGGATTTCACTAGTTTGTGTGCAGTATTCTTTTCCATTTGGAACTTTCAGGAAGCACTGTAAATACTGTATATAGTACGTAATTTCTGGGCTCCATTTAATTAGTTTTTTGTGTGTCCTTTGCGGTATTGGACTGTGTATTTAATATATAGATTCCGCAGGACATTATTTTTGATTTTTCTTTAAATGCACCTGTAAATAAAACCTCACTTTATTTTTCAAAAAACCCAACCCTTTTTGTGTCTGTATCTCCCTGTCTTACACCATCATCCTGGTCACGCTCGGTCCCACATACTAGACACCTAGAGTGTAGGCTGGTGATCCTAATTCCCACTACTATCTTGTAAGATGTTCTCTTATGATTCTCATGGCCTGGAACCCCTGAAGATTTTATTTTTTTCTCTAGCCGTCTGGAGTTTTTTTTTGTTTTTCTGTCCTCCCTGGCCATCAGACCTTACTTTTATTCTATGTTAATTAGTGTTCCCTAATTTTAATTCTTATTTATTTTGTCTTTTTTCTCTTTCTTTCTCATGTAAAGCACTTTGAGCTACATTGTTTGTATGAAAATATGCTATATAAATAAATGTTGTTGTTGTTGTTGATACCTGGGTGATAATGAAGTGCCATTATTGTACTCCATTTTCAACTTACCATTGAAGTTCAAGTTCATTCTACAGTTTGCTATAGTAACAGAGTTCTGTACAGAAGTCAGGAAATCACAAAAAAAATAAGCAGGGGTCTCATGTATAAAACCTTGTTTAGATTCCATACTAAAATTCTTCTTATGTTAGAAAGGTAAGAACAGTGTACGCACAAAAACAAAACAAAAAACCAGGTGTCACACAAAGGACCTTTATAAACCTCAAATGAACTTAAAATAAGCATGCATGTATGCAATTTTAGCCACTCACTGTCACCTCCCGCTAGTAACCATGTTTGGCTTTTTAAAAAAAAAAATCATGATCTAATCATTATAGTAATCATTATGTACATTTGGCCATGTTCCTGAGTGACATTTTTACTTTTAAGCAACTGAAGGACACAGATTAAACTTAAGTGGATTTGAACTTGAGGCATTACTGACTTTTCGCAGAGCTGAAGGAATGGCTGGGGAACTCCCCCTAGAAAGCAGGTCAGAGTTAAAGTATTAGTATAGTATAGTATAGTATTGCTGTCTTATAGTAAGCAGTTTGTGGGTCACACCATGGGTGCTCCATGTGAAGCACCATATTTCACCCCAGTTTCCTCCAGCTATCCAAAGACGTGCAGCTTAGGTGAACAGGCAATGCTAACTCATTCTCTGATGTGTGTGCAAGTGTGTGTGAGAGTATGCCCTGCAATAGACTGACACACAGTCCAGAGCTGGTTTGTGCATTCTGCCTGATATTGAGGCTTAGGCTCCTCAAACTCTAAACTGAATTAAGTGAGTTTGAGAATATGTCGACATATTATAAAGCAGAACAAAATCAAAATAAAGCCAACTCTTGAATGCATATTTGGCTAATTATATTGTTTAAGTTATTTGCTCCTGAACAAATTTTGTAAAATATTTATTTTTATGCCTTTGAAAGAAGGGCAATAAACTTAATTGTGGATTACAAAAAACAGAAACATTTACAGGAAGTGGAGCTCTTCAAAAAGGAATATGCAGAAAATAAAAGAAAGAAAATAAAATGATTGCAAATGAACCCTCCACTGAGTAAAAGAACACCACCAATAGTATTTACTCTATATTTCACCTTTAAGGGTGACTACTATGTCAAAGTACATTATCAAACATTATGATAGATATGTGCATCATGCCCCCATATGTACATTGGTTTAAATGAGTAAAATCTGATAGATATACGAAAATTTATGTTACATAGAGCAATAAATCAGACATGTAACTGTTTTAACTGTTTCATAGATGGCACAAAGTAGCAAAATATAACAGTCTTCAATCATTCTATTGACATCCCATGCAACACTGAGGGAATCATTTAAATTGTCATTACGTAAAATATTTAAGTACAGTACATAAACAATTGCACTATGCAAAATTATCTTTGAATAAACACCACTCCCAAAATAATCTGAGTAAATTGAATACATTATATTTAATTTATATAATTAATTTTAAAGAGTGCACAATTTATTCCACATGTTGAATGTAAATGGGTGATCTACTTATGTTCACACAGGGTGGTTCATATGGGATACAAAACCATAAAAATTAGAAAGGAAACAACTGAATCAACAGAAAAGGAACAGAAAAGAAACCTGCATTTCTAAAGCATGTTACTTGTTCTCCTGTTCTCAGATTTTATTTTAACAAGTAAAACAAACCCTTTGACTCCTTCTTTCACCTTAATAGCAGGTCTAACCGGGAAGCAATTTAATATAGTCTTTGGATTTCAGCCTAGGATGACAAGTCACAAAAATTCTTCTCAGATTAATGTCAGATGACATCTCTTCAGTGATATGTATTCTGTAAGTATGTCTCTGTATCAGTGTAGCAAGCAGGTGAAACCACATCAAGTTCCAGAAGTCTCCCCAGGGGTTTCCTTTTATTAACATCAAGATGGCTATTTTTGGGGGATTTTGATGGATGTTTTTGTTAAAATACATATAAAGTGTTTTACAGAAAAATCCAAAGATATATACTGTAGCTGTTCAAAAACTCAGGCTTCATTCCGAATGCTTCTCAAAGCCCAACAAGTTAAACAGCCATATGTTTGTCATGCTGTCAGCATTGAGCTGAAGCCCACAAAAACATTTGCTGCTAGACTTTGTCTTTGCTGCAGGATTTGGCTTGGCTGCTGTCTCACATAAATCTGCTGCATTGCAGATGGACTTGTGATGGGGGCTGCAACCCGCAGAACACTAAGGCAGGCCATTCTCTGTGTATATATTAATATTTATTTTTCCTAACCACGAATGAGTTACTCAAGCAAACATGCAATCATTGAATAAATGTTAACCTCGTAATAAATTGGATATCTTCTCTGTTTGTCCAAAATATTGCTCCACAGGCCATATCCTTCAGTTTCTACACGTGCCATCTGCATATTCAGAATCTACTGCAAATCCAAGTATTCAGCTCTGAGCTCAGTTTCTTTTAACAAACAGCAGCAATTCTTACCCATTGACATTTTTTCACATTGTACTGCTGAATGGAGGGTTTTATAATTCAAAGATCAAACTTATTTAATTTAACAATGCCTAATTACTACTTTATACAGATTGAAGAACTCAGACTGCAAATATAGAGACACCTAAAAGACATGCATTAGGAAGCGTGGACACCCGTTTGCAAGTAAGCAGGCATAGGCATATACTGAAAGAGAATGGCAACAAAGGCAAAAACCATAAATTCAACAATCATGGGTAAACATAAGCAACTGGTGTGTGTCAGGTTCAGGAAGCATTGCAACTTACTTACTTTACACATTCATTTTGGTTGCTTCAACAGGAACTTTGCAAATGGGAGTGTTTGAATGAACAGTGGAGCTTATGCTTATAAGCTGTCAAGTCTTCTTTGTAGAACAATGTGTTTCTACAATATGGACATTGGTAGATGAATATCTCACACTAAGAGCCGCAGGAGACGAGTAGTCTGACATCTTAGCTAACACTCGGATGCACAGCCAATGGCACTCTAAGTTTTAGTTAAAATTAAGTTCAGGTTTATTGACACATGCATACAGCACAGTGATATTCTGACTTTTATTTTTCCAACGGACTAATGATAATGGTATGACACAAACAACAGTAAATGAATACAAAACTGTCTTTAAAAACGTCTGATAAAAGATGCAGTATGTTATATGCAGAGTGGGAAAAAAACAGCAGTGATGTGAGAGTTTAAACAAGAGATAAAAGCATAAAATGGGCCATATGAAACAACAGTTTTTGCTGGGACTCCATCCCGATTTTTGTTTAATTTTTTTATAGTATCTGATTATTCCGAGTGGCAGCATGATCCATGATGATGAAGAGTGCTCACAACAGACCCACTGTTCCCTTTACACTTGACAGTAAGTTAGAATTGATCAGATTACACTACATTGCATTTTTTTTATCAAAGATTTAACTGTTTGAAAGAGTCAAAACCACCTGCACGTCGATACTACACACTCAGCATTACACACTTTCTGTGGTATGTTGTGTGTGCGTAATAAAATACAATATTGGGAAAATAAAAATGGCAGATAATGCAAAAGTGCTAAGCCACAATGAAAAAGATTGAAGTGCCACAAAGACATTTTGGAATTTTATGGTTCATGCTGAGCTGCTCCTGCTGAAGAGATGGTAATAAAAAATAACTGATGACATCATTTTTGAGTAAGATAAAAATTAATAAGCAACTTTCATTGTTTCTTCTCAGTATACATGACTGAAATAAATGCAGCAGCAATGGTACATGCAGGCAAGGATTGTAAATGTCACGTTTATTTCAGTGATTATTAGTCAAGTTGTCTATAGAACAGAGACAGCAGTTCACTCCAGACAGCAAAATTCAATAATGTCAATTTTAATGGAAGCAGGATAGAATTTTTTGAGGTGAAAAGGATATATTAGAGCAATCCACATCCCTGGTGCTAAAATATTGCCGAGGAGGTAGACAATAAAATGGCTGACTCTCAGAAAATGTTTTGCTTTTTTCCCCTACTAAACCAACATTAATATGCTGTTTTACAATATAAATGTGATCTCGAAACGGAGATCAATATTCGATAACATTTCTTGGTTTGGAAAATGGACATAGTCGGTAAGTTTTAAGGTTTTTGATATCATGTTTGGATACATACCCCTTGATACCTATTTTATATCACAAGAACAGCATTGATTTATTTTAATGTATAAAAGATATTTCACTTTAGAACAGTTTCATTTGGCAAATTAATCTATACTAATAAAAGGCAAAGCCCTCACTCACTCACTCACTCACTCACTCACTCACTCACTCACTCTCTCATCACTAATTCTCCAACTTCCCGTGTAGGTAGAAGGCTGAAATTTGGCAGGCTTATTCCTTACAGCTCACTTACAAAAGTTAAGCAGGTTTCATTTCGAAATTCTACACGTAACGGTCATAACGGTCGACAACGTCCGCCATGTTGAACTTTCTTATTTATGGCACCATCTTCACGAAATTTGGTAGGCGGCTTCCCTGCACTAACCAAAACCGATGTATGTACTTATTTCGATGGTATGACGCCATTGTCGGCCGCCATTTTGAACTTTCCAACGTCACTAATTTTCCAACTTCCCGTGTAGGTAGAAGGCTGACCCCATCTTCACGAAATTTGGTAGGTGGCTTCCCTGCGCTAACCAAAATCGATTTACGTACTTATTTCGGTGGTATGACGCCACTGTCGGCCGCCATATTGAATTTTCAAAACATCACTAATTCTCCAACTTCCCGTGTAGGTAGAAGGCTGAAATTTGGCAGGCTCATTCCTTACACCTTACTTACAAAAGTTAAGCAGGTTTCATTTCGAAATTCTACGCGTAACGGTCATAACGGTCAACAATGTCCGCCATGTTGAACTTTCTTATTCATGGCCCCAACTTCACGAAATTTGGTAGGCGGCTTCCCTGCGCTAACCGAAACCAATGTACATACTTATTTCGGTGGTATGACACCACTGTCAGCCGCCATATTGAACTTTCCAACGTCACTAATTCTCCAACTTCCCGTGTAGGTAGAAGGCTGAAATTTGGCAGGCTCATTCCTTACAGCTTACTTACAAAAGTTAAACAGGTTTCATTTCGAAATTCTACACATAACGGTCATAACGGTCGACAACGTCCGCCATGTTGAATTTTCTTATTTATGGCCCCATCTTCACGAAATTTGGTAGGCGGATTCCCTGCGCTAACCGAAACCGATGTATGTACTTATTTCGATGGTATGACGCCACTGTCGGCCGCCATATTGAACTTTCCAATGTCACTAATTTTCACAATGTCCGCCATGTTGAACTTTCTTATTTATGGCCCCATCTTCACGAAATTTGGTAGGTGGCTTCCCTGCGCTAACCAAAACCGATGTACGTACTTATTTCAGTGGTATGATCCCATTGTCGGCCACCATATTGAAGTTTCCAACGTCACTAATTCTCCAACTTCCCGTGTAGATAGAAGGCTGAAATTTGGCAGGCTCATTCCTTACAGCTTACTTACAAAAGTTAAGCAGGTTTCATTTCAAAATTCTACGCATAACGGTCAACAACGTCCACCATGTTGAACTTTCTTATTCATAGGTAGAAGGCTGAAATTTGGTACTTATTTCGGTGATATGATGCCACTGTCGGCTGCCATATTGAACTTTTCAACGGTCTTTGTTACTTATGGGCCCATCTTCAAGAAATTTGGTACGCGGGTTCCCAACGCTAACTGAATCCTACTTACGTACATATATATGTCCATAGCCTGCAGCTCGGTCACCGTGTGAGGCGGCGTTGGGTCCCCCATCCCAACGCCTCCCACGTTGTTGGCTGCCTGCCTATATAAGGCCGTCTGTCGCTCCAGTCTCTACATTCCCTTCCTTGCTTCGCCACGGTATTCACGTCTCCCTGCTGATAACTACAGCCTTTTTATTTAATCCACGGCTTCTCCGCTGTTTTATTGTTCATTTATTACGATTATAGTTATTGTATAGGTATTTTAGACTTACTTTACATTGTTCAGGTACCCATTTCCTTTATCATTCAAACCGTACCCCCATTAACATGTCTATCGAGGTAATCACCATCGATCAAAGAACTGTCACTTACCAAGTGGTTTCCATGCCCGGAGATGGCACCTGCCTTTCCATTCTCTTTGTTACATATTGCACGGCCATATCAGGCTCACTATTGATATCCGGAGGAACATTGTGTCTTATGTATTGAATGACTGGGACAGGTTCAAGGTGTGGACTGATGACGGTACAGGAGATAATTATACTACACAGGAGCACTACAAGAGTGAAATGCTTAAGTGTACCGAAATGGCCAAATATTTTACACCTTTGGACAACCGCCAATGCCTCTTAAACATCTTAGCTTCACAGGTGACGATTTCAGTAGTGGACACTTTGATGTTTAGAAATGTTTAAACTCTCAAAAGCTGGATGTGAAGTTATCAATGAAACTGGTTGTATACTTACAACGCTTGACAGATGCCGAATGTCTCTTCAACACAAGTCCTACAAATACTGTCGTAACTGAAACAAACCATGAAACTCAAACCGATTATGACAGCGGCAATCCAAGCTGTGAGATTTGAAACAAGATTACTGTTCACATGGCCAACTGTACATTGCATGCTCAAGAGTAAGCTCAGCGCACAGCTACAGCTTGGTCATATTGCAACTGAAGGGCCGAACTGACAACGTGGCATACAAAGAGATCTTTAACAAATAATTATTGGTATATTTTCCCTCAGTTTAAAAAGGTTTAATTTTCTTCTTAATAAAAATTTTAAGGCAGTACTTCACCGCTGCGAAGCGCGGGTATTTTGCTAGTACATACAATAATTGTGAACAAAAAAGTTTGACTGAGGATGTTCTTAAGCTTCTGTAAATGCCTAAATGCATAAAAGATCACTTCCGTAGAAAATCATAAAGAAAAAAAAAGCAAATTCAATAATTAGAAGTTCTTCTCAGTCACTTCCTGAGACTTAAGATGATGATCTGAACTAACTAATTTGTTAGGTACGTTGAAGTTTATAGGTCACATAATATACTGTACATATAGAATATTATCTAGGGTGAATGGTGTGAAATTGTTGGGTGGGCTCAGATTTTATTAGTGATTATGTCTGGTTATAAAACTCAGTGCACTACTCGACTTACTCAATCACATGGGAAAATAATGTCTAGGATTTTGAATGGGTCATCCATTGTTTCAAGGCTAGATAAATGCTAAAAATGATCTTCGACTATAAAATGCTGAATTTCAGCTTTCTATAATTGTATACATGGTGTCTTAGTGATAAAAATAAGGTTATAAAGCTCAAGGATGATGGATCAATGCTTATCACATAATTATACTCTGACCCGTAAAAACACCTATTGAGCTTGGTAATGTCTATTAATCACAATGTACAAATGTTTGAAAAATGCATAAATATGAAAAGTCTATTGTCATCTTATAGATAACAGAAGCACTAATCTGGTATCAGGCATTTATTTTAAAATTCCAAATAATACCATCACCATTAAAAAAGAGGTTCTTTTAGAGAACAGATGGTATGGATTTTGATGTATTCACTATCTGGATTTAATTAACTATATTTATACATTTCTGAACAATTTCTCTTTTGAAACTCTCGGCTAAGTAAATTGTATTAGCTACAGTGAAATAGTGTGCAGTAATTAAGTGCCGATGCCTCACAGCTACAGAACACTGGCTTCAAAACTCAGGTTGGTTAGTGTGTGCGAAACTTGCACCATCGTTCTGTGTATATATTGATCACCTCCACCGTTTCAAAGATGCATGTGCTTGGTATTACAGTATATTCAGAAAGTATTCAAACCGCTTCACTTTCTGTACTCTTTATTACATAGTACACAGTAATAGGGTGTTGTACCGTGTTAGCCATTATGAATGTAGAGAAAAGCCAAGCAAAATGAAACCTTTTATTGTGAAGAAGGGGCCTGAGTTGCCTTGAAAACTTGCATATTGTAATCTATTTAGTTAGCAAATAAAAGGTGTCATTTTGCTAGGCTTTTCTCTACTTGCATAGTACATTTAATTTTAAATGGATAGATTTGCCAGTTTTGTCCCTCAATCTACACTCAAGCTATAATTGCAAAGTAAAACATGTTTGTAGAAAGTTTTACAAATGTATTAAAATACTGAAAATCAAAAGTGAACTCTTTCATTCATTTAAGTATTCAGATTCTTATTCCAGTACTTTTTAGACATCTTCTGGTTTCTCCACAGATGTTTTATGGGGTGTAAGTCTGGATTTTGGCTGGGCCACTCAAGAAGAGACTTGTCATTTAGCCACTTCATCATTGTCTTGGCTATACGTCTGGGTAATTGTTATGCTAAAAGGTGAACCTAGTTTGGTGCCCTAGTTTGAGGTCATGTGCACCCTGGAATAGACTTTTTATCAAGGTCCTCTCTGTATTTGACTAGATTCATCCTTCTCTTAATTCTGACCAGTCTCTCTTCCACTGCTACTGAGTAGCACCATTATAGCACGATGCTGCCACCACTATGCTTGATTGTAGGGATGGTATCAGGCAGGGGATGAATGGTGCCTGGTTTTTGTCAGAAAAGTGCTTGGAGTTCTGCCCCAAGAGTTACATTTTTGTGTCATCAGATCAGAGAATCATTTTCCTCATGCTCTCAGGTGTCCTTTAAATGACATTTGGCAAGAATGGCTTCCATCCAGCCACACTGAGCTGAGTGCTGATGAGATGGTTGTCCTTCTAACAGGTTCACCCATCTCAGCAGTGGACTTCATAAGCTCTGTTAGAGCGACTTTCTGGTCCTTTGTCACCTCCCTAACCATGGACCTTATTGCCTGGTTACTCAGTTAGGGTCTGAGTACTTAAATAAGTAAGAGATCTCAGTTTTTGATTTTTAGTACATTTGCAAACCTTTCTGGAAATATGTTTTCATTCTGTCATTATGGGTAATTGAGTGAAAATTGATCAGTAAAAATGACTAATACTATATATCCATTTAACGTTAAATCTATGCTACTATAAAGTAAAGGGGTCTGAATACTTTCTGAATTCACTGTAGCTCAATCTAAGTAAGGAAGCCCTTCTATATACTGCTATCATGTCCAGGGTTAGTTCCTGCCATAGAATCATCAGAGACAGAAAGTATAAGGAAGGATAAAGTGAATCCATTGTGATTCCCAGCCAAAATAACAAACATCTATCATCATTGTGTTGCAAATCTAGTTCCTGGGTTACATTTCTCTTTCTTCATTCTGTATCAAATTAGATTTAAGAGCACCTACTTAAATAACAGGTTTAACCTTTACATATCATATTCTCCATATGAAAATGGAAAACTGTATATACCTTTTTTTTAACACAAAATGCTGTTCATACACAATGCCAGCTGTCTGTGGTCATACTGATAAAATAATTATATTACAGGCAGGTGACCTTATTCTAATACAAGATATTTAATATCTACCAGTTTCAACAAATTAGTGAAACAACATAAGTTTGAGAGATGGAAGCAAGAATTACATAGGTAAGACTGCCAGGGCTGAGGATGCTGTCTGCAGTTTAAAAGCAGAGTTTTAATTCTATACTCTCCACCAGAGAAAAAAAATAACATGATCTGTGCCACGTGCAAAGTTCTCATTTGACTAATGACATAGTCAGACAGCTAACATACCTCTCATATTTATATTACACCAGTGAATCATTCTTTACTCTTTTTAGATTCATCCCATTGTCCTATTATCAGCACCCTTTATGGTGTGATACAGGAATAATAAGATAAAATAAACAATTGGCTTGGATTAATCTGTGAATTACTGTGACCTATAGAATAATTTTAAGGCATACATCACTTGAAACCATCACTAACCCTTTTGCCTAGAACGGATCAATTATTAATTACAGAAAAAAAAAGTCCCTGCCATTGGAGAGCTGCTTAATATAGATAATAACGTGCGTTTTATTTCCCATTCCTCAGGCCTGCTCAAATTAAAGTATCTGCCCCACGTATTATCCATCTTCCACATACAATTTCTACAAAGTATTTAAGGCTAATTGATGACAGAGTCGTTGTCTTCTGCAAATGGCAAGTACACATGATTGCCTGCACCATAATGACTTTATCAATTTGTCAAAGAAAGCTTTATAAGACAACTGAATACAATGGCTAAAGTATCGTATGTAAGAAAAGAAGTTATAATCGCATTGACAGTAAGGCTATAATTTTATTTTTGAAAAGAGCACATGCTCTGTTAACAAAAAAAAAAAAAAACACAAAAAACTAGAAATAGCCTCCTGTAGCAAACCAGTTTACAATTTAGAGATAAAAATGGTTTGTAAATTGTTTTGACACTTAGTCCATCACCAAAGTAACATCTTTAATCTGACAGGTTGTCTCTGCCAAGTTAGCAAAACTGGTGGACTTCTAAATGCAAAAAGAAAGCTTTAAATTAATCTAATGGGTTACTGTGTATATTTATGCCTGAATACGTGTAGGGGAATATGATTTTATTACGTAGTAGAAGTTATAAAGAATGTTAAAATGTGTTTAAGTTATCTTTCCTTATTTTATTCTAAGTTGTTTGTTAAAAAAACATTTTATGGACAATAAGTGTAGAGTACAACTGTGACATTTACTCTGTTTATTTTACTTGAATTTGTGAACTCTGTAGCTTGTCTAACCACAGAAAGAGGAGGTGTTAGTGGAGACAGAAGGCAAAAACTTAAAAGTATAAAAACAAATGAAACTTATTATTGCAAAAGGTTTTATCAGTCTATTATTGTATCAGTCTATAAAGATTATATTGTTTAAATTAAGAAATCCTCCTTTTTGAATTTACTGTATATTACAAGAATGCTCAGTCACCTTGAGAAATAACTAAGCTCCTTTTATTGATGTGTGTCAGCAATGTTTTCATTTTGTACCATTTTCATTCACAATCTGGTTTTGAAGAAATATTAAAAATGTTTTTTTAAACATTTGACAAAGAACCTGACTTTTGCAACTGGACTTTGGACTTTCTGACCAGTAGACCTCAGCATGTACAAATTTAGCAGCATCATTGTTTTCACATAGAGCTTTAACACAGGCACCCCTCAGGGTAGTGTACTGAGCCACCATCTCAGCGTCCTTCGGTTTAGGACATATATAGCACACATTACCTTGGAAAGGCAAACAGCATTATTTAGGCAACAGACATCCTTCACAGTCACTTTTCTTATTCCTCACTTCCGGCTAACGGCACAGGACTATTCAAATTTGTAACAGTATATTCAGAACACTTTCCATCCACCGTTCGCAAGTTTACCGAACAGCTAGTCGTATTAACAAAAGGGGTTTGTGCTCTTGTACACATTTACATATATAAATTTGTACATATGTATAGTGTATAACAGAGGTGATGTTAGAATGTGCTGATTTTTGAAAGAATGGTATAAATAGTTGGAATGAGTTAGGTAAGAAATAAAATAGTCAAAAAATTACATAATCAATGCAGTTTATTTACCTTGTCTTATTTACTGATCTTAAATAGTATATAAATTGGCAAAGCTTTTATTTATCTACATGTTCATTTTCCATTTCATTTTGAGATTTTCATTTTTTTGTCCCTTTTTACATTGCATATGACTACCATGGGGCAACCTGAAGTTGTGATGCATGACATCACCATTGCAGGTCAGAGTTGTGTAGTTCCACATTGTCCAAGATACTGGATTAAAAAAAAAGAAGCAATTTACATGCTAAAGAAGATTGCATGAATTTCAGGGCTTGTCTTTTTTTGTCTTTCACATTAAATGTTGGGTTTAGTTCTTTTTCGGTATTTCTTTAAACACTATTAGAACTTTGCTAGTTATTTAACCATAACTTTGGGCTTATCCATCTCCTGTTCCTTTAGGATATCTACATCCATGGCAGAACAACATCTTTCTGAACACTATTACAGTATTTTTTGGGATGTCCAATACATTACCAGTCGATTGAAATTTATTTAAACCTATTTAAAATAGCAAAAATGAATTCTTCCTTGACAAAGAATGTTTAGCATAATACAAAATACTCTTTACACCTCTGTTAGATTTGGATTTACTGTGTGCCTAAACAGTAAACATACAATGGGGCATCGATCAGCTGTGTATGGCCTCATAAGATATATTTAGTATATAACATTAACAAACCACTATATCTATACCCTCATCCTATTTACTAACCCCCACAATACAATGAAAAATATCACATTCTTGAGCTGAACCCATTATATCTTGCATTCTACGGTATATATGTTGATGTTTTATTTTGGATTTTTATGTAAACGTTTGTGCATCTTTTGTTGCTATTGTATCAGTGTTGCTATTCTGAAGAGACATAGAAATAAGAACTTTACTGTTCTATGTGCACATGACAATACACTTCAACATGGCTTCAAACAGGTCATTTCTTTTTCATTGTAAAAGTTCTACTTACAAGAAAACTGACTTAATGTATAGCTGACCAAAACCAATGTCCTTATGTGTTTTGAAATTGTTATGATTCTGCAAACCTCAATTTTTTTTTTTTGAGATATTGAATTTGGGTTTTTTGGGGTTTTGGATGGTGAAGAATTCAAATTTGTCATTAGAGTTCTAGTAAGTGGTCTCTAGAATAATCTTACTTTTTCAACAGTAGTAGTACATACAGAAAGCAACTGTCAAAAGAGGTGTGAATTTGATTGATGACTTTAAGCCCCGCCCCCAAATATGAAATATGAAAATATGATTTATGAAAATATGAAATATGAAAATATGAAAATATAAAAATATGAAATATGAAAATATGGAAATATAAACATATGGGAATATGAAAATATAAAAAAATATAATTTATGTAAATATGAAAATCTAAAAATATGAAAATTTATGTAAATATGAAAATATAAAAGTATGAAAATGTAATTATAAGCTATAAACTTAGGACACGTGGGTTTATTTTATAAACGCTAGGTTCAAAATTAAATATACACTTATCTTACCGTCTTAGCTATGCCCATGCGTAACTTTCTGAAAATATTCACACCCCCGCGCTTATAAACTCACCACACACACACACGACCTCATTTTACAAACATTAGATTCAAAATTAATATTAATTAAATATACATTTGTCTTGCCGTCATAGCTATGTATAAACTTTCTGAAAATATTCACACACCCGCGCTAAGATATAAACTCACGACCTCATTTTACAAACATTAGATTCAAAACTAATATTATAAAATTAAATATACACTTATCCTGCGTGCAAAGCCACGCATATGTACGACTACATAAAAAACGCTCTAAAATATTCACACAACCGCTCTAAGTTAAAACTAATAGTAAGAAAATAAATATACTGTAATATCCCTTCCCAGACGTTCAAGTACTAGTAAATTATCAAATAAAAGAACTAATCAATGGTTTTTATTCACTTTCCTTCTTACTTCAACAAGCTGACAAGAAAATAAATATAAAATTTTCTAAAAACGATACGGACTCTCTGCTCTAAGTTATAAGCTCACGGCACAGCCCTAACTAAAAACGATTTTCACTCCCCCTCTAAGTTATAAGTTCACGACAAGAGTCTTTATTTGGTAAGCACTTATCTTTCCTTCACAGCTATAACTAAAATGATGTTCACCCCCAGCCACCTCAAACCAAACTAAGCTCACGGCACAGCCCTAACTAAAAACGATTTTTACTCCGCCTCTAAGTTATAAGTTCACGACAAGCGTCTTTATCTTTCCTGCACGGCCATAACTAAAATGAGATTCACCCCAAGCCCCCTCAAACCAGACTAAGTTATAAGATCACGACACAGCCATAACTAAAAAAAATTCACTCCTCCTCTAAGTTATAAACTAATAGTAAGAAAATATACAATTTTCTAAAAACGTTATAAGCTGCATTAGAATCAAAATACAAAGCCGCTCCTAATGCCTGCGCGCGCCTCTTTGTAAAAGACTTGTTTTTCAATTACTTTACCCATCGGAATGCTCCAAATATGATCGATCACTGACTGTCTCTTTAATTACCATACCGTAACAAGACCGTGCCTTTCTGATTACATGCTAATAATCTAAAATGCTTACCATCTGTTTTAGGCCCCCAGCCAGACGTTGCATCAATTATGTCCCCCAGGGGTCGACGCCTTTCACGTTATCAATCAACAAAAGTCTTAATCTATTTTAAACGTGTTCTATTTTTTATATCATAAAGTAAAATACTTATTCTCACCCCTAATCAAAGCGAATAAGAATATATACACTCCTTCTGATTTTTTACTAAACTTCTTAACACGGTTTTCAGCACTGGCTCTGTGAACTTAATCACTACACTTTTTACATTTTAAGAATGTAAGAACAAAGTTATTAAATGAAATATTTTCCACTAACGATTCTCTCTTATATTCAAAATGATCTTTACAAGCTCGCAAGAAAAGTTATTAAAAGGGTCTATATGCCGATATTTTAGCCGCGTTAATCGGGGCAAATGTCGAAATTGATCTCGTTTCACATTTACAGTACTATATATTAACCTAGAAATACACGTGGCAATCT
>JANRMT010062861.1:51606249-51628802 GCA_026402145.1 Polypterus bichir lapradei | reverse complement strand
CTTCAGGCCCTGTCTCATGTGTTTCTGTCCCTGTATCTTCAGGCCCTGTCTCCTGTGTTTCAGCCCCTGTAGCTACCACTTCTGAGTTATTCTCGGACTATATCAAGCTTCATCTAAAAGGCAAGCAGGAGGCCTTCGGGCTATCCTGCCTGGTGTACGGATGAGGCTTCCCGCGACCGTTATATTTTAGATTATTATCAGAAGGAAGGTGTACAATTGGACCGCGATAACATCGCCGTAAATCCAGCCAAGAGACAGATTTCAAAGTTGTTTTTAAATTCTCTTTGGGGTAAATTTGGGCAAAAACCTCTCCATCTCACTACTAGCTTAGTCAAGGACGGTGAGGAATTCTTGCAATACATTTTCTCCAAACAGTATAATGTTTCTTATTTTGAATTTATCGGCGATGAGATTGCTCAAATACAATGGAAGTACACCGATGAAAAGTATACCCTACCCGGTAGCGTTAATGTTGTCATTGCGGCTTTCACCACGGCCTATGCACGGTTAGAGTTGTACGATTTACTGGACAGTCTGGGAGAAAGGGTGTTGTACCACGACACCGACTCGGTCATTTTTACATCACAGCCGGGTCAGTACAATCCTCCTGTGGGTGACTATTTAGGAGAGCTCACCAGTGAGTTAAATCCTGGTGATTATATTACTGAATTTGCTTCAGGCGGTCCAAAGACGTACGGGTATAAAACGGCACAAGGCAAAACATGTATGAAGGTAAAAGGTATCACCATCAATCACGAAACCGGTAAAATCATAAACCTCGAGTCACTAACCAATCTAGTTCAGAATTTTGTGACATCTCATGATGCCCCGCCTCAAGAGTTACTGGTTCACGGTAAGCAGATCCATTGGAATAAAAAACGTTTCACTTTAGAAAACAGACCACTCAGGAAGAAATTCAGAGTGGTGTATAACAAGAGGGTTCTCCTAAAAGATTACAACACAAGACCTTATGGCTACTAAAAGAGATTTTGACGCACGCCTTCAACACCCCTTCGCTAAAATTATCTCGGGACCCTCTTGTTCCGGTAAATCCTATTATGTAAAAAAATTATTGGAACATTCGAACCACGTTGTGTCTCACCCTTTTCAAAATATCATTTGGTTTTATAGTTGTTGGCAGAAAATGTACGACGAGCTGTCGGCTAAATTTCAGCAATTAAAATTTATTGAAGGACTCCCAAAGTCTTTATGCGACGACGAACTTCTCCCTCCAGAGAAAATAAATTTGGTCATTATAGATGATCTGATGGAATCGGCTAGCGAAAGCCAGGAAATAGAAAAAGCTTTCACAAAATATACTCATCATCGGAATCTGTCTATCATTTACTTGGTTCAAAATTTATTCTTTCAAGGAAAGAAAAGCCGAACGATTAATCTTAACGCCAATTATATCACTCTTTTTAAAAACCCCAGGGACAAATTGCAGATTACTACCTTGGCACGCCAAATGTATCCGAGGCGTGTTAAGTTCTTTTTGGAGGCTTTCGAAGATGCTACAAAACTACCGTACGGCTATCTCTTAGTGGATTTAAAGGCACAGACCCCCGACGAACTGCGCTTAAGAACAGGTCTGTTCCCGCCCGACTGGCCGGTCGTGTACACCGTGAAAAGATAAAAGAAGGTGTTCTGAGTCAAAATTACATATTCTGTCAGCATGTCGGCCAGAATAAGCAGAAACCTAAAGCCTCTCAAGGCCTTACTCCGTTGTTCTTGTCGCCGCCGTAAAATTCTTATCAACGCCTCTTCTGACGATTTAATTAATGCTTTGTCCGAAATAGCCTGTAATACTTTAAAAGGTAATATACCTCTTTCCCCCAAACAGTTTAAGCGACTCAGGAAGCATAAAACATCTGTCCGAAAAATAAGTGACAAAAAACTAACCTTAAAAAAGAAGAAAGTTATTCTGAACCAGAAAGGAGGCTTTTTGGGAGCGCTTTTAAGCGTCGCCGTGCCATTCATATCCAGTTTACTGGCTTCTACAGCATAAACATGGAATACGCTCAAAAAATGTATTTGGTCCCGCGGCAACAAATGTCTCTTTTTCAGCAAAAGAGTGCTAACCCGAACGAACTCTTGAGTGCCACGGAAACTGAACTGGACAAAGAAATGAGAAACATCCTACAACGCTGTGATATAGGGGCTGACGAGAAGGTGAAGCTTTACACTTCTATCTTGCAGAGATATCTGACGCTAGTTAAAAAGGCCGATAAAGAAGCTAGCAGTCTGACGCTCGTATTACCGAAAGAAGAAGAAAATGGCGAGGGGGGCACTGGAACAGCCAAGGTGTCTGAGGACAAGGTTTGGCAAGAGGTTTTGAGAAGCGCGCCTGTAAAATCAAAGAAAAATGTTGAATTTGTTTTACATAAAATGTCCGTTAATCCCGATCACGCGTTTTGGAATAATCGTGGAGAGCTGCTGTTACAAGGTAAACCTTTGGTCGGATCCAACATGGTGGATTTGGTCCGTAATCTAACCGCTTCTCATACAATACCTGAACATAGGAGACCGCGGGGGTGGAAGGAATTTGTAAACTCCATGGCCGGTTTGAACATTCCATTTTCTGTCGTACCTAATGATGAAACGAGAGAACTCCTTGAAAGTTTTAAGCCACCCGCCGCCCCCCACCCTGCTCATCAAACAGAAGTTAGCCCCTACCGACTAAAACCGAGAAAAAAAAGACTGGAATGGATTGCTTATTAATTTGTAAAATTATTTCTTTATTAAATACATTTTTATCTCATTACAGAGTGTCTTCATCCTTTAACCGTCTATTGAAATATTTATAGGTCTCTGATCTTTGCACGCAGGGGTACTGATAAAAACAGAGTCCCGGTGAAGGAAGCCAGGAACGAACAAATTTAGAGACCATAGAGTCATTACTGTTCACGTCCTCAGAATACTTTTTTATTACAGAGGTGTACGGGAGACCTTTTCCTCTCTGATGCAGATAGAAGAGACAGTGATGACCGCATTTGTCCGAGAACCAACTTTGAAGCTGTCGGTTATTGTAAAGGATTTGTTTACAGTTTTTGCTTAAGAAATGGTAAATGTCTTTCGGGAAGTAGATAAAGTCCGGGGGATTTCCATAGGAATCAAAAAACTCCCCATTACCGTCTTCGGTGAGGTAAATCCCCAGCCAGTGTTCTCCGGGTTGGGTTTGACGGTGAGTATTCACTACAAACATGGCCGGCAAGCCGTTATTTTTTTCCGGTAGTTGATCACACGCCAGCACACCGCGGAAATATCTTTCGGTGTAGGGGTCTTGGGACAGTAGTTCTGTTAATTGTTTTGTATTCATGGTGATTTTTAGTAGTCATACAGAACATTACGTCTCTGGTTGATTTCAATGATGTTGTCAAAGACCGCATATACTATTAGATTGACGGTCCGAGGGAGAGGGACGCGGAAGCGTAATTCAAATCTCATGTTTCCAGTTTTAACTAATGAAAAATGATCGCCGCATTCTTGATCGGGGGTTAGATCAAAAGCGAAAAGAGTATATCCTTGCGAGAACTCTGAACGGCTGATAGCCAGAGCTTGATCCTTCAAATGCTTACCAGTGGCCAATACCAGGTTATAATATTCTCTGGCACTATTGCCGCTTACAAAGTCTGGTTGAAAAGGTTTGGCAGGAATCTGTTCGCCGTCCATGTACAAAGCCAGGAACTCTACATCGTTGTGTTTGAAATTGAACGGGTTCCGTGTATAAGATCCCGAAAAGGCTTCATTATCCACCATTCCAATTACCACATACTTTGGTAGTTGACCCAGAAACAGGTTTTCTTGATTGCATACTCGGATCCCCGCGGGCATACTGAATACTTTCATATTCACCCTTTCCACAGGGTATTTAGCATTGGCTGATGTAAGGGCATGAGCGTGTCCTAATTTCACGGCCGGTGAAACTTTTACTTTTTTTACAAACAGGGAGGCTGACGTTATGATTACTTTGTAACGTTCGGCATCACCAGACATTAAGCAGAATTCATCTTTGTTCCGAACCATTTTAATCTTCACGTCTAGGCCGTTCAATAGTAGTTTTTCCTGGAAAAAGAGATCTGTATGTATGTGCCCGAGAAGTTCAACAGTCCTGCTACCGGCTGTATAGGCGCTTCTGTTATTAAAACCTATGTTTTCTCCGTCAGGGTCTGTCTCTTCCAATTTGTTAAGTGTATCTTTGTAAAAAAGTCCTGTAGCAAACTGAGAATGAAGAGTCTCTTGGCTGTAATTTAGCAGGCCTTCTAAGACCGCTCGGTAAGGATAACAATTTGAACTCTGGGATATTAGACGGTCCCCGAGGGTGACATCCACTTGGGAAAACAAACTGGCTATAGGGTAGTTGACAAATCCGACCTTTGCCCCGGCAGGTATGTTAGTCCCGTCAGCATTCACTATCTTTCCCCTTAGGTGTAGAAGAGTGTTATTCAAGTCCAGGTAATCTTCCCCGTTTCCGGCTATGAGAAATTCTAGCGGAGCTACTTCAGAGAGGGCTGAGAGTGGTGGGACTTCAACGTATATACTTTTATCTACGCTCGTTTGAGTGAAAGGCACCGTAAACAGATCCAGTTCAGATTTGACACACTCTTCGGACATTCTGTGTACGAAAGCCATCTTTTCTTAAAAAATGTCTCTCTTCTTTTTGCTTGCTTTAGTCTTGTTCCTCTTCTGACAACGTTTAGATAATGCTGCAAAAATAGTGCGCCTGGTCTTTTTAGCCGGCGGGGCCTGACGCGACCCCGGTGGTCTCTTGCGTTTTGTCTTTCTCATGACCATCAAGCCCGCTCCCTCCTGCTTTTCTAGGACTCCACCTGCAGCACCGGATATAGCCCCGGTGATCACATCTTTGACAATATTTTTAGCCGCGGATTTGATGTGTGGTTTTGCGATGTCGAAGCCTTTTTTCAGGAGAGGTAAAGCTCTTCGAAACAATCCTCGAAATATACCTCCAATCCCCCCACCATACATTACAGGGGCTCCAGAGAACCCCGGTAAGCCGTTACCCGCTTGGGTCTGATAATATTGGATGTACGGTGTCGGGTCCTGGTAAGACCTCATTGTTTCAGTCGTGCATACAATGTCTGACGGGTCTGAAATGCAACTTCACTATCACCTTACCAAACTGAAATGGCACGTTTTTGTTCTGGTCCGTCTTTATTTCAATAGTCACTGTGTCAAAATGATTCTTGCTGGCCGGCGCATAATGCGGCTTGTCATAGGTGATGGTTGTAATTTTATTCGCCTGATCCTCGATATGAACACACCTCAAAAGAGGTACGTAGCTGTCTCCGACTCTCTGATGAGATACCATATCCCCGTACACGTACAAAGTGTAAAAGCCGGCCCTGATGTCGGCGGGGAAAGGAGCCTTATAAGTTAAACCCCGAGTCTGATCAGGATGCGCTCCTAATATTCGACCCAGCTGCCCTTTTAAGTGTATAGTTTCATCCTTTTCACCCGGTACCACGTAGACTCTTCTTTCCACAGCATTATAACTGAATTTCGCAGGGCTCTCGGAAGGGACAAATCCAGCTGCAACATCTGTCAAAGTGGGTAGGCTTAAGGTTGTCGAATTCATAAAAGACAGTAGGTCGTGAATACCTTCGTAATACCCGCACGGAATGTAGTAATGTTTTTTTACCCCCGGAGCTGAAACATAGAATTCGTTATCCGGTTTGTCTATGGTATTCCACGTATGTGGGTACTGAATTTCGGCTAGACCGACTTCCCAAGAACCTTCTAATTCTATGGGTTTAGCAAGCTTCGTTGTGAAATTGGAAATTGTGTTGTTAGGGAAAATGTCTGAGGAAGCGTTGCTCGGAAGAGTCACAAAAAAACTTTTACGCTCCATCGTATACCGTTAAGAGAATGAAGAGTCGATTAGGAACCCTGGGGATTTTATTGAACATCTTGGGCATAGCTCTCCGGTATCCAGCTGTTAAATTTTTCTGGCCAGCCGAGCCATTTGACTAAAATGAGTCGTTTTTTATTCTTAACTTTCCTAGCCAGTATTTTTTCGATCCTGTAAACGTCTGTGGACCCGACTTTAATTTTCTGTAATTCGGGGTCGTAAAAGGATCCTACAATCTCTTCACCATCGTAGTCTTTCAGTTTGTACACAGCCGGTGCCCTAGGTACAAGTTCAGATACGGTAAAGATTTCATCTGAAAATGTTTGTTCATAACCTTTCTCAAAAGGATGTCTGGTTTTAGACACCCTAACCGTGTCTCCTACTTTGAACTTAAACAACGGCGGACCCGGTGGTACGTTTACGCCGTATAAATTTTTGAAAACTTTCCAGGAATTTAACGTGTTTACATCGGAAGGAGCCATTTTTATGCTTCGATGATAACTTTTGTTATAAGAGTATACTAGATCCGGCAATTTATCGATGTAGGTTCTCGTGTTGTAAGCGCTGAAATATTTCCACATTTTAGATTTTAGTGTCCGGTTAAATCTCTCCACCACGGAGGCCTTTAATTCGTTCCCTGTGGTGAAATGTTTTATTCCGCTCTTCTTTAACAGCTTTTGAAAATCTCGGTTGAAAAACTCTTTCCCCTTATCGGTCTGGAGCTTCTTTGGAGTACGCCCGGCGTTCAGAATGTCTTGGAAGGCTCTCGTCACTTCCTTACCCGTTTTGTTCTTCAGGGGTCGTACCCAGGCGTACTTGGAAAGTACGTCGATACATGTTAACAAATATTTATAACCCAGATTATGCTCGGACACATTTGTCATGTCCGCTAAATCCATCTGCCATTGCGAGTCTATATCGGATACATAAACCTTATTTCTCCTAAAATGCCTTCTAGCGGGTTTGTGAATTGTATAAGCATATTGACCGGATAACCAATCCGACACCTGTTGGTCATTACTTTTCTGACCCGAAACCTCAAGAGCTCTTTTCAAAGAGTCTTTTCCCCCAAAGCTACCAGGATTTGCCGGGTTATAATAAACTTTTTTCAAGTAACCCTCCATCGCCGACGGTGAAAGAAAAATGTCAATGGTTTAAAAATCAAATGAGTCTTTATTGGTAATTTTCAAAAACATTATTAAAACATTTCATAGCACAGGCACATTGAGTTCAGACACTTCGTCTGATTTTTCTATATCGTACTCCCCGTAAAACCCCAAAGGTGCATCGGTCATGTCTGGTACAGAAAAATGCCTTTTAGAGAAAGCATCGGCTATTTCACGTATTTTCGAGTAAGATGGATCGTCCATGTTGTGAAAGGCCTGTACAATAGCCTCGCTAATAGAATGTTCATTTTCCAGTTCATCTACAGCATTTTGAACAAAGGAATGAACCTTGTGAAAAGGCGGAAAGATGTTGAAGCATCCCAGAGTCTTTATGACCAGGCTCCTGAGCCACGGTTTGCGGAAAACAGTCAGAACCTCTTGAAAACGGCCACCCCGATAAAAAGAGTCAGGCTCAAACAGACACGTATGCTGCGTCTGGCTGGGGTGATCTATGAAACATCCTTGACAGGTGCTTTTTAGGTCCCGATCGACTATTATGTCCAACAGAGCCGCAATCAAACTCTTGATCAGTTTCAGAGTCTTTCGAAGTGTTTCACCCAGAGCACCGTCAGTTTGTTCAATGTCCATGCCCTCATAATCAGAATCCTGGGACGATGGCTTCCAAGAGGCCAGAGCCTCTACCAAGTCGTCCACAGTCTCTTCTTGATGCATGGTCTGCATGGCTATCTCCTCAGCGCCCGTCAGGCTCCCCAGAGTATCCTCAGCAGGGACAAAAAAATCAGGTCCTGTACGGTTCTCCAGGAGACTATCCAGCCAATACATATCATCAGGAGCGGGTAACTGAGGTTCGGGCCAATAGATCTGGTCATTCGAGGGCATCAGAAGATCCGGCCAAGACGGGGGGTCTGAAGGAGAGTTGTTAGGAGCAGAGTACCCGGAGTTAGGTACGATGTCGTCGGGCCAAAACAGGTCGTTGACTGCCGCTGTCTGTTCCGTAGACCAGCAGACCTGATCAGGTACGTAGCCGGCGGGATGCTGGTTGTTACCCGTCCAAAACACATCGTTGTCTGTCAGCATCTGGTCTGCCGCAGAGTAGCCGGTCTGTAGGTTAGGGTCGATCATATCGTCGGGAGTGGAGTAGGCGGTGTTGGCTTGAAGGTTAGCCGGCCAAAACAGGTAGTCAGCGGCGGACGCTTGTTCCATACCCCCGGAGCATGGCTCTTCGGAGCGCATCAAAATGTTGAGGACTTCTGCCACCTCAGAGGCCGAGAGAACAGGGAGACGACCGGCCCAGCTAGCATCAGCTTCGGAAGGGTAGTTAGTTGAAGACATCTCGATAGGGCTTTAGGTTAATGTAGACTATGGAAAAGACCTCTGTATTTATCTCCGCTCACTTAGGGGGCGGTTGACTCCCAGTTTTCTTCCTCCTCCTCCTCCGAGCTTGAATTATTCAACATGCTAAACTCCTCCTCCAATTTTCTTTTAATTCTTTTCATCTGGTCGGATAGTTTTCCTTGATAAATAGCTTCATCAATATTTGGCATAAGAGCTTTAAAAAAACTCCAGTCTTTTATAGAAAAATTAATTTCACTCACTCGATCCTTTATCACATTTTCTTTATCTTCCTCTTCGTGACCGGCCTCGTTATATTCAGGTGGGATAGGCTCCTTCTTGGAAACGGCGATCGTGAGTTGCCCCTCGGCATTTCTTTTTACTTCTACCCGGCACAAAGCACAGTTAGAATTGTACCAGACAGAGCTGAAGCGTGGTTCCCGTAACTCCCGTAAGGCCCTGTTGGCTTTCAGTTTCTTAGGAGCGTTCACAAGACTGTCCATTCTGTTTGCTTTTGTGTGTCGTGGCGTTTACACTAAGTGACTAGAATTTTATACAAGAACTCTTTCGTCTCCTCCCACAGTCGGGGTTGGGAAGGGGTGGAGCGATACGTCTCTCCCTAACCCTATAGGCGGATAGAGAGATAAAGGCGTAACTCGGAGGCGTGAGTATTGTTAATGGGGAGGGATAAGTGTCCGGTTTACGAAAAACCCACCCTAAAAGGCGGAGTTTAGAGATGATCAATTATGACGGTGGTCCAACCCCCCAGGGGCGGGGTATAGTTCATATTTTATATTTTCATATTTACATAAATTATATTTTTTTATATTTTCATATTCCCATATGTTTATATTTTCATATTTCATATTTTCATATTTCATATTTTCATATTTTCATAAATCATATTTTCATATTTCATATTTTCATATTTCATATTTGGGGGCGGGGCTTAAAGTCATCAATCAAATTCACACCTCTTTTGACAGTTGCTTTCTGTATGTACTACTACTTTCAACATTATTTTTTTGTGTTTACCATCATGTTATTTCATTTTTTTTATGGGTATTGCCATTTTGGAGAACCAGTCCCATAGTGCAAAGTCCTGTGGCTATGGAACAAAACACTGAAAGTTACACCTTGTGCAATCATCAGTGTGAACATAAAAAGGTGACTTTATACTAGCAGTTGAAAAAGGGAAATGATCTCCATTGAACTAATTCTTTGACTTCTAAAGCTTGTCATATTAAAGGGGGGAATATATGTGCAGTCAGTTATTTTGTGTTTTATATTTGTAATTAATTTAGGACAATTTCCAGAGATCTTTTTTCACTTTGATATCAAGAGTCTTTTTTTCTGTTGATCAGTGACAAAAATCAAAATTAAATCCACTGTGATTCAATATTGTATAAAAATAAAATGTGAAATTTGCTCAACCAAAATGCTCAACAATTATCCAAGGAACAACACCTTTGTACATCTAAGCCAACCAAATAAAGTCTATGTGGACATGATTAGAACACACAGACTTAGCACATATAATGATTAACTGGGATTAGACTAGGCATTGACTACATTTTTAATAGTGGCTTTCTACAGTAAACATCATCATTCAAAATTTAGAGTAAAGCAATGTAATGAATTTGATTGCTAAAATAAATATTTAATGTCTCTGACAAGAAGAATGCTTTGGTGTTTTTTGTGTGTTTGTTTTCTTTTTTTCTTTCCTAACACATATTACATAGAGCAGGAGAAAGCTATTTTAGAACTTAGAAATTTTTCAATATTGATAAATTTCCTTTTCTGAAAACATCCAAATTTTTTATACTAGAGCAGAATAGTAACTTTCAGTCCTTCTCCTCTTTTCCTCACCATTGCTTCCTAATTATTTTGTTAAAAGGGGCTCTTTTTGATGAACACACAGAAGTGTAAATGGTGCAGGTTATCGGGTGATATGTGGAATCTTTGCTATTTGCATTTGTTAATTGGGAGCTTCTTAAGACAAAAAGCAATTAAAAACTGTGAAAGCAAATGAGTAAGACTAAAAGAAGTAATTCAGGTTTTGAATCTTAAAAAGAGAGTGACAGAAAATGAATCCTAAAATCCAATTCTATGAAATCATGTAGAATGAAACCCTGCAAGTCATAGTGAAACATTCCCAGCCCCCCAAGGTCCAATACTGAGAACCTTTAGTTATGATTCAGATCACTCATCTTTTAAAGCAGATTTCAAAACCCACTATACAGATTGTTTGTCCTGAATGGTTGTGTTTTAATGCCACAAGGTGATGCCAACCTTCAAGATATTCTTTATCATGCAGCAATTAAAAATCAGCCTGCATTTAGTTAGATGACTCAAGAAAGTGAAGGCATTCTTGCTTTTTTTAAGGTACACCTTCACTGTTGGGGGTACAAGACAATTCATTAGTAAAGCTGCTACTCAAAAAAGTATTGTCACGCTTGGGTCACAGATTTGCACAGAGACACAGGAGGTCATAAAAACAAGAAGAATTTTTATTCAAACGCTGCAAACACATGAGCTTAAACATGCTCCATGACAAGTCAGAGATGATAGTTCAGCTAGGAGCAGAGATAGAGAGAGATAAAAGCAAACAATCAATTCCAAAACCGACAGGCGCTGCGCAAGGCTTTTAAGTTAGCGGAGTATCGCGTGAGGCTTGTATTACGCGTTATAGCGCAAGTGAGAAGGTAAGGAGCAATGTGAAGGTAGTCTGTGTTTCAGGGGTATTCCCAGGGGCATCTTTGTCCTCTTGGGGTGCGATCACCCCTCCAGCTTACAGTATATATACTGGTGCAGAAAACACTTATTAAATTAAATAAGTCTTGAATCAATGCTATAAATTCAATCCAAAGACGTCCTTTATTTAAACCAACTCGTGGAGGCACAATATTTGAGCAGCAAGGTTCTCCACAGCAAGTCTGATTAGTCTTAAGAGAACAGCTTCTGTTATCAAGGAGGTTCCTTTACATATAGTAGCTAGTAAATGTTTCAATCCCACCAATGAGCAGTCAGATAAAAGGTACATTCTAGCAATACCCTTTTGCCATTAAAAAACATCCAAAGGTCCCAAAATAGTCAATGATTAAAAATCTTGTCTAAATATTTGGTTTATAGACTGTAAACTGTTATCACAGAACAAAGCGCAAAGTTAAATGTTATATACAGTATATTATCTTATTTACTAATACTGGAACAAATTAAGTCATGATGTCCTAGTTTAACAGGCAGGCAGTCTCTAGTACTTTTTTTCTTTTTTCTTACAATACCATGTGTATAAAAATAAAATATATATAAACTATATAATGCTGGCTGACTCACTCACTCAATCAATCAATCATTAACAAGCACACTCTTTCCCATTTAGTTAAAAACTGAAATTTGGTCGGATGGTACATTTAGGGTATTGGAAAAGAAAGGACATTTCAATATATGAATATTTAGGGTAATTCCCTCCTCCCTCCCCGACACACACACCCTTACAATAGAAAAACTAAATCTCAAAAATGCTTTCATTGAGTTGATTTAAATTTGGTGACATTATAGCAAGAAAAACAGCCGGCCGGTGTTTTTTTATTTGTCGACTTTTCAGTAATAATGATGTAGCAAATCAGCTATTCTTAGACACCCTGTCCTTTATTCGCATCAGCACTGAAAGTGATCACGCGGAGAAATGAGGCTTGCAGTTCATGCAAATGAATGCCACAAGCAGGAAATGTTGTTGGCAGCAAGTGTAAAGGGGCAGGTGCCTGGCATAAGAAAAAGGGACGAGGCAGAAAGCTGCATGGAAAAATGAGCTGTGAATGAAGGAAAGGAAAGTTAGATGAAACTCTAAGAAAACGTGGTTAGCAAGTAACCTCCTATTGTATGACAAGACGAATGATAATTTGTCATATTGTCAGGTTCTTTTTACTTTTTGCAACACAGTATAAAATACATAAAATTCAAGTTGCATTGGATAGTTGATCATGTTAGTAGTTCATGATCATGATCATGTGGAATGTGGCCCGGACACAGACAGATGGACATCGTTTTGTCACCCAACACACACATTTATTAAAAATATTTACAATAGTTAAGTCCGTGCACAAACCCCGTGCCTTCAGCACCGATTCCCAAATGTCCAGGCCTTACAGTCCAGTACCTGCCTTCTGGCCACCTCCACTCCTCTCTCACCAGACTCCCATCTACTTCCACCCGACTCTTGACTCCGAATGAAGGGAGGCAGCCCCTTTTATAGCAGCCCGGATGGGCTCCAGCTGCTCCCCGACACTCCTCCGCGGACACTCCCCTGTGTGGCGGAAGTGCTGGCTGCGCACCTGGAAGCCCTCTGGGTGTCCCCATTCTTCTTCCCCCCAGCACTTCCAGGTGTGGCAGAAGTGCTGAGGTCCAGGGCTCTTCTGGCAAAGGGGCGCCTCCTGGCGGTAACCACGGGCCTCTACAGGGTTGAGCTTCCAAGCTCTGCACCCGTGGTCCCCAGTGCAACTAGGGCGGTCGCCCCCTCGTGGTCTGGAGGAGGTGCAAGCCCTCCTCCAATCCTCTTGGGCGTCCCGGCTGGGTACCACCCCCAGCCATCCGCCACAGTTCCCCACCACAAGCTGAGACCCCTAGGGGCCAGCGGCCCATCCCGCGAGGGCAGGTCCTCCTCGGCAGAAAGCCCACACGCTCCAGTCCAGGGCCCGGTCCTGCAGAACAAAAAGCAGAACAAGAGGCGGAGACGTTGCCCTGATGCCGCCACTCGGCGCCTCTCTGCCTTGAATAGGGGCAACACTCCCCGCTCGGACCGGCACCCCTGTGCTTGCAACCTCGGCCTCCCCTCCGAGACCTCCGTGCCCCCCATGCTGGGACATCGGACGGGACCGCACACTCACCTGTCACCTCAGCCAGCTGTGGGAGTTCCCTCTGCGCCCGTAGAGGGCGGCCCTTCACTGGACGTGCGCACCCAGCAGCACGCCTCTTCCTATCGAAAGAACCGGCATTCACCCCTCGATTCCACTTTTCCTCTTGGACGCGCTGACGGTCTGGGTCTGAGCATGGCAAACGCTCAAATGCAATCCCGTCTGCATCCCTACAGAGCGACGGGAGACTGCCGCGGGCTTGGAGCTCAGGGCGCTAGGAGCCAGGGCACTCATCAGCCCTTGTCCTGCCAGCCCCTGCGATCTCTCCCTCCTCACCTCGCACACAGCTTGCACCACCGCGTCCGTTGTCGGAGAACCGCCAACTTGATGCCGGTCATTCACATCACGGCCAATTTGGCCAGGTTCTCCTTTATGCTGTACGGGGACGGCTGTACTCAACTTCCCTGCCGTACTACTCCGGTCAAAGGCTCCAGTGTCACGCCATTCCTCCGCAGCACGCGCCGTCTGTGAGGATGCGACCGCCTTCCCCTTCAGCTTCTGAAACTCTGGACGGAGAGCACGCAGCACCTGTGACAAAGGTGGCTCCACGGGCCGAAGGCAATCCTCCGGCTCGCGCAGAGCCACCAGCAAGGACGGAAAGACAGCTGACGGTAAGCTTACCTTCCCGTCAGCAACACACGTCAACTGCCTCCTGTGGGCCTTTCCCTCTGGCCCAGTCGGGTCTCTCTCTGGCACGCGATGGACATTCCTTCGTCCCGCCTTCATCCAATCATCGGTGGGCCCGCAAGACACACCATCCAATCGCGTGCCTGTCGCAAGGAGGGACCCCTGGTCCTCGGCCATCTTGTCTCCCCCTCTCCAGGTGCGGTGGCGTGCCTCCTGGCAACCTCGCAGCTGCTGTAGTCTCTCGAGCTGCAGCGGCTCCGTTTTCGCAGCATCTCCTGCTGCCGCCTCCGCACTGCCGACGGTGCGTGGACCGGCATACCCCTGCCACGGACGCGGAACCGGGTAGTCCCTGCCTGAAGAACAAAAGGTAAGTCCGACCCCGAAGGGCCGACTGCTGTGGGGCAGGGCATTTACCTCCAAGATCCCGTCACTCCGAGGTGCCTGCCTCGGTGTGGCCTTCGACGTTGCAATGCCGGCCTGGCCATCCTCTGCGCCAGCGCGTCTCTCGGATTATGCTGCACTCCAACAACGCCCGTTCTCGTTCCTCCGCACCCGGGGAACACGGCCTTTCTGCGGACTGGTGGTGGTCCGTGGGGAGAACCGCTCCCGCGGGGTTGTGCATGCGCTGCTCCCGCGGCGTGTGTGTGGGTTCCGCTGCTGTGCTGAGCCATCAACAGAATGATTTGTTAATTCAGGTCCCCGCCTTGAACCAGGCAGAGTGTAATGGGCTAGAACTCAGTATTATAAAGAAAACATTTCGATGTGTTACTTAGTGTAATGGGCTATAAACCAGTGTTTTAAAGAAAAGGCAGAATTTCTGGAAAATTCTGCTACAGGTTATTGCTGATGGCTATCTACAGGACATAAATATTTACCTGTCTTGCTAAAGAGTCACCTGCTTTGAATAGTCAGACTGCTTTGATTTAGTATCTCATCTACATACAATTTGGGGATACAGAACTGTCTGCTTCTTTGAAAAATTGGTTTCTAATCAAGGACTCAAAGTAAATGTGTTTACACTATTTGTTATGCAGAGGAAATTGGCTTGCACCATTGTTTTCACTGATTGCCATGTTGATCTATGCAGAAATTGAAGTATATATATATTTCTGGAAAAAGGAGAATAAAAAAAACATAGAAGTATGGTCTGAGACTCGGGACTGCTGTCTGTTTCTTTTATGCTTTACACCATATCGCTGTGGCCACACCCTGTAGCAACAGTGGCTTCTACCTGGCCCAGGTTCCCCTAGGCCTGAGGTCGGTAACAAGAGCATCCTGCCGGCTACGCCACTGTGGAACGTGGCCCGGACACAGACAGACGGACATTGTTTTGTCACCCAACACACACATTTATTAACAATATTTACAATAGTTAAGTCCGTGCACAAACCCCGTGCCTTCAGCACTGATTCCCCAATGTCCAGGCCTTACAGTCCAGTGCCTGCCTTCTGGCCACCTCCACTCCTTTCTCACCAGACTCCCGTCTTACTTCTACCAGACTCTTGACTCCGAATGAAGAGAGCCGGCCCCTTTTATAGCAGCTGCTCCCCGACACTCCTCCGCGGACACTCCCCTGTGTGGCGGAAGTGCCGGCTGCACACCCAGAAGCCCTCCGGGTGTCCCCAGTCTTCTTCCCCCCAGCACTTCCTGGTGTGGCTGAAGTGCTGAGGTCCAGGGCTCTTCAGGCACCGGGATGCCCCCGGGCCCCTACAGGGTTGAGCTTCCAAGCTCTGCACCCGTGGCCCCCAGTGCAACCAGGGCGGCCGCCCCCTCGTGGTCTGGAGGAGGCGCAAGCCCTCCTCCGGTCCTCCTGGGCGTCCCGACTGGGTACCACCCCCAGCCGTCTGCCACTATATATATATATATATATATACTAGCAAAATACCCACGCTTCACAGCGGCGAAGTACTGCCTTAAAATTTTTATTAAGAAGAAAATTAAACCTTTTTAAACTGAGGGAAAATATACCATTAATTATTTGTTAAGGATCTCTTTGTATACCACATTGTCATTTCGGCTCTCCGGTTGTAATATGACCAAGCTGTGCGCTGAGCTTACTCTTGAGCATGCAACGTACAGTTGGCCATGTGAAAAGTAATCTTGTTTCAGATCTCACAGCTTGGATTGCTGCTGTCATAATCGGTTTGAGTTTCATGGTTTGTTTCAATTACGACAGTATTTGCAGGACTTGTGTTGAAGTGACATCTGTCAAGCGTTGTAAGCATACAATCGGTTTCATTGATAACTTTACATCCAGCTTTTGAGAGTTTAAACATTCATAAACATCAAAGTGTCCACTACTGAAATCGTCACCTGTGAATCTAAGATATTTAAGAGGCATTGGCGGTTGTCCAAAGGTGTAAAATATTTGGCCATTTTGGTACACTTGAAAGGGACAACCGAACAATTCAGCGGCAGCCATCAACTAACATGCTGAACCGTAGGTGAAGGGCTTAAGCATTTCACTCTTATAGTGCTCCTGTGTAGTATAATTATCTCCTGTGCTATTAAGAGTGAGGCTGATATGGCCGTGCAATATGTAACAAAGAGAATGGAAAAGGCAGGTGCCATCTCCAGGCATGGAAACCACTCGGTAAGTGACAGTTCTTTGATCGATGGTGATCACCTCGATAGACATGTTAATAGGGGTATGGTTGGAACAATTAAGGAAATGGGTACCTGAACAATGTAAAGTAAGTCTAAAATACCTACACAATAACTATAATCATATTAAACGAACAATAAAACAGCGGAGAAGCCGTGGATTAAATAAAATGGCTGTTGTTATCAGCAGGCAGACGTGAATCCCGTGGCGAAGCAAGGAAGGGAATGTAGAGACCGGAGCAACGGACAGCCTTATATAGGCAGGCAGCCAACAACGTGGAAGGCGTTGGGATAGTGGACCCAACGCCGCCTCACACGGTGACCGTGCTGCAGGCTATGGACATATATATGTACTCAAGTAGGATTCAGATACCAAATATCTTTAAGATGGGCCCATAAGTAACAAAGAACGTTGGAAAGTTCAATATGGCGGCCATCAGTGGTGTCATACCACTGAAATAAGTACGTAAATCGGCTTCGGTTAGCGCAGGGAAGCCGCCTACCAAATTTCGTAAAGATGGGGCCATAAATAAGAAAGTTCAACATGGCGAACGTTGTTGACCATTATGACCGTTACGCATAGAATTTCGAAATGAAACCTGCTTAACTTTTGTAAGTAAACTGTAAGGAATGAGCCTGCCAAATTTCAGCCTTCTACCTACACGGGAAGTTGGAGAATGAGTGGCGTTGGAAAGTTCAATATGGCGGCCGACAGTGGCGTCATACCACCGAAATAAGTACGTACATCGGTTTCGGTTAGCGCAGGGAAGCCGCCTACCAAATTTCATGAAGATGGGGTCAGCCTTCTACCTACACGGGAAGATGGAGAATTAGTGACGTTGGAAAGTTCAATATGGCGGCCGACAGTGGTGTCATACCACCTAAATAAGTACGTACATCGGTTTCGGTTTGCGCAGGGAAGCTGCCTACCAAATTTTGTGAAGATGGGGCCATAAATAAGAAAGTTCAAAATGGGGGACGTTGTCGACCATTATGACCGTTACACGTAGAATTTCAAAACGAAACCTGCTTAACTTTTGTAAGTAAGCTGTAAGGAATGAGCCTGCCAAATTTCAGCCTTCTACCTACACGGGAAGCTGGAGAATTAGTGATGAGTGAGTGAGTGAGTGAGGGCTTTGCCTTTTATTAGTATACTAGCAAAATACCCGCGCTTCGCAGCGGAGAAGTAGTGTATAAAAGAAGTTATGAAAAAGAAAAGGAAAAATTTTAAAAATAACGTAACATGATTGTTAATGTAATTGTTTTCTCATTGATATGAGTGTTGTTGTCATATTTATATATATATATATATACATACATACATGTGTACATATATACACACACACATATACTATGGGGTGCGAAACAGGCAAATACATTGATTTTCTGAATATATAAAGTCGGCGTCAGAATATACAAAGTCAAAACTTGAATATATAAAGTCATTCCCGAATATATAAAGTCACTGTCGGAATATATAAAGTCATTCCCGAATACATAAAGTCAGCGTCGGTATATATAAAGTCAAAACTTTTTTCTAAATATATAAAGTCAAAACTTGAATAAATAAAGTCATTGCTGGAATATATAAATTCAAAACTTGAATATATAAAGTCAGCGTCAGAATATATAAAGTCAGCGCTGGAATATATAAAGTGAAAATCTGAATATATAAAGTCAGCGTCGGAATTTATAAAGTCATTCCTGATTATATAAAGTCAAAGTCAAAATATATTGATTGAAATGACTCTGAACTGAAGTAAGTTAACAAAAACGTATTCAGAAAAATAAATTAAAAAAACACTGTTCGGTTAATGTTTTGAAAATGATGCATTTGCCCTGCCCAGGATTGGTTCCTGCCTTGCACCCAGTGTTGGCTGGGATTGGCTCCAGCAGACCCCCGTGACCCTGTGGTCGGATTCAATGGGTTGGGAAATGGATGGATATTGCAGCACTGACTTTGTATATTCCAACGATGACTTTATATTGTGAGCTGGAGGGCTTCGCTATTACGTGTGGTGATGAAACTTCACTTTGGTAACTGATCATGCTCCACTTCAATGGTCATACCGACAGAAAGATACAAACTCTCGCCTCATGAGATGGTTTCTGGGCTTACAACCTTACCGTTTCACAGTAAAACATCGACCAGGTTCTGAACACGTCAACGCAGACGTATTATCAAGACTAAATGAACCTGGTACAGAGAGTCGCTTGATTCACGGAAATGTGAATAAAGCTCAGGGGGGAGGGTGTGAGCTGGAGGGCTGATCGCACCCCAAGAAGATAGACGCCTCTGGGAAAACCACAACCCCTGAAACACAGACTACCCTCACATTGCTCCTTAGTTTCTCACTTGCGCCATAACGCGTAATGCAAACCTCGCGCGATACTCCGCTAACTTAAAAGCCTTGTGCAGCGCCTGTCAGTTGAAAATTAATTGTTTGCTTGCTTTTATCGCTCTCTCTCTCTGCTCCTAGCGGAACTGTCATCTCTGACTTGTCATGGAGCACGTTTAAGCTCATGTGTTTGCAGTGTTTGAATAAAAACCCTTCTTGTTTCTACAACCTCCTGTGTCTCTGTGCAAATCTGTGACCCAAGCGTGACAATATATTCCGACGCTGACTTTATATATTCCAGCTCTGAGTTTATATATTCCGACGCTGACTTTATATATTTAAGTTTTGACTTTAGGTGGCAGTGTGACGAAGTTGTTTCGGAAGACGGCGTTAGCCGCGGAGCTCAGCTCAGAGCGAAATGTGGTAAATGGGAGGGGAGATGATGACGTGACTCCTCCACCCGCCTTAACTGTCAATCCCCCACAAACACAGTCTCTCGGAATTTGCATAAGCACACCCCTTCACCTGCAATTTTAACTTAGTTACAAAGTGATCAAAACTCTCGTTTATATCCTGCGTCCTCTCATTAAACTTGTATCCCGCATTACCCGTGGGCATGAAAAAAGCCAGCGGCAGCCTGTCTATTAACTTAATTTAAAGTTTAGGTTTATACCTTGCTTTGTTTCTGAAGTAGCTGCACTGATGAATATGGTAGTATATGTCACTCGCTCGCTTCTTATTGTTTCGCTGCCTTCTCAATTATATAATGCATGTTTTCTTCAGCGCATTTTGGAGCTCTTCCTGGTTTTCTACATAGTGCGTTGACAGTCAGTTCACGTGATTACGTGGGCGGCGTGATGATGTCACACGAAACTCCGCCCCCACGGCTTTCAAGCTCAACTCCATTACAGTAAATGGAGAAAAATACCTTCCAGTTATGACCATTACGCGTAGAATTTCGAAATGAAACCTGCCCAACTTTTGTAAGGAAGCTGTAAGGAATGAGCCTGCCAAATTTCAGCCTTCTATCTACACGGGAAGTTGGAGAATTAGTGATGAGTCAGTGAGTGAGTTAGTGAGTCAGTCAGTGAGTGAGTCAGTCAGTGAGGGCTTTGCCTTTTATTAGTATAGATATATGTGTATATATATATATATATATATATATATACACACACACACATATAAACATATATATATACATATCCATACATATATACATATACACATATATATATATATTGTGACGGACAGCCGGGTCCCATGCCCGGCCGGGACGCCTCTGCTGCATACGTCCCGGGAGAGCCACCATGGACAGTGCAATACCTTCCCCGGGGCGCCTGGGGGCAGTCTCCCTGGCTGTGGCTCCTTCCTCAGTCTCCCCCGTGGCTCCATGGGACATGGAGTTCACCACAGCCCGGTTGGGAGATGGGGTGGCTGCTAGGGGGTGCTGCGGAGAGCCAGCCTCCACAAGGGACGATTTATCAGCCCCACCCGGAGGTGCAATTAAGACCAGCTGGTCAGGCACCTGGAACACTTCCGGGTGGGCTATAAAGCGGGCCAACCTCCCTTCATTCTTGGCCAGAATCGGGAGGAAGAGGATGAGGTTGCCTGGGAGGAGTGGTGGTGCCAGGAAGGGTTGTTTGTGCTGTATCTTGTGCTTTGGGAACTGTGTTGGGCCTGTGGGACACGGGGAAGACGTGCCCCACGGCTGAAGAAAAAAGAACAAAGCCTGTGTGTTTTATACACGTGCCTCTGCGTGGTCTGTGCCGGGTCGGGCGCTATATAGCGCCTTTTACAATATATATATATATATATACACACACACATATATACATACATATATATATATATACATATATACACATTCATCCACATATATATACATATCTACATATACACACATACATATACATACACACTTACATACATACACACACATATATACACACAAATACATATATATATATATATATATATATATACATACACACACATATATAAACATATATACATATACATACATATCTATATCTATATCTATATCTATATCTATATATATATATATATATACACTCTTTGGGGTGCGAGCAACTGTTGCTGGGAGTAGCAGAATCCATCAAGGAAGAAAAATGAAAAACATTATTTGTACGAAATCTTAATTTGTTTATCCATTCCTAAATAATTAAATGGGCAGGCTATTTCGTATCAGTGCAATACGCTGTTTGTTAAAACGGATGACTTCCGCTCTTACGTGCAAGTCTGCGTGGATATTATGAACTATCATATCTGTTCAAGTTCTATTTAAATTTTAAATAGAAGGAATTTTTACTTAGTCGATAGAAATATCTTTGGTAGGAATGTAAGTTAAATGTAGGCATCATTACATAAATTTTTCTTCACCATACAAATGTAAAGAGTAAATTCGCCTTACATTCCAACCAAAGATATTTGTGTCGACTAAATCAGGGGTGTCAAACTCAATTGCACAGGGGCCCAAAATCCAAAACACACTTTAGGTTGCGGGCCGAACAGCATAAACATTTATTGAACACACTAAAACTAAACTTTTAAAACTTTAAAACTTTTAAAACTTAACTTTTTTGAACATAAATATGAATAAAAACAGACAGGAATATTATTCCGAAATAAATCAACTCAAACCTTAAATAACTTATAATATTTTGCTCTCCATAAAAATATATCCTGTCTAAATTATACGTTAGAAATAAAGTAAACGTTAAAAGAAGAAACATTCAAATTTCTTTACTCTTATGTAATTTTATATAAAAAATAAACTTAAATTTTAAATATCCCAAAAGATTTTGCTCTCCATAAAAATATATCCTGTCAAAATTATACAAATTCAAATATGAACATGCTGCATAACAAAACCTGGAAATATAAATAAAATTTGTTCTTTGCAGCAATAACAAGTCAAATCATTCAGTTGTCTTTGCTCATATGTCTTTTTTTCAGAGCTGGACGCCTGGCATCTTTTTTTGGCAACAAGTTCGTTTATGTTTGGTGTGAGGTTCTGTGTTGTGGAGATTCTCAGGATGGACTGCAGGTGCTCATCAGTGAGGTGACTCCTGTGTGCTGTTTTGTTAGTTTTTATCACTGAGAAGAGCTTCTCACACAGATATGTGCTACCAAACATGCACAAGGTTTGAGCTGCATGTAGACGGAGCTGGAGCATTTCTGCGGGAATGGAGTGAATAAACTGTGCGGGCCCTGCAGTATCGTACTTTGCCTTCAGTGTGCCATTACAATGCAGCTCAATCACCTCCATCTGAATCTGCACAGGTGCAGTTTCCACATCGATGGCAAATGGGTTGCGAAACAACTCAAAATTATTTTTTTGTTCTTCAAAGTCACCAAAGCGCCGTGCAAACTCAGTGCGCAGTGCGCTCAGTTTATCAGCAAAGTGCGTATTTGGGAACACCGTTGTGCCGACTTGGTTCAACATTACTTGGTAACAGGGAAAGTGGGGCAAATTGCACTGGTGCATTTGTGTCTCCCATAAAAGCAGCTTCACTTGAAATCACTTTGTGATTTTGCACGGGTAAAAACGTCTGCTGAAGTGTCAGATTCTTCTTTAACTCTTCTGCTTTCTGTATCTTCTGCATTGCATTCAGGTCTTTCAGGTTATCCTGATGTTTTGTCTCATAGTGCCATCTTAGATTAAATTCTGTAATTACAGCCACATTAGCTCCACAAATGAGACACACGGGTTTACCGGCAA
>JANRMT010062861.1:51571770-51595875 GCA_026402145.1 Polypterus bichir lapradei | reverse complement strand
TATATGCAGTTAGGTCCATAAATATTTGGACAGAGACAACTTTTTTCTAATTTTGGTTCTGTACATTACCATAATGAATTTTAAATGAAACAACTCAGATGCAGTTGAAGTGCAGACTTTCAGCTTTAATTCAGTGGGTTGAACAAAAAGATGGCATAAAAATGTGAGGGAACTAAAATATTTTTTTAACACAATCCCTTTATTTCAGGGGCTCAAAAGTAATTGGACAAATTAAATAACTGGAAATAAAATGTTCATTTCTAATACTTGGTTGAAAACCCTTTGCTGGCAATGACAGCCTGAAGTCTTGAACTCATGGACATCACCAGATGCTGGGTTTCCTCCTTTTTAATGCTCTGCCAGGCCTTTACTGCAGCAGCTTTCAGTTGCTGTTTGTTTGTGGGCCTTTCTGTCTGAAGTGTAGTCTTCAACAAGTGAAATGCATGCTCAGTTGGGTTAAGATCAGGTGACTGACTTGGCCATTCAAGAATTTTCCACTTCTTTGCTTTAATAAACTCCTGTGTTGCTTTGGCTGTATGTTTTGGGTCATTGTCCATCTCTATCATGAAACGCCGCCCAATCAATTTGACTGCATTTAGCTGGATTTTCTCTGAACACCTCAGAATTCATTCGGCTGCTTCTGTCCTGTGTCACATCATCAATAAACACTAGTGTCCCAGTGCCACTGGCAGCAATGCATGCCCAAGCCATCACACTGCCTCCACCGTGTTTTACAGATGATGTGGTATGCTTTGGATAATGAGCTGTTCCATGCCTTCACCATACTTTTTTCTTGCCATCATTCTGGTAGAGGTTGATCTTGGTTTCATCTCTCCACAAAATGTTTTTCCAGAACTGTGCTGGCTTTTTTAGATGTTCTTTAGCAAAGTCCAATCTAGCCTTTCTGTTCTTGAGGCTTAAGAGTGGCTTGCACCTTGCAGTGCACCCTCTGTATTTACTCTTATGCAGTCTTCTCTTTATGGTAGACTTGGATATCGATATGCCTACCCCCAGGAGAGTGTTGTTCACTTGGTTGGCTGTTGTGAAGGGGTTGCTCTTCACCATGGAAATGATTCTGTGATCATCCACCACTGTTGTCTTCCAAGGACGTCCAGGTCTTTTTGCGTTGCTGAGTTCACCAGTGCTTGCTTTCTTTCTCAGGATGTACCAAACTGTAGATTTTGCAACTCATAATATTGTAGCAATTTCTCGGATGGGTTTTTCTGTTTTCGCAACTTAAGGATGGCTTCTTTCACCTGCATGGAGAGCTCCTTTGACCGCATGTTGTCTATTCACAGCAAAATCTTCCACAAGCAAGCACCACACCTCAAATCAACTTCAGGCCTTTTATCTGCTTAATTGATAATGACATAACGATGGACTTGCCCACACCTGACCATGAAATAGCCTTTGAGTCAATTGTCCAATTACTTTTGAGCCCCTGAAGTGTTAAAAAAATGCTTTAGTTGCCTCACATTTTTATGCAATCGTTTTGTTCATGCCACTGAATTAAAACTGAAAGTCTGCACTTCAGCTGCATCTGAGTTGTTTCATTTAAAATTCATTGTGGTAATGTACAGAACCAAAATTAGAAAAACATTGTCTCTGTCCAAATATTTATGGACCTAACTGTATATTAGACTCACACCCCAAAACATGATGCTGAATCTCAGTACTTTAGCAAAACCAACTTTATCCAGCTTGAAACAGGAACAGCACGGTTATTTAACATAGCAGAATCTAACACTCTCCTATACACAGACACAGCAATCAGGCAGTGTCATGGACAGGTTAATGGCCAAGTAACACTGTTCCCTGCAGTTATAATGTTCCTTGCATCATCCATCGACAGCAGGTGCTCATAGCGTGACCACAATCTTTTTGAGTTTGTTTTCGTGGTGAGCTGCCACAGCGGTGGGAGGCTGCAGTTGCCCCTGCAACTGACAGGCTTTCTTCCATAGAAGCGGTGATCACACTTTGGGATGCTTTTCGGCATGTCATCTCATTGGGGGAGCCCTAAAAGAGTTTAGAAACCTTACCTCTCTCCCCTCAGCTTTGTCCACACCAAGCCGGGCTCAGCCAGGCGGGAGAGGACGGCCGCATTGGCATGTGCAGCCCAGGGGACAGTGGCAAACATCAAAAGCAAACATCTGGAAATTAATAGACCACTGAGTGAGCCAGGCATTTGTATCCTTCTATTTGTACAGCCATTGTAGCGGGGCATGGTCAGTCAACAGGGTAAACTGTCATCCCTAGAGATAATAACGGAGGGCCTCCACCGCCCACTTGATTGCGAAGCACTCTTTTTCAATAGTGGAATAATTATGCTCCCTGGGTAGTAGCTTTCTGCTGAGAAACGTGATGGGGTGCTCTTCCCTCTCAAAACATTGTGAGAGCACCTCTCCTAAACTGAAAGTTGTAGCATCTGTTTGCAGAATAAATTCCTTCGAAAAGTCAAGATTGCACAGAACCAGGAATGATGACAGGCGTTGGTCCATACAACAATATGATTCTTTCTGCCCTTTGTCAAGTCTGTAAGGGGGGTAGCCTGATAGACAAAATTGGGAATGAACTGCCTGTAACACCCCACAAACCCAAGGAAGGCACAAACCTGTATCTGTGTTTTGGGATGGGGATATGCAAGCACCTCCCCCACCTTGTCCATTTAAGGCCTGAATAAACCTTTCCCCATGGAATTTCCCAGATAGTGGGTTTCTGACATACCCAGCTTGCACTTCTTAGGGTTAGCCGTCAAAGTGTCAAGTACCGCCCAAAGGCAGACGTGATAAGATTCGCAGTCATTACTAAAAATGACCACATCATCAAGATAGGCACCCACATACGCGGAATGGGGACTCTGGATTTGGTCCATCGTTCACTGAAAGGTCAGCGGTGTGCCATGGAGACCAAAACTTCAAATAACCCGTCTGGAGTGGCGAACATGGTTTTCTCACAACTAGATTCCTTCAATGGGACCTGCCAATAACCCTTTGTGAGATCAAGAATGGAGATATATGAAGCCTGCCCAAGGTCTTCTAACAGCTTGTCCACATTGGCATCAGGTATGCATCAAACTTGTAAATCTTATTCAAATGCCTAAAATCAAAACCGAACTAAACCATCGGACTTTGAGAAGAGTATGATTGGACATCGTCATTCACTACTGCTTGGCCGAATAACGCCTAATTGAAGCATCTGTTGGAATTCTTCATGTATCACTTTCCTTGTTGCCACCGGTATGTCGATATGGGGGCACCTGTATAGTAACACCGGGTGGAGTGAAAATCTTGTGTTCTGCAATCATCGTTCAGCCAGGTGTTGTGAAAAAAAGTCAGAGTTCCCTTCAATCAGCGATAGCAATTACGCTTTCTGGATGTCAGTCAAATCATCCCAAATGGCGACCTCAGTTCGACCGCTACGGCCGTGACCAGGACTTTGTGATGGTTGTGCTACTCCTTTAAAAGATTAATATGCAAATCTGTACAGGTTTCCACAGCCCGGGAGTTCTGACTTTATAATTCGCTGGGCACATACACTCTTCTATCACTGCTGGTCCTTGCCATTAGGCCCAAAATTTATGTGGATCAGATGGGATCAACACCAGCATGTGATCCCCCTTCTTAAGTTTACTCATCTTGTCATAATTATGTTTTTGCACTTCCTGCTTGCGCTGCTGATGCTCCACTGCAATAGAGGACAATCTGGCAATCTGTTCTTGCAGCGAAATGACTCGGTTGACAAACCCCCCCCAGGGGTTGCTTTGCAAATCCCCGTCCATTAATCCCAAAAAATGTCCAACACCCCGCCAAATAATAGTTCGAAAGGACTCATGCCAATACCAGTGTGCAGGGCCTCCCAGGCAGCAAACAGGAGGAAAGGTTCTACAGTGTCCCAGGAAGTCAGATTGTCATGGGCTACCCGCCGAATCATCTATTAAATTGTTCAGTCAGGCTGTTCATCTGCAGATGATAAACCATGTGTAACTGCTTACTTCCAAAACTTTTGCATAATTGCTTCATGACCGCAATCTTTTTGGATTTGTTTTCGCGGCAAGCTCCCATAGCAGTGAGAGCTCGCAGTTGCCCTGGAAACTGACAGGCTTTCTTCCATAAAAATGATGATTGCACTTTGGGATGGTCTTCGGCATGTTGTTCCGTTAAGGGGAGCCCCAAAAGAGTTTAGAAACCTTACAATATATATATACTGTATATATAACTTAAAGAACAGAGTTAAGGAAGATGCCGTGGTGGAAAAATACATGCAATATTGTACAGAACTGGGGTAACCCATTTAAGGTCAGACTGTGATGTCCTTCACAAACACAAAAAGGGAAGTGGCAGTAGCGTGTACCAGCCCACTTCAAGTCTTGGGTACCACACTAGTTAGGAGAGTAAGCATGCCTTGGCCAGTTTAGACATTTATGCAGTTCAGAAAATGGGCTCCTCTACAGACAGAACATAGAGGAGTTGGTGGACACTGTACATAGTTCATAATATTATTTCTTTTCATCTGTTTTTTTTTCTTCTTCACAATTCTTAAAATGTTCAATGCATTGCATGGGCAATTATAAGTGTGCAGTCTGTAAAAGCCAATGTGGTATCGATTCAGTGGTATATTGCTTTTGATCTAAACCCTCCAAAACTTTGTAATGGTACAAGATTGCAGATCAAAGTGCTACATTCAAATCTGAAGAAACTACCATTTCTAAAGGATGTGTTAGAGGGTAAAATTATATTTATACCCAAAATTCTCATTATTCCTATTAAGTACATTCTTGAATTCAAAAGAACACAGTTTCCTGTAAAATTGTGTTTTTTAATGGCCACCAAAAAAGCCAAGTCACTTTGAAAAGCAAGAATTGTTCTATGGCAGGAAAGTTTTAGTCAGGGGTAATTGTATTTAGGATGTTTAAGAGTAGTGAGCTCTATTTAATTAATAATATTAGCCCCTGGGACAATAATAATAATAACAAATAAGTACTATATACAAAAAAACATACTCAGTTAGTTACATAGTACTTCTGATACAACCGATTATCCCTTGTCACTAGCCCCATTGTCTTAGAAAGTTTTCCAGGAATAGCTGGATATTCAGAATCAGAATAACAATCACTTTTATTCACCAGTGCTTAACAAGAATTTGACTCAGTAGATTTGGAGTTGCTAATAACAGAACTTAACATCACATACAAATAAAATAAATAGCATAAGTTAAAAAGAAAAACTTCAAACAAAGGTGCAGAATAGTACATTTATAAAGGAAATGTACAAATGATGATGTCCAAGTGAAAGTGTGAGTGTATAGTGTGTGTGCACATGCACACACATACAGTGCATCCGGAAAGTATTCACAGCGCATCACTTTTTCCACATTTTGTTATGTTACAGCCTTATTCCAAAATGGATTAAATTCATTTTTTTCCTCAGAATTCTACACACAACACCCCATAATGACAACGTGAAAAAAGTTTACTTGAGGTTTTTGCGAATTTATTAAAAATAAAAAAACTGAGAAAGCACATGTACATAAGTATTCACAACCTTTGCCGTGAAGCTCAAAATTGAGCTTAGGTGCATCCTGTTTCCCCTGATCATCCTTGAGATTTTTATTCAGCTTAATTGGAGTCCACCTGTGGTAAATTCAGTTGATTGGACATGATTTGGAAAGGCACACACCTGTCTATATAAGGTCGCACAGTTGACAGTTCATGTCAGAGTACAAACCAAGCATGAAGTCAAAGGAATTGTCTGTAGATCTCCGAGACAGGATTGTTTTGAGGCACAAATCTGGGGAAGGTTACAGAAAAATTTCTGCTGCTTTGAAGGTCCCAATGAGCATAGTGGCCTCCATCATCTGTAAGTGGAAGAAGTTCGAAACCACTAGGACTCTTCCTAGAGCTGGCCGGCCATCTAAACTGAGCGATCAGGGGAGAAGGGCCTTAGTCAGGAAGGTGACCAAGAACCAGATGGTCACTCTGTCAGAGCTCCAGGGGTCCTCTGTGGAGAGAGAAGAACCTTCCAGTAGGACAACCATCTCTGCAGCAATCCACCAATCAGGCCTGTATGGTAGAGTGGCCAGACGGAAGCCACTCCTTAGTAAAAGGCACATGGCAGCCCGCCTGGAGTTTGCCAAAAGGCACCTGAAGTTACTCTCAGACCATGAGAAACAAAATTCTCTGGTCTGATGAGACAAAGATTGAACTCTTTGATGTGAATGCCAGGTGTCGCGTTTGGAGGAAACCAGGCACCACTCATCACCAGGCCAATACCATCCCTACAGTGAAGCATGGTGGTGGCAGCATCATGCTGTGGGGATGTTTTTCAGTGGCAGGAACTGGGAGACTAGTCAGGATAAAGGGAAAGATAACTGCAGCAATGTACAGAGACATCCTGGATGAAAACCTGCTCCAGAGCGCTCTTGACCTCAGACTGGGGCGACAGTTCATCTTTCAGCAGAACAACGACCCTAAGATATCAAAGGAGTGGCTTCAGGACAACTCTGTGAATGTTCTTGAGTGGCCCAGCCAGAGCCCAGACTTGAATCCAATTGAACATCTCTGGAGAGATCTTAAAATGGCTCTGCACCGACGCTTCCCATCCAGCCTGATGGAACTTGAGAAGTGCTGCAAAGAGGAATGGGTGAAACTGGCCAAGAATGGGTGTGCCAAGCTTGTGGCATCATATTCAAAAAGACTTGAGGCTGTAATTGCTGCCAAAGGTGCATCAACAAAGTATTGAGCAAAGGCTGTGAATACTTATGTACATGTGATTTCTCAGTTTTTTTATTTTTAATAAATTTGCAAAAACCTCAAGTAAACTTTTTCATGTTGTCATTATGGGGTGTTGTGTGTAGAATTCTGAGGAAAAAAATGAATTTAATCCATTTTGGAATAAGGCTGTAACATAACAAAATGTGGAAAAAGTGATTCGCTGTGAATACTTTCCGGATGCACTGTACATGTACATACACTGTAAACACACACGCCTTCATATAAAATTTGACTGAAATGCATGACTACTGTAAACAAAGAAGACAATCTAAATTACTGATATGAGAGGGCTATGGCCCTGGGAACGATACTATTGTGGTATCTGTTAGTTTTAGTTTTAATTGATCTGAAGTGTTTACCATAGAGGAGATTTTGGAATAAGTGATGAGCTGTGTAAGACAAGTCCATGGTGATCCTTTTGACATGGTTAGTGACAAGATGTTTACAGGTCTGCCACAGATGGAAGAGCATAGCCAATTATTTTCTCAGCAGACCTCACAATACACTGAAATTTAGATTTGAAGTGTGCCATTGCTGAACCAAGCCAGACAACAATGGAGAATGTGATTACACTTTCTATTATGGCTTTGTAAAATTGAACTAGGATTGGCTGGAAAATATTTAATTTCTTTATTTGGCATAAGAAATACATCGCTATTGTGACGTTTTAGTGATGGAAGTGGTGTTAATGTCCCAGCTGAGAGTGCACTAGATTGTTGGAAGCACACCAAGACACAAAACAAAGCACATCTTTTCTATAAGGTATTTTGTTGCCATTAGTAATTTGACCAATAATGGTGGTGTCATTAGCAAAGTTAATAATGTAAACTGAAGGATCAGTGGAACTGCCATTCATTGGTGTACATGGGGGGGTACACAGCCTTGAAGGGCACCTGTACTAAAACAGAGACAGTCTGAGAGGTGGGAGTCCACACAAATGTATTGTTTCCAGTTTATAAGAAAACTATACATCCATTAACAGATGGAAGGACTCAGATCGGTCTGTAGAAGTTTATTTAAAAGCTCACAATGGACAGTGGTGTTAAAAGCTGAACTGAAGTCAACAAACAGTATTCTGACATAACAAACTGTATTTTGGCATAGATTGATAATGATCCCAATCATACTGCTAAGATAACACAGTTTTTCAAAGCGAAAAAATGGAAAATACTTGAATGGCCAAGCCAGTCACCTGATTTAAATTCAACAGAGCATGTGTTCCATAAGCTGAAGAGAAAACATAAGACAAGACCCCGAAACAGGCAGGAGCTGAAGGTGGCTGCATTAGAGGCTTGGCTGAGAAGATACTCAGCACCTAGTAATGCCAGTGAATCACAGATTTCAAGCAGTCATTGCATGCACGGGATGCAACAAAGTCCTAAATATAACTGCTTTAATATATAGTACCTGTAATTGCTACAGTATATCCCAAACATTATAGTGCATTGAAATGGGGGGAATCATATAGAAAAAGTGTTGTCATTTCTAGACGGCGTGACAGAAATGCATGCAAATACCCTTAAAGTAAAGTCTGCAATGTGCAATTTAATCATGTCTGAATTCTCTGATTTGTAATATTTAACTGTGAAACACAGGATAAATCAAGGAAAAAATGTGTATATGCCCCAAATATTGTTGAGGGCACTGTATATGGAACACTGCTTTTTCAATGCCACCATACATTGTTGCCAGCAAAAGGGGGCAAAAAGCTAGTTTGAAGTGGGTATGCAAGAATTTTTTTGGCCCCATAGCAAGGTCACTCAGGCCGTGAAGAACTCCCCTTTGAAAAAATTGTAATGTACTTTAGACAGCCACAACCTGAGGGAGTAGAGAGGAGTTGTGCCATAAACTGCTGTGATTTTTCCCCTTTAATACAGAGCACCATACTTTAATCTGCTGTTATCAAGAGGACAGGGTAGCTATTTATTGGCATCCACCATTATGGGCATGCTACGCAACCTCTACCTCTCCCCAAGTTGAGCTCCTGGGACCTCATGTATGAATGGTTCGTACGAACAGAAATGTTGCATAAGAACTTTTCCATGTTCAAATCGCGATGTATAAAACCTACACTTGGTGTAAAGCCACGCACTTTTTCACGGTACCTCATACCCTATCGGACACAAGTTCTCTGCTCGGTTTTGCAGACTGGAGGCACCCAGCGTCAAAGCAGTGCTACTGTTCCTGTGTGGTTACTCTTTATTTTCCTGACGCGGCTTTATAAATACACTGAAATTAACCGCATATTGTTTATTAGTGTAATGCATCTGATTGTAGATTACCTGTAACAATATAATGGCCCAGGAAATAGCCATAGTATTCTAAATACCATAACTGTTTTAGTGTTGTTACTCTCACTGCACCATCTTCTTCTTTTTCTTCTTTCAGCTGCTCCCTTTAAGGGTTGCCATAGCGAATCATCTTTTTCCATATTACTCTCACTGCACCACTCAGAGTATTTATATCACTGTATCTGAGTGGAGAATCACAGCAGCAGCTGATCAGAAAGAGAATTATCGGTATTATAGCATCAAGCCCACAATGCCAAAGCCACAGCAAAACGTTACAAAGCCTTTCCTGTACGGATCCCGCGGTTCAGAAACAGTTTCATCCCAAGAACTATAAACGCACTCAATCAATTGCTCCTTGTAGAACTGTTTGTACTTATAATTACAATTACCCCACTGTAAACTTGCACTATAGTTATAATATTGCACAACCTGCGCCACTTTATAAAGCACGTATTTACATATGATGACTATATCATTTTTAAGATGAAATGCAGCAAAATATGTTGATTATATTATACAGATAAAACATTAACTTCATTTAAATAATCTGTATTGTTAATAATTTAACAAGTGAGGACACGGTGCCACAGCGCTAGCTAGTTCACGTATTGTTCCTGCCTTGCACGCTGTATATTTACTGAGGCTGGTGTGACACTGGAAGGATAGATGAATAGAATAATTTAACGCATAATATGAAGATATTTCAATGTTCCTTAAAAGTTTTGAAGAATTGTCGTTGTAAGCTTACAGATGACTTAACGTCTATTACAGAGCTGATTGTGTGGCGATTGGGTATTTGGGGAAAGAAAAGTAAGTCGCAGCAGCATCTTGTGTGAGACATGACCAATCACTGCGCCATCGTGTTCCCATGTTTAATAATATGCTTTCATTCCAATCATCATGAAAATGATATCACGTATACATCTCAGTATTTTAATTATTCAGAGAGCTGTAATATCACGAATGTAATGGATTCTGTGTCCTGTCGGAGAAAGAGAAAGAACGGAAGCACGTAGTGATTCACACACACAGAGCACATTGAAGATCAAATACAAAACAAAGCATTTAACGTGCTACTTTAGTTACGATGGGATTTGAGAAACTAGTCAATTAAATGAATTTAAGATGAAGTTTATGATGTTCTACTTTAATGACAAAATAAACTATGTGATTAAAGTGGAAATTTCGAGATTAAAGTTGACATTTTGTGCTTTTTTCCTACTGTGTGCCTTTTTTTTCTCTGTACCCTAATAAGCTTTCATATGAAACTCAGACGGTGGGCTACGACTCTCCTTTTCACAGCGACTTTGATATGTGACTTCTTTTTTATTTTATTTTCTGTGCGAATTTGTGAACTTAAGCTTTTGAGTTTCTCCAACACGCTATGTCAGTCGATCGGCTTCCTTTTGTTGTTTATACCACTATTTAAATCAACAAATAGTACGTTTTTCTTTGCCTCCACTTGGTATTCGCTGAAATTGTTATATTTTCCCCCGTGCTTTTGCCATTGTCTTTTCACAGAACGCTGAGCTTAAGAGCTATTTATATAGATTTGCATATTCAAAGAGGCCTAACTCTGGGAGGAATGCATGTGCGTTAGTTTTCATGCTGACCGGGATTTATGGAGCGGAAGAACTTGGAAGTTGGAGTACGCACAAATTCCTGCATCTGGATTTTTCTCTGCGTAAGCACATTTTGGCTTTTGTGCTTACATCATGTTATAGTGCGAATTGTATGCACGGTGTTATACATGAGGCCCTTGGTTGTCAGTATCCATCCATTTACTGAATAAAGTCTGGGTCACTATTAGCTAAAGCTTTTCCTAGCACTATCCATCACAAAGCAGGAACCAGCCCAGAACAGGATAGAACTTCAATAAAGGGGCACAGACTAACACACACCTTCAATCACCCATCCCAACCAATCTGTACTTTCTAGTCTTCTTAGCCTACATCTCTTATACATGTTGAAGGAAACCCGAGAAGACAGGGAGTAAAACTGCCACAAACTGCCACTCAGAAACAGCACAAATATTACTGCCAATATTCTATTTTATTCTTTAGAAGAGGGGTATCAATCATCATCAAATTCTGGTTTAGGTGATTGCTTTTTTAATCTACTCTTTACTTTCTATTGTTTAATGTAAAACACCTCTAAAGAGTGTGTTTTGATTGCTAGGATGTACTTGTGCAAGTGTCTAATTCAAAATGTTTAATTCCCCTAACTTTATTGCGTATCTTCTGTATTCACACTAGCAAGCTATTTCTGCCTAAATTGTGTCTAAAGGAGAAATTGTTAAGATGTGCATCTGTCTGTTATGCAAATGAGCAACTGTTAAACTGTGAAACACTCCTCCTCATTTTACTAATTACGAATTATAGGGCACTAATATAAAAGTAAAGATCTGCTTACTAAAAGACCACAAAATAAAAATCATATATTCTTAATCATTACTGTCCTGAATATGAAATTACACCTACTTAGAGTATGGATACAGAAAATCAAAATTGAATTATTAAGAAAAGAAATTGATTCAAGGTAAAAATTAGCCTCTAATTGGCAAAGTGGCCATAATGAAATCCAGCAGCCTTAGTATCCTTGAGGGTCTTTAAGCGCTGTGACTTAGTAAGTATTTGTTAAATACAAGTTAGATTTTTTCCTCAATATAAATTGTTATGATTAATATATTATAATTTTGTGTGATGCTTGGGCCTGTTACAGTTTAATGATGACACTATTCCTACAGATAACACTAATGCTAGCAAGCTATCTAATGTGTAGTAGATTGTCAGTTGAACCAATTACTCCATTGGGCAAATAATTAAATGGCTAGAATTTGATCCCAGGTGGGTGGCTAAGTGACTAAGAGTGAAACCAGCATCAGATAGTATTATTTGAAAAATAAATTTGTTTTAAAAAGTATCCAGAAGTAATATTGATAGTACTATCTTTTTAATACAGTGTCATATTGTAATATTACATCATTACAATATATTAGTTATTGATTTTTATCATTTATATGCATCTACTTAATGTATTAATGAAGGAAAAACATGTAGTTACTATTAGTCTGAGGGAGCAGCTGGTCATTTTTACCCACTTCAAATAATTACATCTGCAAGTTTGTCTTTAACACATTTTCTTCCTTTCTTTCTTAGACGGCATGTCCTCCCAGCGGTCCGCACCAAATTTCAAGATCCCTGATCCCCTGTAGACATTAGTTATAAGCTCTGGGTCAAGGGTTATCCCAAAATATAATAATGTAGAGTGTAGTCTCCCTTTACAGCTTCAGTCAATTCAAGCAGCACACAATCGTCAGCAAGCTAAAAAAGTGCATTAAGCTGCTGACAATTTATACAATATGCACACACACGAAGCAGCAGTCTAATGCAAAGTGAGTATTTGTATTTCAACTCATGCTAAACCAGTAGAATGCTATTCAGTTTTGTCATTATTTTAATGTACAAATTATACACACAGATGAGCTAACGAAAGTGTAATTACTTGTTCAAATACAGCTTCTAATGACTGGTGCATCTGTCTCCTTTTCTAATACCAGATGCAACCAATATGAGGACAAGTGAAGGGATCAGGATAGTATATGAAAGCATTAACAAAAAGAGGAGAGTAAAACTGAATGCAGGTCATTCAATGAGGATAGGAAAATTCTGACTGTGTTACCAACTTGTTGAATGACCTTCAAAAAGACACATAACGGTTTTTGCTTCATACACAAAAATTAATATGAAATGGGTTGTGAGTTTACAAAACTGATTGATGGATAGTTAATATTCCAGCCAAACACAGTACTGCAGTGTGACCTATAGTAAAGAATGCATAATTGGCATCCTTGATCCCTAAGGACCAAGAACTCAGCCATTTACAGAATGTCTGTTTGTAATCTGATAATAGAATTTTGTTTTAGAAATTTATGCCACCTTTAGTAGTTCTATAGTTATTGAAATGTGTTGCAAGTTTATCCTTGGATAAATTTTTATAGGAAAGAAATTCTTTGTTGATGGCTATAGTATTGATTCTCTTATTCAAATATTAAGAAAGATCCTAATATAAATACAATTCAAACTGCTTTTATAAAATGCACGTATAGTTTATAGTTAAATTAAAACTCTAAACATGATTGACATTGCATACAGAAATTTAAAGTTATTATTTATACAGTTTGTATAAAACTATTAGCAAATCTTTGCTCCTTTGTAACATGTACACAAACTCAGTTTCAGTACTGATGATTTGATGGCTTATTTCCATAGATGCCATTTCGTACTGTTTAATCTTTACCATTTGGGGTGATGGTGGATGAGAGCAGAGCATCAGGTGGCTTTGCCTTTAACACTAGAATCCCTGAACCCTACGAAAAAATGTGTAATCCTGGGACACCTTAAATTCGTTCACACCTCTCCATCAGCATCTTTTGTTTTGTAAATGTGTCGATCAGCACGAGCAGCAAGCAGCCTGATATCCCATCCTCTTCCTCAATGGAGCTCAACTAGAGCAAAAAGCTCTCCCAGCTCAAGTCTTGTTCATCTGCATGTGAGGTGCCTGGAGTTGTATAGGGTAAATAATATATCGTTATTTGGAATACATGCCTTTCATGTGTGTTTCCTGTCTGCAGGTGGAAGCTCCTGTCGCACTCTACATAACTCTACATAACTCTACATAACTTATGCAGGAAAAGATCCCATTCGCCCCATGGGAGAAAGACTTTCCGAGACTAAGGTCATAAAGCTTCAACACATTTATAAAACAAAAGACACTGATGGAGAGGTGTGAAGGAATTTAAGGTGGCCCAGGATTACAATTTTTTTCATAGGCTTCAGGAATTCTAGTGTTAAGAGCTGAATGTGGCTGAGACCTTCAGACTGTAGCCATTGTCATTTTCTTTGGACATTTATAAACCAAATTGAATGGGGGTGGGATAATCCTAAAAGAGAACTGGTAAAATCAAGATCAAAATGCTTCACCACTTGATCCATGTTATAACTTATAAAGATTTTGATTTTATTGGCACATGCATTGCCCAGAAAATTAATAGGTAGACCTAAACCAAGCCAGGAATTTGCACTCTGTCTATAATGGTGTCATGAAAACCCGTCTGTTCAAGAGAGCATGTCAGAGCTGTCAAATTTCTTGCAAAGGACTATGGAGTAAGTGGGAGAGAATCAATTGCAAATTGAAACAGAGGTCTTCTGGGTGCATGACACTTGGACAGTTTGTCTAATATAAGTAAGTGTACATTGGCAAAAATGAAAGTTGCTGTTTTTTATAGATTTGTTTTATTTAATGTTTGAAAATGATGAGTGAAACAGGTAAGTTTTGGTCAGGTGTATCAAGGTTACTTTATTGTCATCAGCAACTGTGTACACGTATATAGTGAGATGAGACAACTTATCTTGACTAGTACAGAAACTGAATTCCCTGTTTTTATATATACAGTATGAAATAAACAAAACCTTTAAGTGGGTCATCTTCAATGTCAAAACTTAACAGACCTCTCCAGCTTAAGATTCATTTATCAGGAGAGGAGAACAATGTATAGTTAAGATCATTTGATAAGATAACTATCCTATAAAGTCTTTTGAAGTTTCTGCAGAGTTTTCCTTACAATGTGGATTTTTAATCAAATCATTTGGGTCAGTCAGAGAGATGTAATTAGTCCTCACATCTTGTCATAAAACATTTGTCTCTAAACCCCAAAATGGGTTCCTTCTACATGCTTCCTAAGATCCACAAAGAAGGGAACCCAGGAAGGCCTATAATCTCAGGAACTGGTTCTCAAACAGAAAATGTTTCAGCATGGGTGGAGCACATCCTTAAACCCCTCACCCACAATACAACCAGCTACACCATTGATTTCGTAGAAAAAAAAAAAAACTCTATAGTCTCCTTACCTGAGGGAAACTCACAGATGTTGAGGCACTTGACACAAACATTCCCCATCATGATAGCATATTGGCATATGAAACATACCCAAAACATCATGGTTTACGAATGGAGCCAGTCATACAAATGATAAAGTTCACTCTGACACACAATTTGTTCTCATTTGAACAGGATTTCAACTTGCAACAAATGGGGATTGCAAAGGGTTTTCAGTTAGCACCTCACTACGTGAACCAATTTGTAGCAGAATTGGAGGAGGATTTTATGTCAACATGAATCTTAAAACCAATGTTGTATCTTCGTTACTTAGATAATTCTTTATAATCTAGACTGCTAGTGAGAAGGGCCTCCTCCATTTTCATAATGAATATATTTCTTTCCACCCCAACATAAAGCTGAAGGCTAATTACTCAAAAACAGCTTCCTTGACACAACTGTTCACCTGAAAGATAACATCCTTGTGACCTCTGTTTTTCACAAATCAAAAGACAGACAGACATACCTGAGAGATGATAGCTTCTACCCCAGACATATAAGGAGCTCCATCATTTTCAGTCAAGCAATACATTACAATTGTGTTTGCTCATACCAGACAGACTAGGATAATAAAAGGAGCTTAAACAATATTTCATTAGACATGGATATACACCCAAAACAATGGATACTCAAATAAGAGGAGCTACTGTCATACCCAGAGACAATCTTCTGGTATATAAAATAAAAGACAACAAGAACAACATCCCCCTTGTTGTCACCTGTAACCCACATGTTGAACAAAACTTTAGCCGATACTAAATAACGATGAAGCATTCCTAGAATCTCCCCTCCTGGCATCCAGACAACCACCAAACCTGCAACAACTATTTGTCTAAGACTGCAAAAAAGTGAACCAAAAGAAAATTCACCCTGTCTACAGGAAAGATGTAAAATGTGTGCTCACATATATAATACAGATCATGTAGTTATACCATAATGCAAACAAGGATATCTCATAAAGGGATCTTCTCCTGCAGATGTGCTCTACCTAACTTTGTGTATGAAATGTCCCAACACTGCACTCTATGTGGGAGAAACTGGACAAACATTCCACCAAAGAATAATGATGTTTCTGTGGGAGGTCACTTGAGCACAATGGACACATTGAGAAGGACTTTAGAGTCATAGAGCTTGTGGGCAAATTCAAGACACAGCAGGAGGGAAAGGAATGGGAAGTTAAACTGATGCTAAATTTAACACATTATAACATTGTTTAAATAAAAAGAAGAGTTTTATGACAAGATATGAGGCCTATTTACATCTCTCTGACTGATGTAGCATATTTGATTACACATCCACATTGTAAGGAAAACTCATCAAAAACATTTAGGATAAGCCACTAAAAGTTTTTGTTTCTTTCCTAGCGTATATATTGTGAAAGTCAATCCTGACACAGAAAAATGCAGGAGACACAAGTGCAAGCACACAGTACTTTTATTTTCTTTCTCCCTTGTGGGAAACATCTTCCTCATCTCCCACAAGCACAACACAGTCCCTAGCACACAACAGAACACAATTCTTTTGTTCTATTTCTTTTTCCCTTCGTCTCCCTCCTCTCGACTCTGGCTCACCGAGTAGTGTCTGCTGGCCCCTTACATAAGGCACCTGTAAGTGCTCCATGTGGTCGTTGATGGATTTCCAGCAGCACTAAAGAATGTGGTGGAAGAGCTGCACTCCAGGGCTCAGCGCCTGCTGCAGCACCCCCTGGCGGTGCCCACAAACCCCAACAGGGCTGTATTCAAACTCCAACTCCCATGGAGCCCTGCGGGAATCCGTGGCACCACTGTCAGTCAGGGCAGTTTCCACTTAATGTTCTGGCCACCTTACCCCCCGGTCCTTCTGGAGTGGAGGTGCCCTGGCCGGGCAAAGGCCCCATAAATCCATGACAATATAAACACAGGGTACTCCAGTTTCTGTATTAAAACTTGCCTGAAAAAGGTGCTTTGAAAGCATGCATATACTAATATGTTCAGTTAGCCAATAAAAGGTGTAATTTTGCTTGACTTCTTAATGGTACTTCTATAAAATGTGGTGAGGATTGTTCGGAGGGTCAATATTTTGAGTCTTTGCACAAAATACAGACACTGCCGAGCCCACTTGGCTATGGAGGTGGAGTTGAGGGGCCAAGAAAGATGAACCGTGATGTGGACTTCCAGGAACTTGCCATTTTTGACCCTCTCAACAAAAGTGCTGGTGGGTGAGCAGTGTTGGAAATCCTGAAGTCTATTATCATCTCTTTTGTCTTTTAGAAATTAAGAGAGATTGTTGCAGTTACACCAGGCAGCCACTCTCACCAACCATTCCATGTATGTTGAAACATCTTCACTCCTAATGAGACCTACCACCGCCATGTTATCTGCAAACATGATGATCTGGTTTGAACTAAACTCTGCTGAGCAATCATTCGGCAGCATTGTAAAAAGCAAAGGGCTAAGGACACTCCATGTGTTGCTCCTGTGCTCAGTGTAATAGTGTAATAGTTCTTGAGTTGTTGCTGCAGATACAGACTGACTGAGGCCTTTTCTTCAGGAAGTCTAAAATCTAGTTTACAAGGAGGGTGTTGAGACCCAGCCTGCTCAGGTTAGTGAACAATCTCTGTGAAATGATAGCTTTGAATGCTGAGCTGAAGTTGATAAACAGTATCCTTACATGAGAGTCCCTCTTGTCCAGGTGAGTAGGTAACAGATGAAGTGCAGTGGTTATGGCATCATCAGTAGACCAGTTAGGGCGGTAAGCAAACTGAAGGGGGTCCAGTGACCTGGGGAGGATGGCTTTGATGTGGCTTATGACTAGTATCTTGAAGCACTTCATGATGGCTATGTAAGTGACACAGAGCAGTAATCATTCAGGTAGGTTACAGATGATTTCTTTAGAATAGGGATGCTTGTTGTAGTCTTAAAACATGCTGGATTTGCATACAGTTTTGCAAAACACAATTGTGAAACATGTAACTCACTAAAGCTTTTTTGGGGGCTTTAAATACTTTAATGTAAAGCACTTTGGCTACAAAATTACTGGTGTTGTTTAAAAACCATTGGCTACAGCATCATTGATGTTTATTTAAATGTTTTCTATAAATAAATTGACATTGTTTCTTTTTTCTGGAGAGAATAAGGAATATTGCTTTCTATAACTTCATTCACTGTTTTGTGTTTACCTGTGCCCTTTTCTGTAGCTAGGCAATGCATATAATCCATACCACACCTGGAAAATTAATTCTATTTATGCCTGTTGTTAACGTCAATGTGTAGGAGTGTAGTATATTTTTTGAAAGCATAATATGATGCATATTTTCCACATAAAGGTACACCAAAACACATCCTTGTGCACAATGGGTACAATTTATTTTCATCTGACTTGGGGTCGTAATGCTACTACCCTATTCAGCCTGCATGGATTACTTACAGCAGACGTTACCTGTTTCAGTGTGACTCACCTAAACACATTTATCTACCACCCATCTTCTCAATGATTATTAGCACTATTTTTAATACAGTAACTTGTTATAATAGCCCTGGAGCCAGAGCATTTCCACAAATTTTCATTACAACTGCCAAAATGTGTGTGTGTGTTGGTGGGAGGTGGCACTATATATTGTGTTTTTTTCTTTCCCTGGCAGGGGGCGCCTAAATGCCCAACTCCCCTGAACTTCACCCCAACTCAATACTCAAGAAATAACTGACCGACTATGCCACAAATTAATGGAAGGGAACTAGGACCCAAATTAGCTAAACTCCAAAGTGCTGCTAAGCAAAGGTTCTTTATATACAGGGATGAGCAACCACCACATCAGATAGACAATCTTTTTAAACAAAAATCACAATTTCTAATAAAAAAATAAAAACACAATCACCAACATCTTAACAGAATAAATCAGAGTCCAATGCAGCGCTTGCATAGATGCTCGCGAGTTCCCGCCTCTGTCGATTATCTTCGTATCAGTGTAAAACCCTGGAAGTTAAAAGGTTCACAGACTTTTCTCATTCAGCTTGATACTGCATCCACCAAAGGTACTCCACATGGGCTCATCTCAAGGGACAGCTTCCCACGCTGCTCCATCTGCTGCTAAAACGACACACACATGGTGCCAGACAGGACTCTTCTCTCTAATCATCTTGAATGAACACAAGTAGTTAAGAACAGTCTAAATCACCCCAGTTAAAGACAGAATTGAAGGTACTCACATCTTCATGGGTTTGACTAAGTCGAAACCCAGACAGCATGAAGTGAATTGGACACACCAGTCAGATAATTCCCCGATTTCTTCTCACTCACTGCGCCTGTCTCCTTCACGCTGGTCGCACCATTCGTCCTGGATCCTGTCAATTTAAAGGCAATGCACCCGCTGCTTGTATCAGGCATAAAACAATCTCCTCCAGCTGTCTGCGCTCGTTTGGTATGGTCAAAAGTAGCACTCGCTCTCAGGCTATTGTACACAAAACCTCCAAGTTCAAACCAGAGTCCCAGCCTCTCCAAACACTGCTGGCTGATCATTTAAAGTAGAAGTCCTGCCTCCCAATTAGTCCCAATGTGGAACAGATGACACAGGCTAAATTATATCCCAAAGTGATAGGGGTGAATGTCACTCCAAAAAAAGAATACAAGAAACACAAACACCATAAACTAGTGATAAAACAAAAAAAAAACACATTTGAAATAATCCCTACCTTACCATCCCATAATATAGTGACAAAAATTGCAAAACATATTTAAATAATCATCCTACATAATGAGATAAAAAATACCACACAAATCTCTCACATCTCCCCAGGGTCACATATATTCATTCGAGGGCAGTGGTGAGCAAAGCTACTTTAATAGTATGTCACTGATTCAACTTGTTACAGCAGAGTGCTTGTCGAGTACTACAGGAACATTAAAAGTACTTATGAAACTCAAGCCAAACCTCCACTGGGTTCCTCAGATCATAATTGTGTCCAACCTATTCATATCTATAAACCAGTCTTTAAAAGAGAAATGTCAGAAATTAAACACATAAATATCTAGAATGAGGAGTTTTTTGAGTAACTGTCTAACTGGACTGTGTTTAAAAAAATCCAGTGCTGACACTGATTAACTGATGAAAACCTTAAGTCAAGTCAAGTCAAGTTGGGCAGCATGCACTGGTACAGTGCGTTGCCGAACCCACTACACGGCGAAACAACTCGGGATCCCGGTTGGCAACCCCCCAGGCAGACATGTGGTCCAGTCCTACCCTCCGGAAATGACCCTCCATCTGCTGCAGCCAGGTGTTACGTGGGCGACCCCTTGGCCTGGTCCAGCCACTTGGGTCCCCAACAATGAGGATCTTATGAGCCGGATCACCCTCGGGGAAACGCGCTACATGGCCTTAGTGCTGTAACTGACGTTCCCTCACAATGCAGGTAATGTGCCTCATTTGGTACTCCATGAGAAACCGCTCATTCGACACGAAGTCAAACGAACGGTACCCAAGGATTTTCCGGAGAGACACAGCAGCCAAGGAGTCCAGTCTTTGTCTCAGGTCACTGGATAGCGTCCATGTCTCACAACTATATAGCAAAACAAGAAGCTCTAAAGACTTGGACCGTCATCCTTTTGCATAGATATCGGGAGCACCACACACCCCTTTCCAGCAACCTCATGACCCCCCATGCTCTCCCAATCCGTCTACTGGCTTCACAGGAACAGTCACCAGAGACATGAATGTCACTGCCAAGGTAAGCAAACCTCTCAACAAGGTCAACACGCTCTCCGCAAACGGACACAATGCTGATGGCTGTGTCCAAGAGGTCATTAAAGGCCTGATCTTGGTTTTTATCCAGGACACTCGCAAGCCCAGACACTCAGACACCTCACTCAGTCTCTCGAGTGCCCCAATCAGAGCCACCATTGACTCCGCGAAGATCACAGCATTGTCAGCAAAGTCAAGATCTGTGAATCTTTCACCAACAGATGCCCCACAGCCACTGAAACCCACGACCTTGCCCAACACCCAGTCCATACAAGCATTGAACAGAGCAGGAGCAAGAACACACCCCTGACGAACCCCAGAATCAAGTGGGAAAAACGCAGAGGTCCTGCCTCCACTCTGCACAGCACTCAAAGTACCAGTGTACAGGCCAGCCATGATATCCAGCAACCTCGAGGGGATCTTGCAAACCCTTAGGATGTCCCACTGGGCAGCTCGATCAGCTAAGTCGAACAATTTGCGAAAATTGACAAAGGCTGCAAAGAAACTCTGCCGATATTCGCGTTTGCGCTCTATGCGAACCCTCAGTGCCAGGATGCGGTCGATGGTAGACTTCTTAGGCGTAAAACCAGACTGTTCCGGTCCTATTGAGGACGACCCTACCAAGGACCTTACCCAGCACCGAGAGCAGTGTTATCCCCCTGTAGCTGCTGCAATCCAGGTGATCACCCTTCCCTTTCCAGATAGGGACGACAAGTCCCATTTTTCAGTCAGTTGGGATGATGCAAGTCTCCCAAATGGAAGCAAAGATTGCTTGCAATGCCAGGAGTACAGCCTTACCACCATCCTGGTGAAGTTCACCCTGGATACCACAGATCCCTGCAGCCCTTCCTCCCCTCAGCTGGTTCACCACCTGTGCAATCTCAGTGAGATTGGGTGGTTCACAGCTAATTGGGGGATCAGCCTCAAGAACCATGGACCCAGAGATATCCAATGTCCTAGCCGGAGGATCAGCTTTGAACAACTGCTCAAAGTAGCCAGCCAAGCGAGTCACAACCACAGTGTCATCCATAAGGACCGTTCCATCAGCTGCCCTGACTGCGACTCTCCGAGGAACAGATTCAGATGTGCGTAATGCTTTGATTCCTCTGTAAGCAGGATGTGGGTCGTTAGACCACAGATGGTGTGTCACTTGCTCACAGATTCCTCTAACAAACAGCTCTTTATCTGACCTCAGAGCCCTCGCAGCCGTCCTTCTCAGTTCCCAGTACAGACCAGAGTTGCCATTGAGCCATGAGCTGTGACTCCTCCCGATGATATCCAGGGCGCCCTGCGACATGAAACACCTCCTTCTGAGAACACTGGTAACACCAACACAACCCTCAGCAACCTTCAGGGTCTTGTCACGGAAGGTCTCCCACATCACATTAGGATCAGCAGTCATACCCAAATCTGAAAGCTCCTCACACAAACTGCATGCATACTCATTAGAAACATCCTGGTCTTGGAGTCTGGCCAAGGCCAGGATCATTGTCCTAGTAGGTGGTAACCTACTGGACCTAAGCTGGATCCTAAGAGTAGCAACAACAAGTCTGTTGTCAGAATTCACAAACTGGGCACTTCTGTAGACCCTGCTGTTTTGCAAGAGCCTGCAGCGTCTGCCCACGAGGATGTGATCGTTCTCCTTCACCGCACCACCAGTATTGGAGTACCAAATCCAACGATGCGGTTCAGGGTGCTGGAACAAGGATCCAGAGATTCGCAGCCCCTGACCTTTTGCAAAGTCAAGGAACATGGAGCCTGGGTCCTAAAATGGCCTGGGTATGAAGTTAAACTGCATCCGGCCCTGCAAGCAGTCCTCCAACTTGCAGGGAAATCCTGGGGGTTGGTGGCAGAATTAGCACTCCAGCCACCATAAAAAAACTTCACAAAGCTCCGAGACTACAGAAAGGAAAAACCTTAAGCAGCTATATAAAATATTGCCCCACCAAATTAGTCAAAATATACACTAACAACAAACCACCGATTACTAGAGATTTAAAAGAACCAATAACCAGAAAAACAGGGCATTTCAATATGTAACATAAAGTGAACAGAAAGAACTACAGAATCAGGTGAAACCTAAAATAAAGTGTGTAAGGACAAAACTGAGAACTGTGAAGTGATAACTAAGATTTATTATGGAGTTGTGTGGAATTGGCAGGGATTAAAACTATTATTTAGCTTAAAAAGTCAATGAATTCTATTCAAGGCCTGAGGCACAGGATTTTGCTTTAGAACTTAGTTAGCCAAAAAGTGATTCAGGTCTGGAGGCAGGAATCAGTTCTTTGTTGACCAGAATGATGTCAGAAAGGTCCTTAACACTAGAATCTCTGAAGTCTGTGAAATATTTGTAATACCATAATTTTACCTGCACTTCCTCATCACTGCATTAACTGAGCACTGATGGCGCTTTTGCTTTGCAAATGTGTCAATTGGACGTAGACAGGCAGCCTTCTATACCATCCCCAACTGAGGTAGTTGAAGTCTGTTTATCTGGGAGTGAGGTGTCTGGAATTGTATAGGAAAATAATATATTGTTATTTGAAATACATACAAATTCAACGATCTGTATAAATGCAGGATAAATGAAGAGGTGTGAGTAAAATTAAGGTGGCACAGCATTACAAATATTGTCACATGCTTCAGGGATTCTCTTGTTAAACAAACCAAAATCAAAAAAGCTTGCAGCCACACAGAAATAATGGGCATCTGCTTCACTTCTGTACAGAATATCTCTGCCCAATATTCCACTCCATATTTGAGATGTCCCTAGATTTACAATAGGTGCCCAGACTATGGAAACATGAAAATATTATTTTACCAAAATTCACATCCAAAAAGATTAAGTGACTTCAGACTGGTGGTCTTATCTTTCCATTTCATGAAATCTTTTGAGAAGTTAATTAAGACACAACTACTTCACAAAACACAGGCCTATCTGAACCCTTACCAATTTCCATACAGAGCAAAGAGAGGGGTGGGGTATGCCACAGCAGCACTTCAGAATTTTCTGCATGACCACTTGGAAGGACCAAGAAACACAATGCAAGACTGCGGTTTATAAATTTCTTGTCAGATACAATACAGACCTCCATTTCAGTTGACAAACTGCATGATCAGGTCTTGGTGGGCTGGATTCTGGACATTTTAACTATCAGAACGCAAAAACTAGGGGCCTTACATATAAACAGTGCATTCACACAAAAATGTTGCGTACGCCCTTTTCCTCGCACACTTTGAGATGTATAAGAACTAAACTTGGTGTAAAGCCACCTACTTTGCGTTGGAAAATTACTGGCTCAAAATGTAATAGTGAAAGAAAGAAAGAGAAAGAAAGAAAGAAAGAAAGAAAGAAAGAAAGAAAGAAAGAAAGAAAGAAAGAAAGAAAGAAAGAA
>JANRMT010062861.1:51543305-51571760 GCA_026402145.1 Polypterus bichir lapradei | reverse complement strand
GAAAGAAAGAAAGAAAGAAAGAAAGAAAGAAAGAAAGAAAGAAAGAATGTTCAGCCAGATGCACAGTAGAACCTGACAATTTTCATTTTAGGCAAATAATATGTGGCTGTGATCAGCTCCAGTACATTTCAAAGGTCTCTAATTTTAGTACTTTTTAATCCATGAATATCGTAACACTCCTTTGCAACATCCCAACAACCATCTTAATTAGATTTAAATTAAGACCAAAATGTAGTCTTGAAATATAATCATTACATGCATCAAATGGTATGCATTACTTTCCCCAGAAACTCTTTTTCAGAGCTTCTTTTTCATTGTTACACTGAGATATATACTCATAAGCCATTGGCTTAACAGAGAAGACAGCCAAGGTAATAGCTTAAAAAACAATTATCCTCATCTGTTTCCCCGCACTGAGGCTGACGATTTATTTTTTTCTAAATAAAGAAGAGCTACACCTTCATTTGTGTTGTATAAGCCATTACAGTTCATCAACAGGACCAGAGAATTTGTGTGATTTTTAAACAATACATTAAATGGAGATCTAGGAACACCAAAAACAAGTTGGGCTATTGAACACAACCTAACCCCTGAAATCTTAATCTCAGCTATGCCTTACTATTTGTATTTTCTTAAATGAATTAACACAATCACTGAAAAATTAAATGTATAAAAAAAAAAAAAAAAGAAAAATATCCCAAAATTAATTATAGTCAATAACAGAAAAACAAAGCTTTGTAATACTGTTTGAAGGTTAAAAACTACTATCAGAGTAAAGTAACTAGAGATGAAAGGAATAAACAAAGGAAGACATAAAACATAAAAATTATCCTGAATCCCTGAAAAGTATTTCAAAACAAAACAAATCCCTTGAAACAAATGAAAAAATAGAAGATCATACACAAGTAATTAAATATTACACAAATCTAGATCTGAACAGCAAATCCTAAATGAAAACCGGAGAGAAAAATAGCCAAAAGAAATAAACAAATAATTTATCTATGACACAAGCACAAAAATGAGCACAGTTAAGAGCCAACAGCTGCTGGCAAATACAATAAATACCCTTAAATTAAGCAGTGCCCCACCCCTACTAATTACAAATGTCTGTGAAAAATAAGAAAGACCAATGACAAAAATTCTTAGTGTTATGAAAGTGCTTGACTCTAATATATTAATTAAATGGGTGCCAACATGACCCAAACTGAATAATAAGAAAGAGGTGGAGGGCAGAGAAGATGGAAAGGGCAGAGCTTTGGGCAAACCATGAAAACCAGGTATTCTATTTTTTTTACTCTGGCCACTAGATGGTTAAACCAACTGTCACTTCAAAAAGCTGGAAGCAAATTAGTTAGATGAATGTAAAATTAAGCCCATTTGGCTTACTGCAAAGTGTAATATTCAGGTCTGTTTTTCTGCACTATTCTGATTTAAGAATTATCTAAGCATTAAAGTAAAGCAATTATACAGGTGGCACAACATTGTCAAGAACAGATGTACATCTGCACTCTGGATTAGCAAGCTGAATATCAAAATAACAACAATAATAAAAAAATAAAAGTCTGACAGCACTGGCCAATTTTAAACCACCAAGCTGAAGGCTGCCTTAAACATTGCTAGAGAGCATAAGGCTGAACAACGCTTTCAGGCATGGATCATTTCCCAGGAAGCCTGTAGTGCTGGCAGGGTTTTTTATTTTAGGATCTATTCTACTTTACTTAATGAAGTGATAGACCACTGCAAGTGATTAGCCATCTGACAATACAGTCATCATCGTTGTTTTTTCTTTGTTTTTTTTTGTAATTGTCATTGTCTGTTCATGTAAAGCCCCAAGATGGAACATCTGTTTCACTAGCAAAAAACGTATGACTTCCATTTCACAAAAAAGCAAAATTATATCCTTCGCAATTATATTTGAATGCACAATAATTAAAGGATGCTGAAACAGGAAATTAACATCTGTCTTACTCAGTATAGTTTAATCAATAGTTTATTATGCAATCTTATTCCAGAAATTTTGTAATAGATAATGATCATACAATCTTATGTCAACCCAGTATAAAAACTTAATTTTGGATTGCTGCATAATTTGAGAAACTTTTTTCATGAGTAGACTTATAGGAAGGAGCAACATCAGACTGTAGAATAATATGAAGAAGAATGAAAAAGGATTTGATGTTTTCTGAATTTTCATGTGTAAGGTAAACAGCCTCTACTGGAAGTAATATCAGGCATGTTTCAAGATTAATTCGCACATTTCTAATGTTTATAGATAAGAAACCTGCTCTCCATTTTGTATTTCTCCTTGATACGCTGTTTTTCTTTTGGTGACTAATTTATCTACTTACCTATGAAGATGTCAAACTGCTGTAATGTGGATGAGTACCAATTGTTATCTAATAGAGTACTGTTGTATAGTAACAAAGTAGAAGCATTTTATTACTGTATGAAAGAATGTTTTGAGAAAATTTCTGCTTTACCAGAGTATAACATTTTCTGTCTACTTTCACTTTTACTTTTTTTACATTTTCCAATGGAAAAAGATACTTTATATATTTATATATTTATATATTTTGTTGGAATTTGTTACTGTAATATCAAACTAAAAAACAAATGGCCTATGGAAACACTCACAATTTGTTCTTTAAATTATTAAAAGTACACGTAGAAATGTAAATAAAACAAAAATTTTAAAAAGCACAACTCAAGAAATATAAGGAACAAAAATATAAAATGAAGCTTTAGCTGGTGTAAACAATGTCTTGCAAAAAAGAAGTCTCGGAAGATCTATGATCACAATTTGTTTATTTGCATAAACATGGAAAGGATTACAAAGTGTTTTCAAAGAGTTTAGGTACACATTAGTCCACAGTTAGACAAATGATGTATAAATGCAGACAATTTAATGCTCTCTAGAAATGGGTACCCATCCCAGATGACTCGTTGGACACAATGCACAAGGTTCAATGAAGAAAACAAGAATCCTGGAGTTATAGCTGTAGGATTAAAGGAACTACTGGAACAAGTTAACATCCCGCTTCATACATACACAACACCCTTAGCAGGTATGGTTTTCATGGTAGGACACCAAGGTTGAGTCCCCTGCCCTCCAAAATAAAATCACTGCAAAAACCATCTTGACACTTCACAATGCCACTGAGAAAATGATTTGTGGACTGATGAATCTAAGGTTGAATTGCTTGTGAAAAAAATGCAGCACCACACTAGGAATTGCTGCAGGAAGGTCATCAACCACCACCTGGAGCACATCTGGGTGCAACATAAAAAGGTCCACCTCACACCATTTGGGGAGCAGGGGTCAGGAGGCAGAGGACAGAGCTTGTAGGAGAGGAGTGGAGGCGGCAGAGAAAAACGAGAGAAGAAGAAAGAAGGGATTGAGGTTTGTTGTGGCTGATTTGTGCACTGTGTACTGAAAATGAAATAAATCCTGCATGGGTCCGGGCTAATTCCACTATCCTCTTTAATAAAACCACTGTGTGTGTCCAGGTGTCCGTGCGTGTGTGTGTTCTGGTGAAGTGCGCATCTGCGGGGCCACACGGCACGTGTTCAGTCTCTTCCTGTGCAGAGAGAGAGACACACATAGGTGCGCTCGAGTCAAACACACACACAGGCACGCAAGAGACAGACACACAGACAGGCGCGCGCGAGACAGACACACACACACAGGCGCGCGCGAGACAGACACACACACACACACACAGGCGCACACGAGACAGACACACACACACAGGTGCACGCGCGACACACAGATACACACACACAGGCGCGCGAGAGACAGACACACACACACAGGCGTGCGTGAGACAGACAGACACACACACACAGGCACGCACAAGACAGACACACACACACACAGGCGTGAGAGAGAGACAGACAGACACACACAGACACAGAGGCGCGCGCTTAAGAGAGACACACACACATGCGAGAGACAGACACACACACGCAGGCCCGTGAGAGAGACACACACACACACAAGCGCGCGTGCATTGTTGCAATATTACTTTTCTTTGTTGTTTATTAAATCATAAGGCTATAGCGTGAACTCTTGCAGTGTGAGTTTTTTCTATTGTTCAAGGTTTTCTTAGTGTTATTCAGTATTTTTACATTTAGTTTACTATTACGCTGTGCATTCAATGGTATAATTAACTATATTTGTACTTAAAAACTTAAAAAAATATATATTTACATACAGTTCATCCGGTCTGGAACGGATTCATTGTATTTACATACAGTCCTATGGGGGAAATTACTTCGGTTCACGACCAAATCGGGTTACAACCAGAGTTTTGGAACGAATTATGGTTGTGAACCGAGGTTCCACTGTATTACTGTCAGACAAAATTACAGGCATTTTACGGAAATACAAACCAGTATTACTGAGAGAGAAAATTAAAGGCACACAATACAGTGACGCATATTACAGCCATCTACAAGGTCCCTTGCCATTTAATATAGATTTTTCCTACTAATGTTTATGCACTACTGTTCTAGCGCCCGTCATTGTAACGGGCTTAATGTCTAGTATATATAATAATAATAATAATAATAGATTTTATTTATAACGCACTTTTCATTGACAAAATCTCAAAGTGCTACAACAAGAGCAATAACCACAAAGTTTAAAAGTTTAAAAGACTAGATTAAATTAACAATCTCAGCAGTTATATACTTTCCTGAATAAAAAAGTCTTCAAATTTGCTTTAAAAGTGTCCAGGTTTTGTGTAGTTCTCAGTTCAACAGGGAGCTGATTCCAGTGCTGTGGGGCAGCAGAGCAAAAAGCTCGACCCCCCATAGTACGGAGCTTAGTAAGGGGAGACTGAAGCTGCATGCTGCCAGATGATCTGAGGATCCGATTGGAAGTTTGTAAGTGAATCAAATCTTGAAGGTAAGAAGGTGCCTGGGCATAGATACATTTATGGGTTAATAGAAGAATTTTGTACTCAATCCGGGAGGAAACAGGAAGCCAATTAAGTGATTTGAGGATGGGAGTAATATGTTCGAATTTCCTTACTCTTAGTAGGATTCTTGCAGCACTGTTTTGGATAAATTGAAGCTTTTGTATGTCCTTGGTATGAATACCCGCAAAAAGTCCATTGCAGTAGTCCAGCCTTGAAGAGATAAAGGCATGGACAAGTTTCTCTGCATCTGGGAAGGTTAAGAGGGGGCGGAGTTTGAAGATTTTTCGTAGATGGAAAAACGATGCCTTACACACATGTTTTATGTGGTCACTGAAGGTCATCTGTGGATCAAACTGAACCCCCAGATTAGTGACTAAGGAGGAAAGAGTAACGACCTGGCTGTCAAAAGTGAACTGGAGTATTGGAAAAGAACGAATCTGGTGGGGGGATGCCAACAAGGAGTCCGTCAGTTTTATTGCTATTCAGCTGTAGAAAATTACTTTCATCCAAGCCTTTATCTACTCCAGGCATGTAGTAAGGTGTAATGTGGCCTCTGAAGGGTTTGGGGCAGTTTTAATGTAGAGCTGCGTGTCGTCTGCATAACAATGAAAAGATAGTCCGTGTCTGGCAATGACATGCCCAAGAGGTAACATATAGATAGTGAAAAGGATAGGACCGAGAACTGACCCCTGCGGGACCCCACATAAGACGGTGGACAATCTGGAAGAGCAATCTCCCAACGAGACCTGTTCAGTCCTGCCAGACAGGTAGGACTGGAACCACCGTAAAGCAGTTCCTGAGAGTCCAGCTGTGTGATGAAGATGATCCAGGAGGATGGAATGATCGACTGTATCGAAGGCCGCTGACAAGTCCAGAAGAATAAGCAGGGATGGTGAACCTGCATCAGCTGCCATCAGTAGATCGTTTGTCACCCTGAGCAGTGCTGTTTCCATGCTGTGGGCTGAACGAAAACCTGACTGGAACTTTTCAAACAGGTTATTACATGTAAGATGACTCTAGAGTTGAAGGGCAACTGTCTTTTCTATAATCTTTGACAAAAACGTCAGGTTTGAGATGGGCCTATAGTTTGCAAGAACCTCAGGATCTAATGAGGGCTTCTTCAGCAGTGGGCGAATGACAACTGCTTTGAGAGATGTTGGCATATGGCCTGTTTGTAGCGAGAGATTGACTAACTTTGTAATAATTGGACTGACAATGGGGATAAGTGACTTAAGCAGAACTGTCGGAATAGGATCCAATGTGCAGGATGATGGTTTCATTCCTTGCACAATTCCACCAATGTAGCTGCTGGAAACCTCCGTGAAATGTGTGAAAGATGGCATATTCTCAGTTGATGGATTTGAAGCAGGCATAGGCGGAGCATATGGTCCAGGCATTAAGGAGCAAATTTTATAGATTTTTGATCTAAAAAAGTCAATAAAGCTGTTACAATGCTCCTTAGTAACTGGCGTTGAGAAAGATGGCTGCTGTGGTTCCATAAGTTGATTTATTGTAGCAAACAACTGCTTTGAGTTTCCTATATTTTTATTTATCTGATTTGAATAAAATTGGCCTTGCGCATCTTTTAGGGACTTGGAATAGGCCTTTTGATGGTCACGAAATGCAAGCTTATGGACAGTGAGTCCAGTTTTCCTATAGTTATGCTCCAAAGCACGTCCTGCCATCTTGATTTGGCGTAGTTCTGGTGTATACCAGGGAGCAGAGCGTACAAACATAACTTCACGTGTCCTGATGGGGGCATGGAGGTCAAACACACTGCTCAAAGATGTATTATAATGATCAACCAGCTCATCTACCGTTGTAACGGCTGGACAGGGAATTTGTTTGAGGTCTGCAGCCCTAGAGGTTAAGTCAATTTGTTTCCAATTCCGAAAAGATATTTGGCATTTAGGTCTTGTGACAGGCAGTAAAAATGTGAAGGCTATAGAGACCACCCTGTGGTCAGACACACCCAGATCATAGACTTCTAAGCTTTTCAAAAGAGCTGAGTCAGTGATGACAAGATCTAGCGTGTGCCCCCTAGTGTGTGTTGGGGCCTTTACATGCTGCTGGAGACCTAGACAATCGAGCACATTCAGAAATTCTGTTGAGAGATGGCAAGAGGGATTGTCCACATGAATATTAACATCACCAACAATAACAATGTTAGATGACAATGAACAGAGTGATGTAAGTAAGTCATGAATTTCCGGAAGAAATGAGGAGTGTGATTTGGGAGGGCGATATATAAGCAGCACTGTCATTGAGAGGGGGGGTTTGCATTTAAAGGCTAAGCATTCCATGGAGAGAAAATCAGGTAGTGGAAGAGGAGAAAGTTGCAGATCAGCCCGATGGATAACAGCCAAACCTCCTCCCTGCCCAGAGCCACGGGCTTTCTCCAGGTAACAATATCCCTGGGGACAGGCTTCATTTAGTACTGAATAATCCCCAGGTTTGTGCCAAGTTTCAACCAGGCACATAAAATCCAGCTTTTTATCCAGAATATGATCACGAATAAGAAGGGATTTATTAGTGAGAGATTGAGTATTAAATAGTTCCATTGTAGCGGAGGGCAGTTCTTTAGATGCGAGTCTCTTTAAACTCCTCAAGACACTGTGATCCACTCCGTGATTTCCATTTCGCCCAGCACTAAAGGCTCTCAGAGGAAGGAGGGGCGGGTAGCTGCTACATAATCCAGGTGCGCCAGTGCTCAGATGACGTCCCGCAGGTGCGCGATGTACAGCCGACGACCAGACGGAGGGAATCGAAGCGGCATCACACTGGCAGTAGAAAAACTTTCTGCGGGAACTTCTATGGACATAGCGAGGCCGACGTAGAAGTCCGAGCTTTTTAATGGTTGGAAGACAAGGCGGAGGTAGCCACTGATTGAAGCTCAGCAGCTGAGAGAGACGCCATTTCACAGCTCCAGCAATGGCTATCCAGCAGATATTTGCCGTCTCGGCCCAGACCGTTTGTGTGGCAAGGTGGTAAGGTTAACCAGCCAGTCAAACACCGAAACACAGCCGTGGATTTAAAGCAATTTTACGACAAATACTAACTCAGCAATACCAACAGATACCACTAAATCAGAGGTAGAGAAGCGGCGAACAAGCAACGCCTGCGTCCTCTCTGTCCATTTTCAAACTCAGAATATATATATTCTATCAATGCCATTTTAGAGGCTGCCATTATTTTAAAGTAATAACACTAGAGTCACCCGTATATTGTTTTCCTGGCTGCAAAAGTTGAGGTTTTGAAGCACTATGTGCATAGAATGAGTCCAAAAAAGAACTGATCATTACAGACAAAGATGGAGGCTTTAAAGCCCCGTAAAGGAAGTGGTGTCATCAAAAGGGCCGGAATCGGAAGTGATGTCTTCTGGACCGGATGTGATGTCAGCAAAGGGCCCAACACCGGAAGTGATGTCTTCTGGTCCGGAAGTGATATCAGCAAAGGGGTCGGCACCGGAAGTGATATTTTCTGAGGCGCCGGAACCTTGCAGGATTTCCCAGGAAAGGTCTGTAGGGAACTGAGAAAGACAGTCAGCGCACTCCGTCGCCCCCTGTTCGGAAGTTTTATTATAATTACTCAGGCCCTTTAGCTGCCTCCTACTCACACGTGTGTGGCACTTTCTTACTTAAAAATTCAAAAACTAAACTAAATACTGTATATTTAAACCCATAAATATAAAAATGTAACAAACTATATACAATAATCAACACAAAGCATAATTATCTTAAACAAAAATAACAGCGCAAAAGTTAAAATACACATGCAAACTTTCAAACTGCATATCCCATGAGCCTGTAATAACTCAGAATTCTCTTGGATTCTGTTTGATGATTTGTGGGGGAAGGTTGAGAACCAAGAAGGGGAAAAATAATTCTGACTAGATTAAGAACCGGACACACAATGCTAAATAATTCAGTTTATATCAAATAAGAAAACATCTATTCAGATTTTGTAGGCACTGTGATCTGTAAAAAATAGTAGAAGATGTATCATTTCACTGTGAAGTATACAAAAAGGAAAGGAAACAACTTCAGGCAGTAATTCAAGAAATGGGGGTTAATAGTTTTACTTTGAAAGATTTGATTAGTTATAAGAATAGCTGTAGCTTGTGACAAAGGGCAATTTTTCTGTATTTAAAATCAATAGGGCTTTATGGGGAAATTTACTTGGAGTTCTAAACTGAGTTTTTTTTCTATCCTTCATATTCTGCACCACACTCTAGACCTATTGGTGACAGTAATGCACCATAAGTGGGTCTGCCAACTGCCATTAAAGTTGTAGCACTAACTAAGTTCTGTTTGGCCTGTTACTCAACCACAAGCCTATGCAACCACAGAACTGGAAAATGTGCCATAATAAAAAAAGCATCATAAAAATATCCAATATTAATATAACTTATGTTTAGTTTGTTTTACAAAAGTGATTTAAATACCCTAATTGATTGCATTTAAGATCCACTAAATAAAATGCTGTTACAGATGCACTTAATAAACTCAGATATAGATATAAATAATAACAATTTAAAAAGGGCTTAATAGTGCATTTTTTGTGTAGAAGCTTGGCTGTCTGTCACAGTTCACATCAACAAATATACCAAAGTAAATCATAAAAAACAGTAAAATTAATAAAGATTAGATAAACTAAAACCTGGGAGGAAATCCTGCGTAAACCATAAAACCAGGTCTTCTAAATATTCAAAGGATAAATTAGACTAGTCTCTTTAACTTTATGGATCTCCTTCCAAACTCTACCAATATATTAGAACACTTTTGATTTCTCCATTTAAATTAAGAAGGAAGACTTGTTATTTCAGAATAGAGCAGCTGCTGAGGCTGTTGATATTACTTTGTAATAATTGGAGTAATTGCTTGAATAAGCTGTTACAAAAAATGTTTTTTTTTCTATTCTTCTTGGCGTCCTATGGTGGCAGTCTGTATAAAAGCCATCTTCATTGGGTTACCTGTTTTGGCATTGTAATACTATGAGTAATGTATCGTCCCCAATGACCAACCTAAAGTTGGATGTTAGTCATATTTTGCCTATACCATGAAGTTTTGTTTTGAGTCTAAATGACCAGCTGGTAAAGTATAAATTGAATCTGTAAAGACTAAATTTTGTTTTTTTTCATGGTCAAATGGGCCTAGTAAATGTGTAATTTCCCAGTTAGTTATAAATATTTACTTTATGTGTATTAAAACAATAAATTCTAAAAATTATACATTTTTTACGAATGTATTTTGACCTTGTTGAGAGAGATGTCTTGTTGGTGGGTTGGTGAGGGGAATCTGAGAAAAAACTCTCACAATAGCCATACTAATCATAATAAGCTGCTCCATATTTCATCCATCCATTATCTAACCTGCTATATCCTAACTACAGGGTCACGGGGGTCTGCTGGAGACAATCCCAGCCAACACGGGATGCAAGGCTGGAAATGAACCCTGGCCAGGGTGCCAGCCCACCGCAGGGCATGCGCACACACACACACACCAGGGACAATTTAGAATCGCCAATGCACCTAACCTGCATGTCTTTGGACTGTGGAAGGAAACCAGAGCACCCGGAGAAAACCCACGCAGACACGGAGAGAACATGCAAACTCCACACAGGGAGGACCCGGGAAGTGAATCTGGGTCTCCTAACTGCGAGGCAGCAGCACTACCCACTGTGCCACCCTTCTATCTATATATATAAAATTCTTTTCACGTTTGAAACGGAAATTACTTATGACCACGCGAAACGGAAATTACGTATGACCACAGAACATATTATAATACAGGATCTAATCGCTTCATTTGTGGACGCCATTTTTATGTCATCTTTACAAATTGTTATTATTTGTGTGAGAGTTATTTTACTGATATTAAAAAGAAGTTAGCACAAACATGCCAATCTATCCCATAGAAGTGCGCCGTGCATTGCCCTCTCCCAGCCCTCCTCTCTGTACTCCAGCGCTCAGCTGTCCGCCGCCAGGCACGTTCTGTCACAGAGGTTTTATTTATTCATCCGTGTGACTGTTGCGGAAACTGCCACATTATAACTTTTTTTTAATTGGCAGTACTTCATAGTAGAAGAGATGAGGAAATCAGCTTTGCATCATTCTACTTTTTAACTGCGCTGAGCTGTAAACAATGTGAAGACTACACCTCCTTCAGCGGCAAGGGGTCGTGAGAACAAAGTGGATGCTCTGAGGCGTGGAATATCAGGCTGCTCCGCCGGGTCGAGAGCTTCACAGTTTTCTGGCGGCGTCCTCTCTTCTCGCACTGTTTGTGACACTTCGAGTGCCCCGTCGACTCCTGGGAGAGTGGAAATCTTTGTGAATGAGTGTGATCGGTGCCATTGAAGCAAAAATCTCTTTGTAAATTGTGCTGCACGACTACTTGCTGTCCCTTAAGGTGAGTTCAGGTCACTAAAAGCCCGCAACATTCAAGGTTGCTTTTGTGATGAATTCTTTTAAGAAGATGGAGGGTTTACATCTAAGAAGATGTACCAACCACTTCATGTTAAGTTTTGGACTTGGGAATTGTTTGGACCTTCTGCCCATTAAGCACGGAAGGGCAGCGTCCACATTTCTCAGAATAATTTTTCTCTTAAATCACTGGCACGTAGTGCAAGGTTGTCAGGCAGAAATTTGCAGGGTTGCATAGAAAATGTAATTTCTATACCACAGCGGTCGTATAGCGCCTTTCACAAGGGATCAGCTACCGAGAGATGATCCAAATACATTTAAGCTGCTGTTAGTGCTACTTACCTGTTGTGTTATAGTGCCTTTAAAATGTACTTTACTCAAAAGCACTCCAGTACTTTATCTTTACTTCTTACATGTTAATGTTTTACTGTTTAATAATTTATATACTACATTTTACTTCTTTTCCTTGCACTCAGTGAGCGAAGCCACTGGGTAATCAGTTAGTATTTCATAACACACAGTTCCAAGTCCTTTGACAACTTTTCTGCACTCTTATAATAACAGTTCTTTTTACTTCCATCCAATTTCAGGTTGCACTGTACCTTTCAAGAAATTTTAAAGTCTCTCTCTGTCTTTATTACCACCAGATTAGAGCTTGTCTCTTCCGAGAATACATCCACCACAGGCTCAGAGTCCTTCCTTGTGTTCTCACAGTAAATTGACCTCTTCCAGTTTTCTCTTTTATGCTCTTGCTCTGAGTCACATAATCGAGAGTCCTTCTGCCCCGGTTTCCTTAGCTCCTACTTGTTGCAACGTTTGGTTACAGGTTTCCAGTCCTCATCTGGGAAAAAAATAACATGTTTGGAGGTGTCAGAAGCTCCTTGCCCAAACCTCCAACTTACACACCCCCTACCCCATCCTATTTTCCCAGCTCTGATGTCATAAGAGGCAGAGTAAACTAGGACATTATGTATACTTCACCAATTAGTGTTAAGTACTTCAGTTAGCCTTGGTACTTCACCAGTCCAGAATTCTAGATTCAACTCTGAATGTGAACACTATCTATTGAGGTTTTCTATCGTACTCCAGTATGTGTTAACTTGGTGACTCTGAAGTCTCCCATAATGCGTTTTTGCTTGAAATGTGCCCTCTGATTGATTTTTGTTTAATTCATGGTCGTTTTTAATCATTAGCAGTCACAGTAGGCTCTTTTAAACTGGAAATAGATTAATCTAGTAGGATAATGGATGGATGTGTATATTTTTTGCTTTCTATTACATCTTATTTTGTGGTTTCTTTCAAATATATTGAATTTGTACATCTGTATGATGCACTCAGCGAATACCTAAGGAAAGTGACAAATGTGTGAAATAGCATTATGTATTTACAGGTAGTGAACATTTATTATTAGGGATAAGTAAGGTAAAAAAATCAGATTTCATCTAGGGTGGCCATTTTCAGATACACATTTTATATTTCTTCTTTTATATCATTGTATTTTCTAATTCATAACATCAATGGGTGAAGAATCTACTAAAGCATTAAATTAATAAAGAACTCTAAAAAGTTTTTTGGTGTACATTAATTGCCTTTGCTGAACTACTATATGAGAAGGAGAGAGGAATTTGTTATCATTGTTTCATGTTTTGAATGTGATACTTGTAAGAAAAGTACTATATAAGATGGATGTTTTGCTTACCATTAGCACCTGATTATTAGAAGTCTTTTTTCCTACTTTGGAAAATCCTTGAAGCTTTGTGCTAAAGTGTACTGCTTTAGAGCTGAGAAGATTTTGCTTTATGTTTACAGCCTACGTCTTCTATAAACATAGGTGTCTCAGAAGAGAAAAGCATTTTTAAATTTCTCATGACTGCATGTGGTCTGTCGATTTTTTTTTTCTCAAGCATTCTAAGCACAGATAATGAAAAGATTTGTCAACAGAAATCAAGTATTATCATGTATTTTGAGCAGCACATCTGCTTTGAGACATTGTAGTCCTGACAGCTGAAAAGGCATATAGAACAGTTTATTTTGTGTTTACTATACCTGGTAAGGTCCTTAAAAGTCATTGAAGTTATGACTAGGCAAGACCTGATAGTCTACACCAATGTTTTTCAAACTATGGGTAACTGACATGTTTTTGATGGATCACTGCATGCCTGTGTAGTTAAAGTAGCTAGGTTTCTCTAAGCATGAATTTTGTGGAAGTGGCGAGTGATATAGCACCCTCTTATTTATTGCAGTAGTGTGCGGTGTGAGACATAGCCTGTAAACAACACAGGTGATGCATCACAGTAAGCTTTTGTTTCTGTGGTATGAAAATGTAATTAATATTCCCCAAGACACACCCCTGGGTAGCAGACATACTGAAATGACTGAAAGCAAAGACTCATACAGTATAAGAAAGGAGGAGAGAGGAAGAAACAAACAACCATGGCACTACTTTGTAATATTCAAATGAAAACATCAGGGCAACATGAAGATGTGATGATTTTCTTAGTGATGTATACGTCAGTATGGTGGAGGTACTTATTGAGTTGTGGCTAAATGTAGTTTCAGTGGTCACCTAGAAGTGGTTGGTGCCTCATCGTGTGCTCGCCATTATGGCATACATTGACTCTACAGCAGGCATGTCAAACAACAAAGGCTGCCCCTTCACTGAGGACACTTTTCAGAAAGCTAGGCGGGTGGAGCTTTGCAGCGGCGCAGAAAGAGGAGAGAGACCGCGGTGAGAGAGTATTACAACAAAGTATTTTTATGTTTCTGACAGTTTCCCCATATGACACGAGTCCATAGAAATCTCGTTACTACTAAGTATATTCAGCAGCACTTGTACTTTCATTACAACAAAGTGACCTTAAAATGCTTGAATGAATCATCCATAGAGCAGTTAGTTCTGCAGTCACAGCTCAGTTGTGGACATTTGCACAACGATCCCCAAACAGAAACACTGTAAAAAAATGTTCCTTCTTCGAACTTTCCTCGTACTGTTTTTTTGCTGTTTTTGTTTTGTGTGGTTTTAAGTGATACATTTTCCTTATTGCTCGTCAACATTTGAAAAACATCCATTAGAATTTAACTTATTATGACCCTTCTATAGAAACGGCATACTTGTTATATGCAAAAAAGAAGAAAAATCTCGGGTTGCAAACGTATGCGAACTGCTGCATTTGAAGACGCCTTAAAAGGACGTTTTTATGTAGTTGCAGTGATGCTTGTTCAAGAAACATTCATATTAATGCAGCACTCATTCAAGAATATATGAGGTTTTTAAATTCTCTTGGGACCCAGACAAACAATCTCATACGTGGCAATAGCACTTCAGGACGCACTTCTGCGTGTCGTTTCCGTTGGGTGGAGGGGGATCCCAGATCCCAAAAGAGTTCAGAAACCTCACAATATGAAGAAGAAGAAAAGGATAATTTGGCTTCTGACTGATAACGGTGCTGACCACAACATGCTTCCGCACTTAGATAATGTTCACGTTGAATTCCTCCCACCCAATTGCATGGCAGTGCTTCAGCCATTGGATTTGGGCATCATTCGCACCCTGAAAATGTATCATCAACAAGGAAATGCTGAGAAAAATTCTCGTTAGCATAACTTGTAGACAGGAGAAGATTAAAATAATGCGAAAGAAGCTATTGAAGCTGCTTCCATTTCCAACATCCTATCTTTGTGTTGCATGTTTTCTGCAGTGACAGCAACCAAAACGAGATTACGGAGTATACTGAACATAAGCAACACACTTCGCGTGTCACTGTCTTCCATCGTCCCCAGATGGGATCATCTGGTTGCCGGAAAACAAGCTCAGGGCTCTCATTGATTCTGCATTATGGTAAGCTGTATAATTTCTATTACTAAATTGTAACTTAATAATAATAGAAATGTAATGCAAATTGTGTATAAAACTGCCCTATGAACCCACCCATAATCACTCCATAAACTCCAACCTCCAACAACCCACCGGTCCCTGGAAAAATTTGCTTCTAGTAAAGCGGTCCTTGGTGTCAAACAGGTTGCGGACCACTGGGATACACTACTGGCTGGGCTGCTGAGACTGGCCACTGGGCAGAACTGACCATCACGAGTAGTAATAGCTTGCATATTTTCACATTTTTTTTTGCTCTAGTTTTATGTAATTTTGTGCTAGTATTGTAACGAACAGTGCAGACTACAGCTGAAGATCTGAAGTGGACGCGAGAAGTTGGTGAGTTGTTTATTAACAGATTTTTGTGATTTTGAGTTTGCAAAATTAGTGTAGGTCAGGTGGCTTTTTGCATATCGGCTTATTTTACAATATAAACTTTGAAGTAAACTTAGTAAAGTAAAATTAGATTTTTGGAGGATTTGTTTTCCAACTTGTATTACTGAGCAATGATTTCAGTGAGCGTTTTTGCGATTTCAGTTCACACGAACAGAACTTTGTGCTGTTTATGTTACCATACTCTTACAACGTTGAAAATGCGCCTGAGAATATCCAAATGGAATTGATTGAACTGCAGTCAGATTCTATTCTGATGGCAAAATGCAATGAAGTGTGTGTGCCAGGCTTGTATGCTTACCTGCCACCCTCGTATGTGCAGATCCATAAGTTGGCATCGAGAGTATTGTCTATGTTCGGAAACACTTACCTTTGTGAGCAATTGTTTTCATTAATGAAAGCTACCAAAACCCCACATCGCTCAAGACTTACTGTTGAGCACCTTTCATCCCTCATAAAAGTTGCAGCTGCACAAGATTTCAAGCCTGATATTGACAAACTGGTTACTAACAAGAGATGCCAAGCGTCGGGACAAAAGAAATAGATCTCACACTGTAAGACTCCTATATAAGCAATGAATATAATATAATGAATATAAGTGCGGGCCCGCTGACGCACGTATGGTAGTCGAAGCGGCCCACCAATGGTAGTGAGTTTGACATGCCTGCTCTACAGTGTGTCTGTAGTAGAGATGCAAATATTTTCTATTAAGTTTAACATGCCTCAGCATGGATTAATTCCTTCTCTTGATACTATTTAAAAGTGGTTCAGTAAATGTCAGTCTGGTGAAAGTGTGAAGGACATGTTTGTAGAACCACTGAGAACTGTAAGTAATCCAGAAAATATGAAAAGGGTGAGACTAGTTATAGAGCAGAGCCAACGACAATCAGCACAATGTCAGTCAAGAGCATTAGACATCTTAAACTGAACCCTTTTACTGAATACTTCATCAACATTTATTGATCACTTATATAAAATACAAATAGTCCATAGACTTTTTAGGAATAAAATAGCTACGCAACTTCCATCCATCCGTCCATTATTCAACTCGCTATATCCTAACTACAGGGTCACAGGGGTCTGCTGGAGCCAGTCTCAGCCAACGCAGGGCACAAGGCAGGAAACAAACCCTGGGCAGGGTGCCAATTCACTGCAGGGCACACACCCACACACCAAGCACACACTAGGGACAATTTAGAATCGCCAATCTACCTAACCTGCATGTCTTTGCACTGTGGGAGGAAACAGTAGAACCCAGAGGAAACCCACGCAGACACAGGGAGAACATGCAAACTCCATGCAGGGAGGACCCGGGAAGCAAACCCGGGTCTTTTAACTGCGAGGCAGCAGCGCTACCACTGAGCCACAGTGCCACCCAAGCTATGCAACTTAATCTAAATAAATAGTAAATAAAAGGCAGGATATACTTAACAATTTGCAAACTCATTTAGAAGGATGTATTGTTAATGCTGGAGCTCATCTTCTTCTTATTCATCTTTGCTCACTTTTATGTGGGGTCAATGTGCCTGATCAATCTTCTCCATATAGCTCAGTCCTACAATGCTGGAACTCACCTAAAGAATGTTATTATAAAAAAAGTAACTTAAAACAAATTAATTAAAGAGCATCAATTCAAATTTGTGGACCTGTTTACTCTTTATTATCATCTTGAGTCAAGTATTCAAGTTATGTCACAATTCATGCTATCCTTTCAAAAATCATCACACCCCAACACTGCAAAAGCTTACTCTAAGCATTAGCATTTGTGATATACCACAGGAGCCTATTTTCTAAATGATAACTGTTGTTTTATTAACGTTGTTGGAGCTGTGTTTGTCCAAAATCAACGTTTTGCAGCTTTTAGTTTACTTCATAGAACAATTCAGGCAATAGTGTGATGCATGTTCAAATAATTCCATAATCCAAATATCTTCGTTTTAAAAGTTTTAATAAAATTCAAAGCAAACAGTTTACACAAAAATAGAGAAAAAAAAATATTACAAGGAAAGGAAATGTTCTTATTTAAGGTTTACTTATCTTGCTGCATTTCTCTTTATATTTGGTCATACAGTCATATTATGTGTAGAGCAGTCAGCATGGTCAGAAAACAGTATGCCATTGCTCTATTTGTAAACTAATTTAACAGTTTATGCTACCAGTGAGACTATTTCCTAACTAACTTAATTAACACTCTGTTTTACAGGTGTAGCTAAGAGAGTTCTATTTCATGCTGACATACAGGGGCCAAAAGATTATACCATAACGTAAGTAACTGTGAGAAACTGATATTCCATTGAAATTAAGCAGACACTTATGTGGATTTAATATTAACTTTAACTTTCTATGATTGGCTCTTACACTTATGTTTGCTTTCCCCTTTTCTCTTCTGGTAATATTCATGTTAGAAATATGCTGGTATGTAAAAATGTTTTTAATTAAATGGACATTGCTACTTGTCCATGTATGATAATAATCCTAATTCTTGGGTCGAAGTATGATCACAATATTCTTAGAAATCGCCTTAGTCAATAGGTGGGCCTCTCTGGCAGTGTCTTAAATTGGTTTGAGTCTTATCTGGCAGGTAGAAAATTCTTTGTTAGTTGGGGTAATTATACTTCAAAGACACATTATATTCTATATGGTGTTCCGCAAGGCTCTATCCTGGGACCACTGCTCTGTTTGATTTACATGCTTCCGTTAGATCAGATTATCTCGGGGCATAACATGAGCTACCACAGCTATGCTGATGACACACAACTGTATTTATCAAAAGCGCCTGATGACCACGACTCTCTTGATTCTCTGACACAATGCCTTATTTCATCCATCCAATCATTCTCTTCCGTTTATCCGAGATTGGGTCACGGGGACAGCAGCTTGAGCAAAGATGCCCAGATTTCCCTCTCCCCTGCCACTTCTTCTAGCTTTTCTGGGGGAATCCCGAGGCATTCCCAGGCCAGCAGAGAGACATAGTCCTTCCAGCGTGTCCTGGGTCTTCCCCGGGGCCTCCTCCTGTTTAGATGTGCTCTACTCTGAGCTCCTCCCAAATGACTGAGCTTCTCACCCTATCTTTAAGAGAAAGCCCAGACACCCTGCAGAGGAAACTGTTTTCAGCCGCTTGTATTCGCGATCTCGTTCTTTCGGTCACTACCCACAGCTCATGACCATAGGTGAGGGTAGGAATGTAGATTGACTGGTAAATTGAGAGCTTTGCCTTACGGCTCAGCTCCTTTTTCACCACGAAAGACCGATGCAGAGCCCTCATCACTGCAGACGCCGCACCTATCTGCCTGTCGATCTCCCACTCCATTCTTCCCTCACTTGTGAACAAGACCCTGATATACTTGAACTCCTCCATTTGGGGCAGGATATTCGCTCCCAACCCTGAGAGAGCACTCCACCCTTTTCCGGCTGAGGACCATGGTCTCAGCTGCGAACCGATCCAGAGAGAGCTGAAGATCATGGCCTGATAAAGCAAACAGGACAATATCATCCGCAAAAAGCAGTGACCCAATCCTGAGCCCAACAAACCGGACCCCCTCAACACCCTGGCTGCACATAGAAATTCTGTACATAAAAGTTATGAACAGAATCGGTGACAAAGGGTAGCCCTGGCGAAAATGGGTTAGACTTACTGCCGGTAATGCAGACCAAGCTCTGACACTGGTTGTACAGGGACCGAACAGCCCTTATCAGGGGGTCCGGTACCCCATATTCTCGGAGCACCCCCCCACAGGATTCCCCAAGGAACATGGTCAAACGCCTTTTCCAAGTCCACAAAACACATGTAGACTGGTTGGGCAAACTCCCATGCACCCTCCAGGACCCTGCCAAGAGTGTAGAGCTGGTCCACTGTTCCGCGACTAGGATGAAAACCACACTGTCCCTCCTGAATCTGAAGTTCGACCATCTGAAGGACCCTCCTCTCCAGGACCCCTGAATAGACTTTTCCAGGCAGGCTGAAAAGTATGATCCCTCTGTAGTTGCAACACACCCACCGGTCTCCTTTCTTAAAGAGGGGGACCACCACCCCAGTCTGCCAATCCAGAGGCACTGTCCCAGATGTCCATGCGATGTTGCAGAGGCGTATCAACCAAGACAGTCCTACAACATCCAGAGCCTTGAGGAACTCTGTTCGTATCTCATCCACCCCCGGGGCCATGCCACGAAGGAGTTTTTTGACCACCTCTGTGACCTCAGTCCCAAAGATGGGGCAGCCCACCTCTGAGCCCCCAGGCTCTGCTTCCTCATTGGAAGGCACGTTAGTGGGATTGAGGAGGTCTTTGAAGTACTCCCCCCACCGACCCACAACGTCCTGAGTTGATGTCAGCAGCGCACCATCCCCAGCATATACAGTGTTGACACTGCACTGCTTCCTCCTCCTGAGATGCCGAATGGTGGACCAGCATCTCCTCGAAGCCATCCGAAAGTTGTTCTCCATGACCTCCCCAAACTCCTCCCATGCCTGAGTTTTTGCCTCAGCAACCACCGAAGCTGCATTCCGTTTGAGCTGCCGGTACCTATTAGCTGCCTCCAGAGTCCCACAGGACAAAAGAGTCCTGTAGGACTCCTTCAGCTTGACGGCATCCCTCACTGCCGGTATCCACCAACGTTTTCGGGGATTGCCGACACGACAGGCACCGACCACCTTACGGCCGCAGCTCCGGTCAGCCGCCTCAACAATAGAGGCATGGAACATGGCCCATGACTCAATGTCCCCCACCTCCCAGTTCTGCCGGAGGTGGGAGTTAAAACTACTTCTGACAGGGGACTCTGCCAGACGTTCCCAGCAGACCCTCACAATACGTTTGGGCCTACCAGGCCTGACTGGCATCCTCCCCCACCATCGAAGCCATCTCACCACAAGGTGGTGATCAGTTGACAGCTCCGCCACTCTCTTCACCCGAATGTCCAAGACATGCGGCAACAAGTCCGACGACACGACCACAAAGTCGATCATTGAACTGAGGCCTAGGGTGTCTTGGTGTCAGGTGCACATATGAACACCCCTATGCTTGAACATGGTGTTCGTTATGGACAATCCATGACAAGCACAGAAGTCCAATAACAAAACACCACTCAGGTTCAGATCGGGGGGGCCATTCCTCCCTATCACGCCCTTCCAGGTCTCACTGTCATTGCCCACGTGAGCATTGAAGTCTCCCAGCAGAACGAGGGAGTCCCCAGAAGGTATGCCCTCTAGCACCCCCTCCAGAAACTCCAAAAAGGGTGGGTACTCCAGACTGCTGTTTGGCACATATGCACAAACAACAGTTACGACCCGTCCCCCCACCTGAAGGCGGAGGGAGGCTACCCTCTTGTCTACTGGGGTAAACCCCAATGAACAGGCTCCAAGTCGGGGGTAATAAGTATGCCCACACCCACTCGGTGCCTCTCACCGGGGGCAACTCCAGAGTGGTAGAGAGTCCAGCCCCTCTCAAGGAGATTGGTTCCAGAGTCAAAGCTGTGTGTCAAGGTGAGCCCGACTATATCTAGCCGGAATCTCTCGACCTCGTGCACTACCTCAGGCTCTTAACCCTTCAGAGAGGTGACATTCCACGTCCCAAGAACCAGCTTCTGTAGCCGAGGATTGGACAGCCAAGGTCCCCGCCTTCGGCCACCACCCAACTCACATTCCACCCAACCTCCTTGGCCCCTCCTACAGGTGGTAAGCCCATGGGAAGGGGGACCCACATTGCCTCTTCAGGCTGTGCCTGGCTGAGCCCCATGGGTGCAGGCCCGGCCACCAGGCGCTCGCCATCAAGCCCCACCTCCAGGCCTGGCTCCAGAGGGGGGACCCGGTGACCCGCGTCCGGGCAAGGGAAAATGGCATCCAAAGTTTTTATTCTTCGTGGTAGGTTTTCTGAACCGCTCTTTGTCTCATCCCTCACCTAGGGCATAAAGCCTCAGACAACAGAGCTCCTAGGATCACTGGGACACACAAACCCCTCCACTACAATAAGGTGGCGGTTCGAGGAGGAGACAATGTCTTATTTGTGTTTCTAAATGGATGAGTAGTAATTTTGTAATAACTAAATGAGAAAACAGAAATTTAAGTGATTGTTAAAAAATTGATATAATAAGGGTATTAGAAATAAACTTGATCCATTAGGATTAAAAGTCAAAATGGAGGTAAAGAATTTGGAGGTAATTATTGACTCTAACCTGAATTTTAAATCACATATTAATCAGATTACTAGGGCAGCAAGTTTTCACTTAAAAAATATAGCAAAAGTTAGACTTCTTATAACATTGCAAGATGCTGAGAAATTAGTTCATGATTTTGTTTTCAGTCAGCTAGATTACTGTAATGTACTCCTCTCAGGACTACCCAAAAAAGACATCAATTGATTGCAACTAGTGCAGAATGCAGCTGCCAGAATCTTAATTAGGAAAAGAAAATCTGAGCACATCACACCAATTTTGATGTCACTACGTTGGTTACCTGTGTCATTTAGAATTGACTTTAAAATACTGCTTATGTTTTATAAAGCCTTAAATAGGAGGTCCATCCTATATTTCAGAATGTCTTTCACCAAATTGTAACCTTAGATCTTTAAATGAGTGTCTGCTTATTATTCCAAGAGCTAAACTTAAAGCAAGTGGTGAGGTGGCCTTCTGCTGTTATGCACCTAAAATATGGAATAGCTTGTCAACTGGAATTCGCCCGGTTAATACGGTGGAGCACTTTAAAAAACTGCTAAAAACACATTATTTTAACATAGCTTTCTCATAGCTTCATTTTAGTTTAATCCTGATACTCTGTATATGCATTTAATTATCATTATCATTCATGGTGACTCTGCAATCCGCACTAACCCCTACTTTCTCTTCTCTTCTTTTTCTGGTTTTCTGTGGTGACGATCTGTGCCACCACCACCTGATCAAAGCACCATGATGTCCCTACATTGATGGATTAAAGGCCAGAAGTCCACATGACCATCAACATGAAGTTCTTCCATGTGAAGCCTGAAAACCATGAGGACTAATTAAGATCATTGATGTTAGGTAGAATGCCTAGTCGGGGCTTGGCAGTCCCATGGCCTCTGAACCTCTGTAGATTTAGTTTTTTCACCAGCTGTCTGTAGTTTTTTTTTTTTTTTTTCTGTCCTCCCTGGCCATCGGGCCTTACTTTTATTCTATGTTAATTAGTGTTGCCTGATTTTATTTTTTATATTTTGTCCTTTTACACTTTCTACATCATGTAAAGCACTTTGAGCTACATTATTTGTATGAAAAAGTACTATATAAATAAATATTGTTGATGCTGTTGAAGTATGGTATCAGTTTTCTTATTTAGCTCCTCAGAATGAAAAATTTAGAACCTCTGGTCTACATTCCAGTGGTGATCACCTGACCATCTTCTGGTTCTATTGTCTATATAAGCAGGGAGCTGAGAAGAGCTTTCAAAAGTTGCCAAATTAAGGCCATGTTGCCACTACAAGCCTCAATAAAGAAGATGCGGAAAGAAAATAAAGTGAAGTGAAAGCTCTCTCTACAGGTCACTTTTCAATTTCTGCAGTATCTGACCATGGTGCAAAAACTGTACACAGTTGATTCTGTGTGTCACATACATTGCATTCTGGAGCTCCTGCATATATTGATTTATATGCCTAAACCATTCTAGATCATTAAAACATTTAGAATATATAGTGTATGGAGGGCAGACTATGTGACAGCCAGCAATAAACATCTGGCTAAGTTTATCTCAATTTAAAATATAAGGAAGCTAAATGTGGAACACAAATTACAACACTGTGAAAGTGCATCCTACTTTCATTCATTAGCCCATTGATATTAGTATTTTTCTGTAATTCAGTGGGCTAGCAGTTTCTTATGGCAGTGAGGCCTGTGAATGACTACTTCTATTCCATTGTGCTCTGTTCTCAATTATTTCATAGGTTTCAAATAAGAAAATATTAAGTTATTAATGTAGTGTTCTACACTCAGTGACACTGGTGTGTCACATTAGCATCATTACTAAACCTGTTAGGCCTGAAATCAAGTAATACCAAGTAATACAAAGTGTTGTAGTTTAATGTAGGTCTTAACTGAACACAGATTATCTACAGTAACCATGGTTTATCAATCAAAAATCTGTCATCCTTTATTTTTCATTATAGGCTCCTTGCCTTCCGCAAACATAGATAGATAAATAGACAAACTTTACAGATGTTATGTTTACCTTTCACTAAATTATTTAGTACAACATGCTTCCATTAACTTTGAATCCCTGCATCTTACCACATTTTTCATCAAATGTGCATATTTGGATTACTTCCATTGCAATTACTGCAGACAGCTGCTGCTCTCCCTTATTATTTAAAATCAGTTAGGGTAAAGAATTCTCATTGACCAGAAGACAAGTTCAACAGTATATAACCTTCCACATATCTGTAAAAAGAAATAAGTGTCTAGTAGCACATCTGAACAGTGTAATTTATGCTCAATAAATCAGGGTGTTAGACTGTTTGAAAAGAAACACCTTACTCCATACATATCACACTTTTAAGATTGGAAAGAACACAAACACTGATTAAATAAACAAGACTATAAAATGCTTCTTAAGTTTTTACATTTTGATTTGGTGATATTTTCATAAGCTGTTCACATTCAAAAAACATTCAGATTATTTGTTCTGCAGTGTGCAAAAAAGTATTTTAAAAACATTTTCACTTAGTCCAAATGATTATTATGAGATTTGTCCATAACATTCATCCATTTTTCTGAGTTATTCATTCCATTTCATGGAATGGGCCGTGTTCTGGCAATGAGACTACCCCATAGTTATCCATCAATGTAAAATATAAAAACTCACACTGTGAAGAGGAGAACATGTAAAACCCACACATTGCTTCTTGCTTTCTGAACTTTTAACTAAATTTAATGTGCTCAAGACATGGATGGATGACTAAGAAAAAAGCATGCTAAATTGGTGACAGAAAATGAAACAATTACTGTTAATTAATAAATAACATTCACTTTGATATTCACTTTTGCCAGATCAATATTGCTTCTTTTCTCATCTCAATACATTTTGTGGTTGAGTGAGGAACAACAAGCCAGAGATAATAAATGTTGGGGTTCCAACCTGGCCGCCCCCCATTTACTTCTGTGGTTGGATAAATGGAAAACAAACGGGTGCTCTATGGCACATATGTAAATCAAAACAAGCAAACACAGGTAGCCTGATAGGGCTCAAAAGGTTTGTATCGTGTACGAAGGCCAAGAGGTTGGCGCTCCGTCCTGCTCTTATCACAGAATGACACCTCCTTATGGCTGACTTGAGACTTATAGCTAGAGAACTGAAAAGAGCCGGAGTCACCTGCCCTCTCTGGGCATCTTCTTGGCAATGTGGAGGGAATGGAAGAGGATATGATTAGCAGCAGTGCCACCTTTCATCACAGATGAGCCCGGAGGGTGATCCTCTGACATATACACGTGACAATATGAATGCTATTTCATTCATTTTAGGGAGCATCGTGTATTTGTATATAAGTGTTGCTTGTGCATCGCTGTAAAGGATTCTATTTATAACACAAATGACAAATAATTCACATAAGAAACTAAGAGGCCAAATGTAGATATTATATATTAGGGAAGAAAAAACTTTGACTCATCACAACTACAAAGCTTGAGTTTAACCACTATACTACAGTATAATGGATAATGGATGGATAGTTATTTGCTTAATATAATTTCTTATCTTGAAAAACGTTGCTTTTGTAGTATGTGAAATGATGTTCTTGCCGGGTGCCATAAACATTTTTCTATTCATATGATATGCTCTATTGACCCTGCAGTTTTGTAGGTTTACTATTGATGGGGTTGAGCCACTTATTCTCAGCATTGAAATGAGGACCTCCTTTTTTATTATTTAAATTGTATATTTGCACTTCCAGTTGGAGGTGTTTCCAATGACATCTATGCAGCACAAGCCAGCGAAGAGTTATGAAAAGTCCAGTACCATTTGGTCCCTTACTCTCCTTGGTGTTAACCCCAAGTGTTTTTCAGGCTCAGAAATGTATATAGAAATGGTTAAATCCAAGTGTCTCTCGGGTTAAGCTGTTATGATCCGATGTACAGCATTAAGCCTGAATAAACCTGTGGGGAGTATTCTTTTGCAATCTAGTGGATAAAATAGCATCATGTGAAAAAAGTGCTTTTTTCTTCTCTGTGCTACCTCATCGATATTTAGTACTGGGGACAAATTTTTCATCCAAAACATATAATCTATACTAATAAAAGGCAAAGCCCTCACTCACTCACTGACTGACTGACTGACTGACTGACTGATTGACTGACTGACTGACTGACTCATCACTAATTCTCCAACTTCCCGTGTAGGTAGAAGGCTGAAATTTGGCAGGCTTATTCCTTACAGCTTCCTTACAAAAGTTGGGCAGGTTTCATTTCGAAATTCTATGCGTAATGGTCATAACTGGAAGGTATTTTTCTCCATTTACTGTAATGGAGTTGAGCTTGACCGCCATGGGGGCGGAGTTTCGTGTGACATCATTACGCCGCCCACGTAATCACGTGAACTGACTGTCAACGCACTATGTAGAAAACCAGGAAGAGCTCCAAAATACGCTGAACAAAACATGCATTATATAATTGAGAAGGCAGCGAAACATTAAGAAGCGAGCGAGTGACATAGTACCATATTCATCAGTACAGCTACTTCGGAAACAAAGCGAGGTATAAACCTAAACTTTAAATTAACTTAATAGACAGGCTGCCGCTGGTGCTTTTCGTGCCCACGGGTAATGCGGGATACAAGTTTAATGAGAGGACGCAGGATATAAACGAGAGTTTTGATCACTTTGTAACTAAGTTAAAATTGCAGGTGAAGGGGTGTGCTTATGCAAATTCCGAGAGACTGTGTTTGTGGGGGATTGACAGTTAAGGCGGGTGGGGGAGTCACGTCATCATCTCCCCTCCCATTTACCTCATTTCGCTCTGAGCTGAGCTCCGCGGCTAACGCCGTCTTCCGAAGCAACTTCGTCACACTGCCACCAAATACAGAGAAATCCACAAGTTAATACACACTCTGTCTCTAGACTTTCTCCACACTGAATCCTCCAGGCACTACTTACAAAAGGTTACATTGACAATCGTGTTACGTTATTTTTAAAATGTTTAATTTTCTTAGCACAAGCACAGCTGAGAAGCTTCAATGCATGTGCTCCATAACGCGTTAAAAAATAATGCATTTAATCACACTTTGCATTACAATCAAAGGGGAACTTTTGTCAATGCATGATTTCCTGGTACACCGATAACATTGATCAGCGCATCCCAATTCATTTTAGCCTCGCACCACCTTGGTTTGAGAAGAAGTATGAAAAAATATGAGGTTAACACACAAAAACAGATCACCAATTCAAGCTTTATGAATAATCGATTCGCCATCAATAATTGTTTTGGTAAAGCCATACTCAGTGTAATCCTCCTTCCATTTTATAATTTTTCCGCCACTAGCCATGATTAAATGAACGGTAAAAAAGTAAGAGCGAAGCGAGGGTGACTTATTTAGGCAGGCATATATATGACAGCAACACTCATGACAATCATGTTACGTTATTATTAAAATGTTTCCTTTTCTTTTTCATTACTTCTTTAACCCATTACTTCTCCGCTGCGAGGCGCGGGTATTTTGTATATGCATGACCTCCAAAGAGCGCGGAGACTTTTGATCATGTGAACGTGTCTGCAAAAACTGGCGTCTCCTGCCCAGCAAAAGTCGAGCAGCCGGCGCGCGTGCATAGCTGTGCCGGCCTTTCACACGGTGACTGCGCTTCTGCGGCAAAATAATATTAAGGCGCTTCGCACTTTATTTTGCACGTATACGATTATGAGGTCGTCAGCTCTTATGAAGACACGCACAGGAGTGAAGGACTGACAGTGCCATCACAGCCGATTAATAGCTGGGACGTCTCACCAGTCTGCACAAGACCCACCGCGACTGTCCCCAAAAGGCGCTCATATCGTCAGCGAACACATCTCTCTATACTATATAAAAGAAAAACACAACTTTCCTTTCTTTACACCTTTTTTTCTTTTATCCCAAACCAAAGCCTTTCTCTCTTAACACTGCAGAGGACACAAAACTAATTTTCTTTAATTGCTGGTAAGGCACATTATTAGAGGCAGAAATTTGGACTTTCACATAGAAAATGTAATTTCTATACCACAGCCGTCGTGTAGCGCCTTTCAAAAGGGATCTACTACCGAGAGATGATCCATATACATTTTAGCTGCTGTTAGTACTACTTACCTCTTCTGTTATACCGTCTTTAAAATGTAGTTTACCCGCAACCACTCCAGTAGTGCTCAATGTAACTTTACTTCTTAAAACGTTAATGTTTTACTGTTTCATAACTTATAGACTACATTTTATTATTTTTCCCTTGCACTCAGTGATAAAAGCTATACACACCCATATAGACACATACATATACTGTATATATATATATACACATATATTTATATATACCTGTGTGTATGTTTGTATGTATGTGTATACACACACACACACACACACACACACACACACAAATACATACATGCACACACACACAAATTATATATATGTGTGTGTCTGTGTATGTATGTATGTATATGTGTGTGTATATATGATGTAGATAGGTATGCATATATATATATATATGTATATGTAGATATGTATATAGATATGTATTTTGCTATATATATATATATATATATATATATATATACACACAACAATTACATTAACAATCAAGTTACGTTATTTTTAAAATTTTTCCTTTTCTTTTTCATAACTTCTTTAACACAGTACTTCTCCGCTGCGAAGCGCGGGTATT
>JANRMT010062861.1:51524351-51543205 GCA_026402145.1 Polypterus bichir lapradei | reverse complement strand
ATATATATAGATATAGATATAGATATAGATATAGATATAGATATATATAGATATAGATATAGATATGGGAACAACACTCATATCAATGACAAAACAATTACATTAACAATCATGTTACGTTATTTTTTAAATTTTTCCTTTTCTTTTTCATACCTTCTTTAACACACTACTTCTCCGCTGCGAAGCGCGGGTATTCTGCTAGTGCTGTATAAATGAAAAATTGTAAAGTCAGTTTTAGAAAATATAATGATGACAATATGAATTGGTCATCAGACATTGACACGGATAGTGAAACTGCTGCATATAGCACCTTATGTCCGAAGGTTGAAATGGGGTGCAGTATCTAGGTGGCAAAAAGACAAAATGATTGTGATCAAGTGTGAAAGACATTATCCCCATATGCTCTGTTCTTAATAAAGCAATTGTAAATGTTTGTTGTCAGGGGAAATGTGGAAGTCCTTATGTCTTGCACCATGGTAGCCTACAACAAGGGATCCCAAAGTGGTCGATATCGAAACCCCTGGGGTCGATTTGAACTTTCTAGGGGTCGATAGTTTCAATAAAAAAATTGGGGGGTCAACGACAGCAAAAATAGACCCCCTTACTACTGCTATTTGTTTGTTACTTCAAAATATCTATGATTCCAATAGGTACCTAATTAAGAAGTAAAATAATTCAAAAAAACACTTTTTTGATAAAAACACATTACATACCAAACTTGCGAACAAAAAGGTAAAATGTGTCATTAAAAGAGTCACAGGTAAGAATGCATGAAAATACATGTAACACAAACATACAGTATCTGTGCATTGTCTTATCGAACGTATCAAAGCAAGTGCGGACATGAAAAACCATTGCATGTCCGCTCTTGCTTGCGGTGGGAAAAGACGACGAATATTCTATATTAGCAGAATCTATCAGTCTTGTACGGTCATGCTTTCATAAAACACTATAAATTGGTTCGTTTGATGTGACATGTAATTATTTGTGATTTGAACTTTGAATATAATTATTTATTGAGGAGCAGTACTACGAAAAAGAAAATTGGAGGACACAGTTTATTTATTCGAGTAAGAAAAAAAATCTGTTTCAAGTAAGTGCATACTTCATTGTTTTTTTTGTTTTTTTTTAATCACAGGGGCTGTCGAAATTGTTTGTTAATAAAAGTTTGTATTTCTTCAGATAATAATATGACTGAACCAAAAAAGAAATGCAGACAGTACAGCTTGGACTATTTGTACTTATTTTGAATTTACATATTTATTTCATAAATGTCAAAAATGTAAAAAAAAAAAAAAAAAAAAAACTCTGCTCGTATTTTTTTGCTTAAATTTTCATTAGTGCAGGTTTCGATATTAAATGTTGCACAAGATAATGCCATATTCCGTAGCCATTTTATCTTTTTAAATCATAATTACAAGTGATTAAAATCTGATATCTAGTGAAATATTTAATATTGAGTACTGTACAAATGTATTAATTTGAGTAAGTAAAGTAAATGACTAGGGGGTCGACAGTTTTAAAAGTTTTTGGTAAAGGAGTAGGCGGCCGAAAAAAGTTTGGGAACTCTTGGCCTACAATAACGCAATGAGCATGTCCATTGTGGGGTTTAGGCTTTGACATTCTACCCTCTCGTGTGCAAGCAACAGAAAAAATATTAAAAAAAGTGAGCAAAGAAGCACACTTCTACTGTCCCAATGGTAATGTCAGGCTATGCAATGGTGACTGTTTCAAAACATATCACATGAAGGACGTGTACTAAATCTGCATCAGTACAGCAGTGGACAACAGACAATACCTTTCTTACTCTTTTAATGTTGACGTTTTGGTATTTACATTTTTCTGATTGATGAATTCAACATTTTTGGCCATTATTCCAGGGATAAACATGACACTAAGGAAGTTAAAGTTATCCAAAGCAATTTGAAAAACAAAAAGAAAGCAGTACTTACACTGATCAGAATGGTGCTGAGCAGCATCATGATTATTGACCTCTGCTAAGGATGAATTCCTTGTGGTGGTATATTTATAAAAGCAACCAATGAAGCCATAAGTGTTCCTTCCATGTTATAATAAAGAAGCCAACAGTATAATGCTTGTCCAGAAAACACCCAAATGCACCCCAGAGACTTACATTCAAGGCATGCAGTGTGTATAGTTGTGTGTTCTTTGTTAGCTACTGTGGGCTGCCCTTTTTACCTCAAAACCATTCCACTCTAAACTTGAGGTGCTGTTTAAAGCTCCTGATTTGCTTAACATTTAAATCTATATTGCTGCTGCTTTTTTAGATGACAATGTTGGTGAGCATCATAATGATCTGATGCCAATCTAGAAAGACCAGCCACCAGCATCCCATTGTTTGACTGATTTTTTTTCTTTTGTTACAAGGTGTATGAAACTGCATGTCTTGCTAGTCATTAGCAAAAGTGAGACAACTATTAATTAGGTAAGTTTGTGTTACCATTACAGAGGCCATTACATAAACAAAGTGATATGACCTCACGAGATTTTCATGTCAAAAATGCTACTGCACAAACATGTAAAGATGCTGTTTTCTTATAGTGATTTTCATTGAACTTCAAGAAATAATGACAATTAATTAAACTGAAATGAACTAAACTGAATTCCAATGTTAACCTTATTTGTTTCTAGTCACATTGAAGCAGTGTCTTTCTAAATGAAATATAACACATCTATGCATCCTGCTGCAGTGTCTGTGTAGAAGTATCCTTCTATAAAAGCATTGAAAAAATGCATCAGAAGTCACAGGATGGGAAAAAAAACATAAATGCAGATTTAAAAGAAAATTCCATAAATCATACCTTTGTACCTTGAAAAAAAAAGTACTTTACGCAAGTAGTTATTCTGCACAAATGTCACACAAGCGGAATATGTCATTTTTGAATTATTAACTGTGAAATTTCTGGTCACAAAAAAGTAAACATAAGCCTCAAAAAATGATAAATTACAGTATGTTTCAGTTACTCTTGGATGGCAATCATTTCACGTTTGCACCATTACAAAAGCTGTTGCCTAATTGTACCCTGTCATTAAAAAAACAAATGTGTGAGGCTCCTATGCAACAAATTATCTGATGTCTACTAGTAATGCACAATGCTTCCTACTTTGCAGAAAAGGCACCTTGTAAATCAACCACTTACTTCATACACCCTTTTGCCCTAATGTAATTCACATTATTTTCAATTCTAGCAGCACTGCATTTGTCATTAACAGATAGAAATCTGACTGGCTTAACCCATTTTTACTCGTACAAATGATAAATTGTCAATATCTCTGTAAAGAAGCACATTTCTTAGAAAAGAATACATTTATAAGTTTTAGTAAGTGAAAATTAATATAGCATATACATTTTATTGGTGTTTGATAATGATAATAGATGTTATTGATCTACTTATGCAATACTAGATAGGTCCTTCTGTCTCAGCTTTTAGAAGATAGACTGAAGAATTATTGTTTTAGCTTTATGGATGCTTGCTAGACCTGACACTGAGACCATTCACATTGCCTTTTTATACAGCTTTTTAGTAAGTCTATCAATTATTTTCTTTGGCACTTTTAAGTCTTTCTAAGTTGGCCAGCATCCTGCAGTGTCAAGTAGTGCAAACTGGAGTGGATGTGTCATTGCCCATGATGCCCAACAACAGACCCTGGATTGATTCCTGGCGCTCTCCAGAATTATCATTTTGAGTAGTTAGCTGCTCTTATTGTTTCTATTGTACAATAAAAGCATACATTTGATTTGAGTCTGCAACAGCCAGTGTAAATTTATGGTACTTGTAAAGGTTTATTCAACTTTGTTCTCTCATGTTCACGCTCCCCCCAATCTGCCACTGCTGTTTCCAGATAAAGGCATGCTATAACAGAGGTGAACGCAGATGAGGGTTCTACATCATAGAAAGAGAACAGAAGCCCTCCTCGCAAGAAACATCCAATCACACATAAGAACAACGCAGCTGCACCAGTGCTGCAACTGCATTTGCCCTGTCACTGAGTCATAGAGGCTCAGAGCTCCATATTACTCCTTAGCGTGTCCTTGAGTGAATGCTGACTTCTGGTAGAACTCACAAGTATTCAGCTGTCTGGGAAATAATGTCAGTGGTCCTCTGGGCTTTTCTCTTTCTCCAGCCTAAGGAGACAGACAAAACAAAAATTAGCAGTGGTGTCACACTTAATTGCTATTCCTGTATTTGCCCAGAACAACCCTATAAAACACTGTCAATGCCCACATGTCTGCACTTACTTTTTCACATGACTAATTTTTTGTACATAGTGCATGTTTTTTTCTGTTATGTGTTACATTTTAACTATACAGTAATACCTAAGTTAACAAATCCTCTGAAAACGAAGCTCCTTAATAAATTTATGACGCATGCTTCAGCACACATGCAAGTTCAGGTTCTTGACTGGTAGATCTGAATGCTAGGTATTGTACATCCTGCCTAAATTAAATAGTCTACTTTAGAAGATACTGTAGAACATGAAGTTATTATACATATGCGATTAGGTACTTCACCTCATTTTATTTATTTAACAATTTTTTGAAGTTTTAAATATAATTTACCCATTATGTCAAAAAATCTAAGGCGATATTCTTAAAAATTAAAATACACATTATAAAGAGGTTAGAAGCTAGTGATAGGAAATCTCGTAAAGGAGAATAATTGGTGTTAGGAGCCGGCCATGAAAGGAGCCAGCGTAGAATGTGGAAGAAAGGGCACAGACAGAGCACAGTTACCTGCACGCAGGAAAGATGTTGATTCTGATAATGATGGCCTGGGTGAATGATCACTGTCTTTAAGCATGCTGACTTTAAACCATTCATGGAGTAAATAAGTAAGTAAGTGAAGAAGGTGTTGCCTCTGATCCCAATTAGCCTATTTCACACTTACCTTAAGTTTTCTTCTGTGGGGCCTCATTGACAGGTAAACACACTTCCAGTTATTCTAAGCAATAACAGAATCATTAAAGAATAGCTTCTATAGTGTTCCTCTGTGTTCTAATTTAAAGGAAATACAGCCTTGCCTGTGTTTCAACAGCTTTACAATTGATCAAAAATAGTCAAGAAAATGGATCCAAGAAATTAAAAGAGAAAAGGGACCGATTTTTTTGCCATGGCAGCACTTTAAATCTGATGAGTACATAAAATTTACGTGCAGCCTTAAGATTGATGCTGTGACTTTTCAAATGGAATAACTTTGTTGTCGTGCTGACATGGGAATCAGCTTTTGAAAGGGCAAATGCTTATCTCAGAGTAAACATGTGAGAGCCAGTGCTGAGAGAAACAGCACAGCAGGTCCCTTCTCAATGGAACACAACAATTCAATGGCACCTGCTCCTGGTCAGTATACAACAGATTCAGAAAGTATTTAGACTCCTTCACTTTCTGCACACTTTACTGTGTTGCAAATGTAATTATTCTGCACTCAGTAACCTAAAATTACAAAGTAAATACATGTTTTCAGAAAGGTTTGCAAATGTATTAAAAATCAAAAACTGAAATCTCTTATTCATGTAAGTATTCAAACCCTTGATTCCTTACATTTTAGAAGACCCTTTCGCAGCAATTAAAGCTTCAGGACTTTGTCTCTGCACACCTGGATTTGGGCATTTTATCAAATTTCTTCCTGGCAGAAGCTCTCAAGCTCTGTTACACTGGATGGGAAGCATTTGTCAACTGCCATCTTTAGGTCTCTCAGTTGTTTTGTACTGTTTAAATCTGGGCTTTGGCTGGGCCACTCAAGGACATTTACAGACTTGTCCTGGCTGTGTGCTGTTTATCATTGTCATGCTGAAAAGTGAACCATCATCTTCTATGGTCCTGATAACTCTGGAGCAGGATTTCTTTAAAAGTCTTTCTGTATTTTACTGTATTCATCCTTCCTTCAATTCTGACCAGTCTCCCTGTTCCTATTACTGAGAAGTACTCCAATAGCACAATGCTGTTACTACCATGCTTCACCACAGGCATGGTATTAGGTAGATGATAAGCAGTACCTGGTCTTTGCCAGACAAATTACTTAAAGTTCATCCCAAAGAATTCAGTTTTAGTCTCATCAGACCAGAATTCTTTAAATACTGTCTTGCAGACTCCAAACAAGCAGTCATACGTCTTTTACCCAGGAATGGCTTCTTCATAGCCCGTCTGTGATATAGTGGTGGGTCCACGGCTCCAAAAGAATTGCAAAGTTTTTTTTAAATAATCCATTGGCCGTATCAGTCTCAGTGGGTGCTTAATGCAGCTGCAGGGGGCTGATGAGGTAATTGAGGTGACTTACACCTGAATGTGAGGGTGCAAACTTTCTCAGTTGCTTTATTGGTTTCCTGCGATGCGTGATTGAGATGCTGTACCCACAAAGCTGTATAAGTACGGGCTGGCACAGAGGAAAAAAAACGAAAGAGAGAGAAAGGCTTACAGATCGAGAATGTGGCATTCGGGCAGAGAAAGAGAGAAGGCAGTGCGGTCAGGGGTCCCATGATGGAGTGAGGGATCAGCGCTGTAGGGATGGATCATATCCAATGATTGTGCTGAGGAGTGGGTGTGATCGAGGTGGTGTCCTCTCCAGGGATCTGAGGGACAACTGCATGGGCGTGAAGGATGACAAGAGGATAACCAACCCTGAGCTGTCTGGCAGATGCCAACGGCTGCTGAAGTCTCTATAGCTAAATGAGCAATGGGTGAGCTAGAAGACTTGGAAGTAGTTGGGCTTGGCTCAAATGACCCAGTAAATGGTGGTTTTAGTCTCGTTTTTATCCTGGATTTAAACATTTGGATGTTTCACTGTTTTTATGAATTATTTATGAACTTTTGGACACAAACTGTTTTGATTTTTTTATTGTTTAATAAAAGCACTGCACACTTTACACCTTTCCCATGCTCTATGTGTGATTTTGTCCTCATCTGCCAACTCATTTTGGTTATATTATCAACGGTGTTGGGTTCAAGAGGCTCCCATAACAGGAAGAAAGAGCATGGAGCAGGACTCGCACTGTCTACCGTAAACACCTGATTGACAAAGTGCTGCTGAGATGGCTGCCCTTCAGACAGGTTCTTCCTCCTCAGCAGAGCCCTTCTGAAGCTCTGTTAGAGTTACCACTGGGTTCTTGGTCAACACTCTAACCAAGGCCAATCTTGCCTGGTTACTCAGATAGGCTAGAAGGCCAACTCTTGGAAGAGTCCTGGTGGTTCCAAACTTCTTCCATCTCACAATTATTAAGGCCACTATGCTCCTGGGAACATGCATTAGAAATGGTTTTATACCACAGTTTTATATTAGAGGTCTATAGAGAGTCACTTGAAATTCCTGGCTTGTTTTTTGTCCTGACAGACAGTGTGAATTGTGAGACCATATATACACAGGTTTGTGCCTTTGTGTCCAATCAATTTAATATACCACAGGTGGACTCATGTTCTAGACACATCTCTAGAACAATTAAATCAAACAGGAAGCATCTGACCACCATTTGGAGTGCCACAGCAAAGAGTCTGAATATATAGTCTGAATAATTGTATGAATGAGAGATTTCAATTTTTGATTGTTCATAAATTTGCAAAGGTTTCTGAAATAATTTTTCACTTTGTCATTATGGGTTTTTAAGTGGTAGTTTATGGGCATAAATGGCAAATTTGTCCAATCAAAACTAAATCCCTAATACAATCGATTTTATACAACATAACATAACTCCAGTGTCATTAAATTCATTTTTTTCCGACTGGCCATAAGTTTAACTGCTGTATGTCCGGGGGCTTCATATGAGGAACTTGATAATTCACTTACAAAAAACATGAAAATACTTTGGAAAACAATGCAAAGGTAGATGGTAAATCTACCCAAATTAACAAACTTACCTTGCTAATTACAAAGGAATTTTGACAGAAACATTTTAGAGCCTTTGTTCATTTTTGCCTTTGTATCGTTTTTCAACAATACCTCTTTCAATGCAAAAATTGAATTAAAAGTGGAGATGTAGAAAACACACAACCCATTACTGGGTAATTAGCAAAAAGTAGATTTACCTGTTGATGTGTAACTTCTGAATTTTTGTAAAGGGCTAATTGAGGTGTGACAGTGCTGGACATAAATCTGCAGGAAGTGGACAAAGTATATGAAAAAGGGGGATGCCATATCTAAGGAGCATTGGAAGATCAGGACAGCAGCAGCAATAAAACTGCAGGATGGGTGAAGAAGGAGACAGAAGTTTAATAAATAATGTGTATATCCCTCCACCATCATTGCAATACATATTTATATTCCTCCAATGGAACACTTTCAGTCCAGTCTTTCTGTAGTCATCTAGGAGAACCATTTATCCATTTTGAAACACACTTGATCTAATTTTATGGTTGCTGGAAGTCAGGGCCATTCCTCAGTGGGATGCAAGTTAATCACAGGGTAAACTCTCTGCACTCTCAGAAACCCAGATAACCTTTACAATCAAATACCCTGTGTCTTTGCATTATAATTTTTTCCAAATACATTAGTATTCTTCTCAAACTTGAAAGATGCTGATATTCACTTAAACAGTCACTCAAAATCAGCACTTTATGACTTAGTGACTAATAGGGTGTGCTCTGAGGGGTGCTTTTGTTCCATCCTGGATTAGTTCCTACCTTGCGCCTAATACACCTGGAAAAGGCTTCAAAACCCCACAACCCTAAATCGAAAATAAATAGATGGATGTGTCTTTTAGTTTCCTCCCACAGTCCAAAGACATGCAGGTTAGGTGGATTGGCGATTCTAAATTGTCCCTAGTGTCTGCTTGGTGTGTGGGTGTGTATGTCCTGCGGTGGGTTGGCGCCCTGCCCAGGATTGGTTCCTGCCTTGTGCCCTGTGTTGGCTGGGATTGGCTCCAGCAGACCCCCGTGACCCTGTGTTCAGATTCAACGGGTTGGAAAATGAATGGATGGATGTGTTTTTTAGGAGCTAGTTAGCCACAAAGCACTAGGGCAGCTTTTACAGTCTACCAAGTTCATTACCACAAACTCTTCACAGCAAATCTTTTTTTTTTTTGATGCTCCTTTGAGTAAAAGTAAAAGAAAAGCAATGAATATATTTATACCAAAAGCAGTGCTTTAATCTGTTCTGCATTCTCCACCCTAATTATGTTCATGCAATTATTCATGAACTGCATTAATTGTTAATATTGCTATGCTGATTACAGACCTGCACACAAGCTGTGGGGTTAGATAATGAGCTGAAGTTGCAAAAGCAATGGTGCGCCTGTGCTGCTAAAATTGAGCTAAATGGATTTTTAAAATATCATCTTGGTTTAACCCTAAGCCATCCAGCTGTCACATTTCAGAGATTTCAATTCATTTTTTATAAAGTATACTACCATGTGTGAACTCAAAAATACAGTGTACATTTTCTGGTGGTGGCTTTATGGTGAATGATTCAGTGGGAATACAGGAAGGCTAGAGTACAGTAGAGTGATGTGTCTATCTATTTCTTCAGAGTCTTAAAGTCTCTGACCCAGAAGAAACCCGTGACCCATTCCTGACTCCACCTCTTGGTAGCCATAATAAAGGAGAAAATGACCACTAACAAGGTTGTCTCAGACCTGGAAGAAAGCAATTCTCAATCTCCCCTCAGTGATAAAGCCATTGCAATTAACAAGTATTTCCTTCTTGAATCTCTGTTCTGTAAACATAAATAAATAAATATGTACAAAAATTTTAAAAATTCAGTTTTTAGCTACAAATATATACTACAGAATATTCTTCATTTCTTAAAGTCGTTCTAAACCAGAGAGCTGTGAGGGAGTACTACCAAAATAGCTTTCTGTCAGCCTGACAAATGCTTTACTCCAAGTGTTTAACTAATGTGGCACTGTAACTTTACAAAAACTGCAACATTGCCCTACTTTATTGATGTTGTCATTTGGTCTGTTGCACTTTTGTTTGCTTTTAAATGATCTTTAGATATTGACAGTAAAGGGTACTGCATAAAATCCAATATGCAATTGGAAAATTGCAATACAGCAATTTCAATGACAAAATCAGTTATGTTGTAAATGTGTGAATATTTGATTGACAGAGTTGCCTATTTGACTTTAGTATGTTACAAATACACCCCTTATCCACTTTCATGGTCTTACCCGGCCCTCACCCAAGACACATATCAGATATCTCTAACCTTCAAAATTTCAGCATGTCTGTCAATCGTTCAATATTGCATTATTTCTAATTTTTGCATTTTTAATATTTTTTTGCCTGCATTTCTTCTGACTGCATATTCCTGCTTTGATTTTTGCTCTTGGACAATTGGCTTAGTATCCTTTTTCTTTTCATATTGTCATGTCCTCCAGCTGTTGGAATTAAAATAATTGGATTCTACAAACACAATCGCTAAAAGCTCTAATTTTTCCACACTAACAAAGGCCCTCTCTGCCCTTTCATCCCAAATGGCTCAACTATGAAAATAGGCTATGCAGGTTGAGCAATATGTGAAATGCCCAACACATGCTGATGGCATGAACATTTGGCAGCATGACAAAAGTTCTTTATTCATGTCAGCTTTCAGCCTTTATTGTATAAAGCTAGTCTGCTGATGGTTACATACTAAACATGCTTTATATTAATGTACTTTAATAATACTTATTCTATTTTCTCATTAATTCCATATTTTCTTCAAATGATATAGTATAAAATATACAGTATATAAAATTCCATGATCTATTCAAATTAAATAGGAGTAACTAGACCACCAATGCTTTATAAGCTACTTAGTATTGCATTACAATAACCTCTGAACAACAAGATGCTTATATTGGAAATATTACTTGTAATGGGTAATGTTCAAAATGGACATCAGATGATGTATGCTTGAGACCAAGGGATACATGATTCTGGTTTACTGTAATGCCTGAGGGGCTAACAAAAAATACTTGACTTAATTCAATTTATTTATATAAAGTATGTTATCACTTCAAAAGCCAGGTATGCTATATACTATTTGAGGTATAAAATATTTTGACTTTTATTTGAGTTAACTGGCAGATGGCACAAGGAAAAGAAAATTCTCCTAACATGTAGCCAACATGCTAACCTTTTCAGCTGACAGATTTAATGTGATAGGCCTTAACACTAGAATTACCAGAGCCTACGAAAAAACTCGTAGATCCGTTCCACCTTAAATCGCTTCTCACCTCTCCGTCAGCGTCTTTTGTCCTTTAAATGTGTTGATAAGCAGCAAGCAGTCTGCTATCACATCCCCACACTCCACACAGTTTTCTCAGCTCAAGTCTGTTTACCTGCGTGTCAGTTGCTTGGAGTTGTATAGAGTGAGAAGTCAGGCAAAATAACACCTTTTATAAATACTATATCGTTATTTGGAACAACAACAACAACATTTATTTATATAGCACATTTTCATACAAATAATGTAGCTCAAAGTGCTTTGCATGATGAAGAAAAGAGAAATAAAAGACAAAGTAAGAATTCAAATAAGACAACACTCATTAACATAGAATAAAAGTAAGGTCCGATGGCCAGGGAGGACAGAAAAAACAAAAAAAAAACTCCAGACGGCTGGAGAGAAAAAATAAAATCTGCAGGGGTTCCAGACCATGAGACCGCTCAGCCCCCTCTGAGCATTCTACCTAACATAATTGAAAGAGTCCACATTGTATTTAGGGTTCTCATGCAAGGACTTGATGATGATGGTCATGTAGACTTCTGGCTTTTAATCCATCAATGTAGGGACATCATGGTGCATTGATTAGGCGGTGGTGGTGCAGGTCGCCACCACAGAAAACCAGGAAAAGAAACAGAAGAGAGAGTAGGGGTTAGTATGTATTTTAGAGCCGCCATGAATAATTATGATAATAAATTGAATATACAGAGTATCAGGATTAAATTAAAGTGAAGTTATGAGAAGGCCATGTTAAAGTAATGTGTTTTCAGAAGTGTTTTAAAGTGTTCCACTGTATTAGCCTGGCGAATTCCTATTGGCAGGCTATTCCAGATTTTAGGTGCATAACAGCAGAAGGCTGTTTCGCTCTTGGAATTCTAAGCTGACACTCATTTGAGGATCTAAGGTTACGATTTGGAATATAGGGTGTCAGACATTCCGATATATAAAATGGAGCGAGATTATGTAAAGCTTTGTAAACCATAAGCAGTACTTTAAAGTCAATTCTGAATGACACAGGTAATCACTGTAGTGACATCAAAACTGGAGAAATGTGCTCGGATTTTCTTTTCCTAGTTAGGATTCTAGCAGCTGCATTCTGCACTAGTTGCAAACGATTTATGTCTTTTTTAGGTAGTCCTGAGAGGAGTGTGTTACAGTAATCTAGTTGACTGAAAACAAAAGCGTGAACTAATTTCTCAGCATCTTTCAATGATATAAGAGGTCTAACTTTTGCTATGTTTCTTAAGTGAAAAAATGCTGTCCTAGTGGTCTCATTAATATGTGATTTAAAATTCAGGTCACAGTCAACAGTTACCCCTAAGTTCTTTACCTCCGTCTTGACTTTTAATTCTAATGCATCAAGTTTATTTCTAATAACCTCATTATATCCATTATTGCCTCTCACTAAAATTTCTGTTTTCTCTTTATTTAGCTTGAGAAAATCACTATTCATCCAATTAGAAACACAAGTAAGACATTATGTTAGTGAAACAACAGAGTCGGGGTCATCAGGTGCTATTGATAAGTACAGCTGTGTGTCATCATCTTAGCTATGGTAACTCACGTTGTGCCCTGAGATAATCTGGTCTAATGGAAGCATGTAGATCGAAAAGAGCAGCGGACCCAGGATAGAGTGGAACACCATATAGGGTTTAATGTGTCTTTGAGTTGTAATTGCCACAACTAACAAAGAATTTTCTATCTGCCAGGTAGGATTCAAACCAATTTAAGGCACTACCAAAGAGGCCCACCCATTGACTAATGTGATTTCTAAGAATGTTGTGATCAATGGTATCAAATGCGGCACTCAAATCTAAGAGGATGAGAACAGATAAACGGCCTCTGTCTGCATTTACCCGCATGTCATTGACTACTTTAATGAGTGCAGTTTCTGTACTGTGATTTTTTCTGAAACGACTGAAATTTATCAAGAATAGCATGTTTATTGAGGTGGTCATTTAACTGCATAATGACTGCTTCTCTAGGATTTTACTTAAGAAAAGTAGGTTAGAAATGGGCCTAAAATTTTCAAAAGCAGAGGGGTCAAGATTATTTTTCTTGAGTGGGGGTTTAACTACAGCAGTCTTAAGACAGTCTGGGAAGACCCCCATATCTAATGACAAGTTTACTATGTCAAGAATATTATCAATTAGCACACCCGATACTTCTTTGAAAAAACTTGTTGGTATTGGGTCAAGGACGCAGGTGGAGGGTCTCAGTTGAGAAATTATTCTATGTAAATCAGGTAATTCTATCCTGGTGAAAGAATTTAATTTGTTTATAATGGAGTACTGGGGCTTAGGAGGATCTGCAGTGTTGGGGAGATATACTATATTATTTCTAATATCATTTATTTTTTGATTGAAAAATTCAGCAATAGCCTGACAGGTTTCACTGGAAGTATTTTGGAGGCATTCCTTTACGTTACCTGGGTTTAGCAGACAATCAATTGTAGAGAATAAGATTCTGGGATTACTAGTATTGTTATTTATAATCTTAGAGAAATAGCAGCACCTCTCAAGACAGACTGCGTGATTGTATTTTGTTATTTTAACCTTCAATATCTCATAGTGGTTAGTTAGATTAGTTTTTCTCCATTTACGCTCAGCTCTACGGCATGTTCTCTTTAAATTAGACAATACAATACAATACAATACAAGTTTATTTTTGTATAGCCCAAAATCACACAGGAAGTGCCGCAATGGTCTTTAACAGGCCCTGCCTCTTGACAGCCCCCCAGCGTTGACTCTCTGAGAAGACAAGGAAAAACTCCCAAAAAAACCTTGTAGGGAAAAATGGAAGAAACCTTGGGAAGGCAGTTCAAAGAGAGTCCCCTTTCCAGGTAGGTTGGGCGTGCAGTGGGTGTCAAAAGAAGGGGGTCAATACAATACAATACACAGAACAGAACAAATCCTTAATATAGCATAATAATACAAATTTTAGAAGCACGGAGCAGAATTTAACTGTAGATGATATCCCATAATAAGATTTGGATATTTTTAGAGTCCTGGAGACCTCATCCATCAAGCTGCCTCCCCATTTGGCCATTCCACGGCTGAAACGTTGCTCGGCCAGCCAATCCGATGAAAGGACCCCTTTTTCCCATGATTCCTGTGATCCTCCATCAGGGATGACTTTACCATAGGCAGGCAACAACTTGGCAGGTGGGTCGTGGCACCAATTGCCACATTTGAGTACCAAGAACAGAAACAGAATAGGTGAGGGTTAGTAACAAATTATAACAATCATGTTACTTATATTTTAGTGCTAATGACTAACAACAGAGATGTATGTACAGTTAATCAGCAGCTCTAGTCAGAATATGCTAAACTGAAGTAGTGAGTCTTCAGCCGAGATTTAAAGGCTGAGACCAAGGGGGCATCTCTTATAGAAGCAGGAAGACCATTCCACAATTTAGGGGCCCTGTAACTAAAGGCTCGACCTCCCACTGTTATTTTATTAATCCTTGGAATCATAAGCAGACCGGCATCTTGAGATCTTAATGTGCGCTCAGGTTTGTAAGTCATGATAAGTTCAGACAAGTAAGCCGGACCTTGGCCATTTAATGCTTTATATGTTAAAAGGAGGATTTTGAAATCTGCCCTAAACTTAACCGGGAGCCAGTGTAAGGATTTAAGAACTGGAGTTATGTGTTCATATTTTCTTGTTCTTGTAATAATTCTTGCAGCCGCATTTTGGATTAACTGGAGGCTGTATAAAGAACAGTTTGAACAGCCAGTGAACACCGCATTGCAGTAGTCAATCCTACTAGAGATAAATGCATGAATTAATTTCTCACAATCCTGTTTATTTAGAAAGCGCCTTAATTTCCTAACATTTTTAAGATGGAAGAAACATGTTTTGGACAACTTTGTAATATGTGCTTTAAATGACATGCTAGAATCAAAGAAAACTCCTAGATTGCGGGCTGATTCAGTAAAATTTATTGGGATTCCAACTGAGTTAAATGTCGACAAAATATTGCTGTGATCAGCGTCATTCCCTCCAACAATTAACATCTCTGTTTTATCTGTATTTAAAGACAAGTAGTTCTCATTCATCCATTCCTTTAATTCACTAACACAACTAATTAAAGACAACATCGGAGAAACTTCATTTGATTTAAATGAAAGGTATAACTGGGTGTCATCTGCATACGAGTGAAAATTAACATTATGTTTCCTAATGAGAGATCCCAGTGGAAGCATGTAAAGTGAAAACAGTAAAGGTCCCAGTACTGAGCCCTGTGGGACACCATATTGAACTTCTGTGTATAATGATGGAGTACTGTCAGCACATTTCTGTACATATTGGAATCGATTTGATAAATAAGAACTGAACCAAGCGAGCACGTGGCCTGTAAGACCAACATCATTTTCTAGCCTGTGCAGTAAAATAGAATGGTCAATGGTGTCAAATGCTGCCCTTAAGTCTAATAACATAATTACAGTGGCGTTTCCTTCATCAGAGGATATCAGAATGTCATTTACAACCCGTGTTAGTGCAGTTTCTGTACTATGACCAGTGCGAAAACCAGACTGGAATTTCTCAAATAAATTGTAATGCGTAAGGTGTGACTGAAGCTGACTGGCGACTACTTTTTCTAGTATTTTAGAGAGAAATGGTAAATTTGAAATAGGCCTATAATTATTTAGTATGTGTGGGTCTAGGTCTGACTTTTTAAGTAAAGGTTTAATGACTGACACTTTTAGTGCATCAGGTACTGTGCCATGCAGTAATGAACTATTGATAACGGTTAGAATAGGTGCTGCAAGAACATCCATTGCACTTTTTACTAGTTTTGTTGGCACTGGATCTAGGGAACAAGTAGAGGGCTTCATTTTAGTAATTAAAGTTAAGACTTCCTGCTCAGTTACAGGATTAAAATTACTAAAGTGCTGAATGCAATGTGCAGCAGGGTCTGCTAAGCTAGTATTTGGTTTGTACTGTGATGCTGAGATCTGGGATCTTATATTTTTAATTTTCTCATTGAAGAAGTTCATAAAGTCTGTACTGCTAATATCTGTTGGTATTTTGCACTGTTGATCTGAATTCCCATTTGTTAATTTAGCCACTATTCTAAACAGTACCCGAGGATTTTTATTATTGCTATCTATTAATGTAAAATAGTATTCTGAGCGAGCTTTAAAGAGGGCTTTTTTATATTTATTAACACTCTCTGTCCATGCAATTTGAAAGACATGTAGCTTTGTTGTTCTCCATCTGCGCTCCAGTTTTCTACACTCTAATTTAAGAGCTCGAGTATTTTCATTAAACCAGGGAGAGTTTCTATGTGCTTTGATCACTTTTGTTTTAAGGGGAGCCACTGTGTCCAGAGCATCTCTCAATGTCACATTATAATGTGATGTTAACTGATCTAAATTGTTTTCTACGTTTACATTTAATGTTAACTGATCTAAATGGTTTTCCACAATTACACTCGACTTACTCAAGGTATCTATAAATTTTGAAGCAGAATTACAATCTAGATGTCGCACTGTCTTTGTTTTAATCTGTGAGTGCGTTGGCATGGGCAGAACTAAATCAAATGTAATTAAGAAGTGATCGGAAATGACTTCATTTAATGGAGTAATATTTAAATTTTGAATTTCAACTTTGTAAGTTATAATTAAATCTAATGTGTGGTTATGATTATGAGTTGGACCTTTGACAATCTGACAAAATCCTACTGAATTTAACAAATAAGTAAAACATTTGCTAAAAGTGTCAGTTTCCACATCAATGTGTACATTAAAATCCCCCATCAGTACTACGTGATCATAATTTATAGCCAAATCAGATAGAAGGTTGCTAAATTCAGTCATGAACAATGAATATGGCCCTGGTGGTCTGTAGACTAGCACTATAATTGTGTTGGAATCTGTTTTAATATTTAAAATGAATACTTCAAAGGATGTAAAGTTGCCTAAATTTTTAGAAGTGATTTGCATTTTGTTACAATGAATTATTCCAAGGCCTCCTCCTCGACCAGAATCTCTAGACTTATGAAGGAAAGAGTATCCATCTGGTGACGCCTCAGCTAGGGGAACAGTGTCACATTTACTAGGCCAGGTTTCAGTAAGAAGACACAGATCAGATTTTGTACTTAATATAATATCATTTACCAAAACAGCTTTAGTGCCAAGAGAGCGAATGTTCAATAAACAGCATTTAAAACTGCATGGTTTTTTCTGAACTGGTGATATATTTTTTGTTTTAATTTGAAGTAAATTTCTATTACAGATGCCCCTGGTGGAGGGTTTGGTTTTATCCCTTGGTCTAATTATACACCTTATTTTTTGGTTATCAATGAATTTAAGGTTTGTATTAAGACTAAATTTACTGGATGCCCCACAACAGGGATTATGGGTAACAGCTTCAGGAAAATAACAGGTGGGATAAACAACAGCCTGTGATTTAAGATCACAAGACTGCGGTCTGGATGGTGCTCTAATCAGTCAACCAGGCAGTTTTGCTGCCATATTTTGGGATAATACATAAGATCCCCTCCAGTTAGGATGAAGACCATCTCTTCTGAAAAATTCAGGCCTTTCCCAAAAATCATCCCAATTGTTCACAAATGCTATGCTTTTATTTGCACACCAGGTTTCTAGCCAGCAGTGAAAGGAATGCAATCTGCTATAAATCACATCCCCTCTATATAATCTTGGTAAGGGACCAGATACAATTAAATTCTGACATTTTCTTTTAGCTTTGGTGCATAGAGAGATGAAGTTCCGCTTTAATACCTCAGATTGCTGTAAATAAATATCATTAGTGCCGACATGCAGCAATAAGGTAGATACTTCATCGTTGGCGACACGGTCCAATGCGGCCTCTATGCCAGAAATCTTGACCCCTGCGAGGCACTTAACATTAACTGCTGGTTTAACATAGTTTGGAATTCTATTATTCCGCACTATGGAATCGCCAATTATGAGCAATTTATTATTCTCAGTTTCCACAGGCGCGCTGCGAAGAGCTGAGAATCTGTTCTGGGTCCGAATTGGTGACCTGGATGCCGGGGGACTATATTTTGGATTCTTAGACCCCCGTCTTACTGTTACCCACTCGCCCTGTGGCTGAATTGGTGCTGCTGATTTCGGCCGCGCACTGACTACAGTGGGACCTGGAGAGACTGAAGCCAAATCAGACGTAGCCGAATTGTCTAAACAAACCGAGTCGATCCAATTTTCGGTTTGCCTAATCGCTATCAGATTCCTAATGCGGTCCTCCAATTCGCGTATTTTCCCGACCAACTCTAAATTAACTAAACACTTTTGGCAGGTGAAGCTATCTACACTGTCGGCCGGAAAACCTGAACTGTACATACTGCAGGACACACAACATATAAACGCGCCCTCGACGGGCAGAGAGCAGATAGAACTTACGTTAAATGTTGAAGTCATCTTTGCCGTTTTTATAGGTGCTTCGGCGCTTTCCGTGTTCAGCTGAATCGCTACGAGACCGTCGGCTTTAAGTTTCCACCACCCGCTGAGCGATCGACTTTAATTTCTCACTGCCGGTTATTTCTACTGGTCAGCTGCCGGCTTTACCTCTGGTGAACTTGCTCGGGTGCTTGCAAAGGGCTACGTGCCTGTGGGAGACGCCGCTGCTCTCTGCTTCCGCTCGCTGATCCGCTCTCTGCTTCCGCTCGCTGATCCGCTCTCTGCTTCCGCTCGCTGATCCGCTCTCTGCTTC
>JANRMT010062861.1:51506958-51524341 GCA_026402145.1 Polypterus bichir lapradei | reverse complement strand
TCGCTGATCCGCTCTCTGCTTCCGCTCGCTGATCCGCTCTCTGCTTCTGCTCGCTGATCCGCTCTCTGACACTCTTTGGGTCTTCCATGGTATAACAATGCTAGAAGATTTTTTAACTGTCTTTTCAGGTGCAACTATGTCAACAGCAGCTCTCACCTTAGTATTAAATTTTTCCACCTTACTATTTACATTATCCTCGCTATTATAATTAGCACTATAAACGGACTGATTGCTTAGAATGTTTGTAAGTTTTAAAGCTGCTGATGAATCAAAGAAGCGTTTTTTAGCAATATGCTTCTCATGAATGTTTTCTATCAATAGTTCTATATTAAATATTAAAAGAAAATGGTCTGATAGACCAGTATCAATGATCTGCTTTACATCCTTTTAGTCCTTTGGTAATTACTAAATCTAACGTATGACCTGCTTTATGTGTAGGCTAATTAACGAGCTGTTTCAAATCAAAAGAGTCCAGGAGGTTCATGAATTCTTTTACTTTTTGGTCACACTGATTATCAATATGAAAGTTAAAGTCGGCGTAATTATAATTGACATTAAGTCTGAAAATTCCTCAAAGAAAGACGCATTAAATTTAGGAGGTCTATACACGGATAATACTAGAAAGTGAGAATCTCCATGAATAAAAACAGCAAGATACTCAAAGGACTTGAATTTACCAAAACTGACATCTTTACACTTTAAACTGCTTAAGTAAATGTTTGCTAAGCCGTCGCCTTTCTTACCTTGGCGATCCACATGAGTAAAACTGTAATTCGGAGGCACAGATTCGATTAAAACAGCTGCACCATCTGAGCTAAGCCATGTTTCACTTAGTGCAATAAAATCAATTTTTCTATCACTAATAAGATCGTTGATGAAAAACATTTTGTTGGTTAATGCTCTAACATTTAATAGTGCCATATTTAATGTTTCGGAGGAGCATAGCTGATTTCTATGTGCTTTATTGGTATTTTTGTTAGCGCCGCTCTGTGTGAATTTTTTATTTAATCTATAATCTGTTTTTATAGTTTTAATACATTGTTCATCTAAAGTAGCAATTGTAATTAAATTATTGGCGTTTATGCCGCACTGCCTAGATTTTTTACGTGCATTGAGATTAGGTATTAGGAGTAGAGTAGTAATGTAGTGCACTTTAGCGGAAGACTTTGTTAAAGAATTATCATGTCCTAGCAAAGTATTAGCATTACGGAAGGGGTTAAGAGTAGAAATAGACAGTCAAGAGAGACGAATTACCTTAGTGATGTTTTGGGAGAGTATCCGGGCGCCGAATCTATTCGGATGAAGACCATCCCGCTTGAAGAAACGCGGCCTTTCCCAAAAGAGGTCCCAGTTGTCGATGATCCCGATGTTTTGATTCTCGCAGAAGCCTTTCAGCCAGTTGTTTAATCCCAGCAGACAACTGTAGTATTCGTTTGATCTTCTAACGAGGGGTAGTGGACCCGATATGAAGATCCTTGCCAACGGGGCCCTCTCCTTCGTATCTTCGATTAGTGCTGCAATGTCAGCCTTGAGAATCTCTGACTGTCAGTGCCTCACGTTGTTTACTCTGGTGTGTATATACAATGGATCCTACTGCCCTGTTCTTGTGATTCTCGTAGACTGTCGGCACACATCTCAAAACATCTCGGACACGAGCACCAGGAAAACAGGAAACAAAAGATTTCCGATTAGGGCATGCGATGTTGAGATTTCTTACAATTGAATCACCCATCACGATTACATCACCTGGGGTTGAAGGCAAACTGGGGGCGCGGAGAGGGTTGAACTGGTTCTGAGTCGAGATGCTCGCCTGTGCTGATGGAGGTGTTCTAGCCTTGAAACCCTGCCTGCGTAGCTGAAACACGCCGAGGTCTTCATTGGTGGCGATGTCACTCCAACGAGGCGCGGGGGTGAAGCTCACTTGTCCTTGGAGGTGAGCGGCACAACATGGAGTCGATGTTACTGAATCCCGGCGTGTTACATTGATTTCAGATGGCGAGGATGGTTTTTCCAGCAGCCGAGCTTTCAAATCCCTAAGGTACCTTCGTCTGGACCTTCGTTATTCTACGATGACAGCAACGCGATTCATCTCACTGTCAGCCATTGTCTGCTTCTGCTTCCTCTTCATGCCCTAAGAAAGAATGAGAGAGAGAGGTTAGAGCTTCAAAGGTTCATATCAAGGAACACATACATTTCATGTGTGTTCCGTGTCTACAGCGATCTATGTAAACACATTGTTAAAAAAGAAATGTTTTTCATGTTTTAGTAATAATTGACAAAATGTAGACATGAAGTTTATAATGTGTGAAGCCTGAAGTCCAAATATCAAAGAAACACTTTCACAAAAGGTACAAATACAACAGAACAAGTGCGCTTTTATTCAAAAATATAACTGCAGAAAAACAACACGCATTAGGGTGTGACATTGACACACATTTATTATGATTGCTTCGGTGACGCAACGGTATCAACACTTGACTGGTAATCAAAACTTCACATGTTCAATCCCCGACGAGTCTGTTTTTAGAAGTGAGCTGCACGTATTCTTACTATTTTAGAATAAAAGTATACATTTGATTTCAGTCTCTAACAGCCTGAGTAAATGTATGATACTTGTAAAGGTTACCTTTTTTTTTTAATTATTCAGTTTTATTCTCTCAGTCGTGTTCACGATCCTTCCATACCCTACCCCCCCATCTGACACTGCTGTTTTCACATAAAGATGCGCTAAAGCTCTGCACTCTGTAGGAAGTAAGTAAATAAATCAAAATAAATAACATCTGGATGGTGTATGTGCCCTAAAAAGAAGTCTGACTGCATTCTCGTACCAATGCTTGCGAACTGAAGTGTCTGCGTACACTTTTCGTGGCATTACACGGTTATTTTTTGAGCATGCCCGTGTTGCTTAAAAGCTCTGCAGTGTACTTGTGAGTTTCTTTTTTCTTCGGTTATAGTCTTGAATAAAAGTGCACTTGTTTTTTTATACTTGTACATCAGCATTTATATGTTACTTACTTAAAAGCTAGATCGAATGTTATTTACTTACCTTATTTTACAGGTGATCTGATAACATGATTAAACAAGCATGTTTATAGCTGTGGCCATATCGTATATGAATGATGGTCTACTGGGATATACACCAGTTTGAAGACAAGATAGAAGAGTGGCTCAAAACCTGGCTAAACACAGAGGAGTGTAAAGCAACTTGAATTTTGCTTGCCAAAAGCACAATCCCAGCTGAAATTCATTACCAACTAGTAGACACATATGATTATGCTGAGAGCAACACTTGTGAGTTGTTAAGGTGCTTTGGGAGGTGTTGGGCTATCACGGCCATAAATGACTTCAATCTCTTTGATCCTTTAGGTGGTAAATGATTTAAAACTGCTGTTGACATACATAACACTGTAACATCCTGACTGCAGTTCCTTGACACTAGTTCCCTTTTTGGTGAGCTTGCATGCCTTAGTGTCACAGTGGAACAAAAGACTTGACAGATCTGAAGATTACATGGAAAAGTTGTACAAGTCTTCAAATAAATGTGCATGAGATTATTTGACTTTAAATTTTGAAATATATTTCCACATTATTTGAGGTGAAGTGCATAAGTCATGCTAATCATTATATTTTTTTGAATAGACATATGCAGTTGAACATGAGCAAAAAGGATTTTTGGTTACTCTATCTCAGTTATACTGTCAGCCATTGATCTTATCGTTTCCTTCTTTACAAGACTCACTTAAAAAGTTTATTTTGAGTTTCACATGTGTTCTCTCTGTACAACAGTGAGTTATTCATCATTATAATAATATTATCTGTTACACTGTAATGTTTCTGTTCTCTTCACACTGAATAACTTCTTAAGAAATCAATAACAGCAAAGTATTTGCGTTCAGTAACAGTGGCATGATTTGTTCATATTAAAATATTGATATTGATTGAGAAATGGAGGCATTTGTCTTTGGTGTCCACTTTGACCTTCAGAGAAGTAGTAATTGGCTAGATGGTAGCAGTTCCCTCCTCCTTTTCTGTTTTATTTTGTGACATTTTGCCATTACCCAATACCCCAGAGTAACAGTACACGCCACTTGTCCTGTAGAGCAGAAGGGAAAACAAGTTTTTATTTAATGCCTTCTAGCAGTTTAATCTGCCCTGTCTTTTTGTATGAGGGTGATAAATGGTCTTGGCATTATTTTGTTAGCTTGGAGAGAATATTGCACAGAATCATCACAGGACCTGAAGTCATTTAGATTCTTTTTATGTAATCGCCCTGCCTAGCTGCTGTCAAGTGAAGTGTATAAGAATGATAGTGATTAAGGAAATATCTTATAATAACCATTAGTTTGAGTAAATATGTACATTATGTGTTTATTAATACTTTTTTTCTCACTATAAGTGTAGATAAATAAATAAATAAGGCATACCAAAAAAGATTTTCCTACACCACTTCTGGAATCTCTTTCTTGGAATGAAGGTTGCGTTACTGCTATCCCTAATCTCACACATTCTCCCTCTTGTTTCTGTGTTGGGGAAACAACCATGTCTCCATTTATTATAGGTATGATGTGATGGGTATCAAAAACAGAGGAAAATGTATGATATTTCAAGAAGGCAATTTACAGATCTGGTTGACTTCAGCTTGTGTTTATTGAGAGATTTATCTTTTCTCTCTGTCGTTCTGTTTTTGCTTTAGTGGGTGTCCCATTTAATTTCAAGGTTATCAGACTTTCAGAGGAGTGGTGGAAATGGAAGTAATGGTCTCACACACACACACAATGTCTCTTATAGCGGCTCTAACCACTGAGCCATCCTATCATTTAACGTACAAATATTATATCTTATTCATGTTTGTTTGTTTATTTTTGTTTTAACTTCTTATACTGCTTCACGTCTTGAATAGCGAATAATATAATAGATATTGAAAGTTAATTCATTTTCCTCACTCACTATTACTCTCTCTTTGTAGAGAATGTATACTTATATTGTGATTGGTGGTATGGTAAGAAAAAGTGATAACATGCAGGAAAAAATACTATAAAATAAAGACAGGGCTCACTGAGATCCCAGTAGGTGGTGAAAAGTAGGTATTTGTACTGATGACACTTGTTTCCAGGACAGTTCAAGAAGACAAGCACCATTGAGGACAGTATGCCATGTTTGGGTGCCAAGTGCCCTGGAAGGGCATATCGTCAAGGGTACTTAAAATGAAGAGAGAACAGCAACCTGCATGGAAGAATACAATAATTCCTCAGAAGACTAAAAGGAAGGCATAACTGCAGTTGAAAGATTGTATGATGGAGAAATAGTGGCCATTAGATATTGGCAGGAGGTTGCAACATTTCCTGACCAAATATGAGGAAGCACACATCATATGGCAGCATACAATCCCCCAATAGAAGGATAAGACTATATGAGTTCTTTATAGATCCAAAGTATTAAAAAAGACAGAATGCTCAGGTTTGAAGAGACACTTACTGCCACTAAAACATTTTCTAGTCTGGAGTGCAACTGGATCCATCCTTCAAAATGCCAGAAGTAATTCTGAGGCATGGCTAGGAGACACCTTAGAACGGTATAAATTCCACCTTGTATTATGAGGTTAGTAGGGTCAGTGTTGAACTGGTAGGAGAAGGAGAATCCAGGATTTGGGCAGAGTGAGAAAGAGAGAGAGAAAGAGAGAGAGAGAATATTAACTGGAGTACTTTGTGATGGCCCAGTGCTGAAATCGTTATGAATAGGAGATTCAAACAAGAAGAAAAGGAAACCCACAATGCACAAGGAAAATAGGAAAACTTGGATACACCATATACAAATTATAAACAATAATAATGCTAATAAAAATTACATAAAAACAACAAAACACATAAAAAATTATAAAATAACAAAAATAAAAATATGCATAGGCCAGGCTTTTTTATTTAATTATTTCTGTTTAAAGTTTACTTTATATTCCATCTCTTTAGTTATCCTCTGCCATATTAATTATTTGTATGATACACATGCCTATTTCCTACTGATTTGGTCTTCTATTTTGGGTATATATATATGCAAGAGCCACCCCTAACTATTAAAATGTCTAAAAAGTAGACAATTATGTCATATCGTTTTCTAAACGTCTTAATCCAGCCCAGGGTCATGGTGGGTTTGGGTCAGGCTGGAGCCTATCTCAGCCAGTATAGTGATGCCAATTCACCTAAAGCACACAACTTTGGATAGTGGGTGGAAAGCCACAGAGATTTAGGCAGAACATGCAAACTCCACACAAGGAGGACCCAGGATGCTAACCTTAGTCTCCTTACAGTGAGGCAGCAGCTCTACCACTGCACAATTGTTCCATCTTGACAATTAGGTAAATAATATTTATATATAGTTTAACTTTCCATTCATCAATCCACGTCTCCATTTTCTAAGCTGTTTATATGTATCATAGTCACAAGAAAGTGAGTGTTTTTGCTGGCAGTGTTGGGTTTAAGTTCAGAACAAATCATGGATTGGGCTGTACACAGTTTATATGTTATACAAGGAGGACTCAAAAATTCTCTGAATTGTTAAAACAAATTTTATAAAACTTATGGTAATTGGTTACCTTGTGAATACTATACTTAAGATGCAATGCACTTCAACCATTCCTGGGAACATGCTACTGTGACTACAGCCTCCTGTGTTTTTTCCTAGATTTCTTCCACAGTAGCAAATTTTCTTAACTTCAGTTTTAATTTCAGGAACAAAAAGAAATCACAGGGAGGAAAACTAGCAACCACCACATTATTTTTGATTAAAAAACTCTTTGACTTACAATCTGTTGGAGGTGATTAGCCATTTTGCAAAATCCATTTTTGTGTGCTCCAAACGTTTTTCCTGATGCTTTACCTTTGATGCCTCAGCAGCTCAGTGTCATGTCACTGATTAACAGTCTGTCAATGGGGAACAAACACTTTATTAAGAAGTCCATCAGTATTGAAAAATGTGGTCATTATTGTCGTCCATGGTGTCTTGTGGGAAAAAAAATTGCCAAAGGCATCTACGTGATTGTAGAATAAATGCCAGAAATATGCACGCGATCAACTCAACACACTGCCACTGATGAACTGATTAAGACTGATTAACCAGTCTTGAAGGCATACAAAACCGAGCGACACCCTCTAAGGCTTTTTCTAACCTCTTCCCCTTGGCCACCCCTGGGAAGGGGTTGAAAAGAAAGAAGCAATTTTGTCCTCCTGGACTTATGGAGCCTAATACAAATTAAGGGGATACAACTGTGAATATTTCAAGTGCCAGAAACCTTTAGGATTTCCTCATAGTGTACACAATAGGTTGTAAAGTAAATCCAAATTATCGTTATCTTTAGCAGGCTACATCATCTACAGTTCTGTTACTTAAAGAATGACTGGATAAATACTAAATATAATCCAAGCCTGTATGCATTGTTATTTTTATTTTCTTCATATCTGGAGTACAAGCAAATAAGACCTAAACTGTTAGAAAAAACACACACACGCAGACAAAACAAGGGACTTTTCTCACCTAAGTTAAGTGGTTTGCGTTGGAAGTCAGTTTGTGACAAACTGTCTGAAGGTCACCTTCTTTACAAACAACCGCAAGCAATGTCTTAACAGATTGCTCATTCTAACAGACATTTAATGAATTCCTCCCTTTAGATCCAAAAGGCACCTCTGATTTTCCACTTTACTCTCTTCCATTTTTCCATGCACTCCACTTTCATGCTGTTCTGCAATGACTATCTCAATCAATCAAACATTATTTGTTCCAAAGAGCTACTTTTGTAGTGTACACTTTTAAATGAGCCATACCACGTAAAAAAAGACTAATTTTCTGTGGTGTAGAGGTTGCAATAAATGTGACAAAAAAGGCAACATAAGCAGGCTTTCTACACCTTAGCTTTCAGCACATTAATTATTTGTTCTTAATGCTTTTAATTGTGAGATGTGTTTCATGCCTTTAGAAGCTAAAGTGGTAAAAATTGAAGAATTTATCCACATATCTTTTTATTTATTTTATTACTAAAAGAAAATAAAAAAATGTGACTGCTTTCAGACAGTTTTTTGCGGTGTATTTTCTTTCACCAAGTTTAAAAAATAAAGGGTTTATTTTTTTTACACTGTACAATGATAACCATATTAAATGTTAAAGTCTAAATTAGTGTAAGCTGCCCTAATTCAGGGTTTTCATAAGAAATGCAATGATTTACTTAATGATGTAGTAGTTCATAATAAACAATAATTGTTGCATCATGTATTTAAAATATTACAATGCATGCTTCATTTTAAACATTTAAAGACTAACTATTCTTGATTGTAATAGAAAACACTGAAAAATAACACCATAATATTTGCAACCACTCACCTTGAAATACTCTAAAATGATACCCCACCTTTTTATGTTTGAAATGTTGTCACTTTTAACCTTCTGGGTGTGGATCTTAGGAGCTAGAACCACCCATAAAGAATCAAATATTGAAGATATCACATTTGTGATCAGCAACCTTGAGAAAGTATAAAACAACACTCCACATTGTCTATACTTCTGATTACCATTTTTTGCTATATTTTAGCAGTATCTTTGGCCTCTTGTATCCTATTACAGGCTGAACTCCTGATGTTGATTCATGTGGCATGAATATGTTCCCATCCTTCTAATCATTTTTGATGAAGACACCTATTGGTTTACTCTTTTCATAAGGGTGTACGGTGGTGTAAGATTTTGTTAACTAGTTGATAAATATTTTGTATGTCTTTATTTGTAACTTAGACAAAGCAATGTAATATTACTATTTACTAAGTATTCATGTTTAACGACCCCCAATACCTCTTAGGACTAATTCAGGGTAGTGAATTTTACAATATGATTGGGGGAAGTGCCTAAAAACAGTTTGGCAAGTGATTCTTTGCAGGACTCTCTCAATCAACACCCACAGGAAAGTCAGACTACCTAGACGGCAAACATCAGCTGAACAAATGGTATTGGGGGCATGTGTGAAACCATTGTGTCACACCAGAATTCTATTGGTCTAAAGTTGCCTGTTTGGTTTTAAATCAGAATCCATTAAATACCAGGACACCCTATTGGCTGTAGTGTTTGGACAGAGAATCTATAAATTTTCTTTCTTTGCCCCTCCCTATCCCCAGCTCACACACCATAAACTGAAAAAGACCACACTGAGAAGCACAACTCAGCAGCCATATTGAGACAGGTATGCAGCCTGTTCTGAAGAAAACTGACCAAAAATGATGCCTTAACTAGGGACATTTTAAGTAACAAACAAGTCTGTGTGGTGCCTAAACTACACATCAACATTTATCAAGTTGTATGGTTGCCAATATTCACTTGTAGTTTGCTCATTGTAATTATTTATGAATATTATCAATAATACATTATTTAAAGCATAACTTAACTCTGTTTGTCTTTTACTACACCTAATTGCCTGGGGTTATAAATATAGAAGGGAAAGTGAGTACAAATTATATAGTACAATACCTTATAAACAGTGGTAATACAAAAGGGGAAAGTACCAAGACAAAACAGGATGTAATTTCTTGTCACAAAATATAGTCTGTAAATGGCCTAAAAGTGAATGTTATTTGGGTCTAGAAGAGGGGAACCCAAAAAGCTTGACACCTTGCCTAAGTATACATCAAGGAGAGTTGACGGTATGTCAAATGTGTGATTTTTCTTGTACCAGTTAGTCAGGGCATAAAAAATGGCAGTGATTTCAAAATATTCAATATTCATGTAATTCTTATGAACAAAATGATTTGCCTAACCAAAAGAATGCTTGACAAATCACATCATAGAGCAATTTCCACACTCTAGTTAGAACATCCAGTTCTGTTGATGATGATATTCAGGTTATTGCAATAATTTTTTAATATCCCGTTTCTTTTTCCCAAGCATTATTTCTTTATTAGTGGTCTGATGCCTTGATGTGTCTGCTCCTTCACATCCTTCATCCTCAACCTATTCTCCCCACACAGTCACCCCAACTGAGCCTCTCTCTCCTCCTCGACCTTCTCCCTGTGACAAGCCTTCTCCAGACTGTCTCAGTCATCGCCCCCTAGGTGGATGAGTAAAGAACAATTGAAGCTGGCTAGTATATCCCAGTAAAAAAGAAGGTGGGTTTCATGTATTTGGTTTAGTTGTAACCGGTTTAAAAGGAGCTGAACTATCTGAACTGTGTTTATTGTTCCCCTACCAAACTAAATTGAGTTTCAGAGAGAAGCAAGATGTGCTCCTTGTTAGCATCAAGCACAGAATTGTGTTGAACTTTAATATGAAGGAATTCATATACAGTCCCACACTTGGGGATAACTGACTCTCAAGAATTAAACTTTTCCTTTTCTTAAGATTTAAGCCTACTTTGAGTTTAGCATTCAACCCTCCCTGTTTCAAGACACCCTCCTACTCAATTACCCTTTTCTTCACTTCTTCCTCTTACCTGTTTGTACTCTATTGTGATCTTCCAGATCTCCAGATTTACTGGAGCAGTAAAGGCTCATCCACCATGAAAAGATCATGATCCTAAAAAGAGTATTCAAGCACTGACAAACAAGTAACATAATGTTCCTAACTTAATATGTGAGAAGCAGGTTTTATGCTATATTGATTAATTTTCTTAAAGCTTCAGAAAGCATCATTTATCTGTGACTTGCGGTTGTAAGAGTCTGTTAGTAGGATCTATAAGAGATAAAGCTGAGCAAGCCTTTCCAGAGATGTTAATGAGATTGCTACACAGTTGCTGCCTTGTTCTATTTAGTTTTCCCAGGTAATCTTTAAAATCTAGTCATTTTATTGAGCTGAACTATAGTTCAAGCTTTCTGTCTAGTTCTGCAAAATCTGAATTTTTATAATTCTCAACATCTGTACTTAGTCAACTTTTCTTTTGTATTTTAAGTACCCTTATAAAACACTATACTGTCACATTAATATAAATGTATGAGTACAGTTCTCTGCCAGTTACAAAATCTTTTTCGTTAGAAGAGTGGCCAAAATAAATAAATAAATAAAACAGCTTAAATAGATTCAAGCTGCCAATTTGCCGAGAGCGGAATAATTTAATTGGAAGAACAGAATATATTTGGACCTAGTTTCTAATTCTCAAGAGCTTCTCGCCTATCCACCCTAATATACAAGATGCAAGCCAGAATTCTGAGTGCTCAATTAATGGACACGAACTCCCACCCCTTAATGACAACATAACATCCTCTGTGTGTATAGCATCAGGTGGCAGTAGCTGCACATTAGCAGAGAAAAAGCTTTGCCAGCAAGATAATTTCACTAACTGACGTTGCTGAATTTTAACAAAAACTTCAAGTGTTATGAGCACCACAGCTCTATGCAGGAAAAACAGAGATCCATGATGAAAAGTCACAGATGTGCAAGGTTTCATTAATAGAAATGCAAAGTTGGCAATGCTGAAGAACCTGCTTGGATAAACAAATGGCACACACGTCTGCATATAATGACTGTTACTGTTCTTCACTTGCATTTGTCTGCATTAATTTTTTTTAACAAGAGAATGATTATACACATTATTTCTGCCAGAAAGATAGTGTGTGGACCCTTTGAAACTATTTATATTCCTTCATTAATCTAACCTTGTGTGACCTAATCTTCAGAAAAGGACAATGATTAAATGAATAAAACACAACTAAATGCAGTCTTTATTGAACAAACTCATTAAAACAGAGGGAGTAAAAGAGATAGTTATAAAAGTATATGAATCCTTTGAGTGAGTCACTCCATCAGAAGCATCAAGCAAATACAGCATTTTGTCTGCCTGTTGATCCACTTCTGTCATCATTCTCTTTACAAAGCTGTTTCAACTAATTAACATTTTGTGGTCTCTTAAATGAACTGCTTACTTCTGGTATGTTTCATGTTGAAGTTTAAGCGAAATTCTTACTTAGATTAGATTGTATAGACTTTATTAATCATAAGGGGAAATTCAGATGTATAAAGCGGCAGAAACATAAAAAACAAGGATACAGACTTACTGGAGAAATTATACAGACAATCAATCTATTGATGAATAAATAAATAAATTTATATTGTGCCGAAAATTTCAAAATGAACTTAAAAAGTATGTTGGGAGGAAGCATTGAATTGCTGAATTGAACCTGAATTGGTGAAATGAACCTGTGGCTAAAAGTGCTCTAAGCCTGACAGAAATGCAGCATTTCTCTCCTATGGCAAAATCAGTAACCTAATAGCCTGGGTTTATGTAGCTGCTTTTGTATGGTTTTCAAACATTCCGTAACTTCTTTTTTCTCCTGGAGTTCAAGCAATAAGTTTCACTCATTGACAAGTATGCATGTAAATAATTCCACAGTTCAAGTTTCTTCATTTTAAACATTTTAGTAAAAATTGAAAGCAAACCACTATACACAAAATTAAGAAAGAAATTGATCAAAAAAAGTTCTTGTATGAAATGTTTCTGTCCAAGGCTTATATTTAAGTTTCTTTAAGTTTCTCTTATGTTCTCTATATAACATACAGTCCGGAATTCATTCATCAAGCGTGCAGACATGAAACAATAAGTACTCAGAAAAGTGTATGTCATCAGTAGCCCATTGAAAACAAGGCCAACCAAAGAGTTATGTTTCTAGCTAAGCAAAGACTGACTGAAATTCTGTTACTGCAGTTCAGATTAAGCTGAGCAATAAGGAAACTATTAGTTTTAGGGGTTAAAGGGAATCTTCCATTAACTTATGTAGCAATGAGAAACTTGATAAACTCACATTCTAAACAAATTAAACCGACATTAAACAGTCTAAGATTGGCTTTTATAGGCTATTTTTATTATTTTTTCTGTGACAAGCACCTAATACAAAAGGAGCCAACAATCTTCTTAGATTCCCTTTTAATGTGTGATAGGAAGAAATGTCAAAACCAGTTATACATTTGTAACCTGTACCTGTCTTACTGCTCATACTATATCCCACCTATTCAACAATAGGGACCTGTAAGGAAAAGTACTTGCTAACGATGGATGTCTTACTTTCAACCCTTTACTTCATTTCAGTTTTATGACCAATAATGCCCTTATGTAACTCCAGTTAGAGAAGGAAGTGACAATTTTAATTCCTTGGCTATTCTAGTAACAATCAGAAAGAGATACTGGTCTCGATTTTGTACATAAAAATTATATTTATTTGCACCAGAACTAATAGCAGCAAGTAAAAGCAATGAAAGAATTAATCAACTGGGTGAGTTAATGAAGTCTTTATTCAGTCCCAGATGACAATTCCTAGATAGATTGTTTTCTTTAGGTACAAGTGATATATACTTAATTGAAAGATTAAATTGAATATTGAAGTTTTCTTGCTGGAGACAGAGCTTCTTGGAAAGTGTCCAGCAGCTAAGCAGCAAACAGACAGAAAACTCTATGAAAAATCTTTTTCAGCTGAAAGGCACCTCTTAAAGTGCCCATTTTTTGCAAATGAGCTGATTTCTTTACAAAAGTAATAGAAAAGTAGCGACTGGACTGAAAGAAAGCTCCATTTTTGCAACAAGCAGCAAATGAATGAAAACTCTTTAGTCTAATAAAATTGAATGACTCTTCCCTCTCCCTTCTCTCACACATGAAACACCTGGCTTACTTTTTTCATCTTTGTTAGCTGAAAGTTTACAGTCTTTTCAAGATACAAAGGGAAATGATATTGAACCATTATCATAAAGTCAAGGTTATTTCCAAGTGGAAATGAAGCAGCATTTTTAAACAATGCAAAATCCTTCATTCCCTTTTAGATTTCACACACTGTACTCCTGCTAAGCTTTATTGGACTTTCAAGTTTGAGACCCATCACCTGAAATCTGTCCGTTTAAAACAAAGTATCTCCCGTGCACATACTCATGAGTGCTAACACTTACAAAACAAATTCAACAGCAGTAAGCAAGTCCTGAAGTTTTTTGTGACCTCCCAAAATACCTTATGAAATAACTTATGTTACTGAGCCTCCACATCTGGTAAAATCATAAAAATTGCTGTGTCTTATGGGTGACATAGAGAGTGAATTTTCCTAATTATAATGAAAGTTATATTTTTAGGGAAGAAAACCTCAATTTTATACCTTATTGTTACCTTTTTAGCTGGAGCATCTGGCTCAAATTACTTTTAATAGTGGTGATAATTCTACAGGAATAAATAACAGAAGTCTGTCCTCTGAACAGGGCAGTGGAAGACCATGGCAGGGTGCCAATACATTTTCATAATCTTAAGATGAGTTTACCAAATACTCTGTCTTCTTTTCACTGGGTTTTGACTCGTGTTTGCTATATTCATGATATTGCTGTGGTTCTGGTTTACACATGAAGTGTACTTTCAGTGAGAAAAATTATTTCTCTTCATACCTTTTTTTCACACATAGAAGCCACATGGTATTCCTTTAAAGGTGTTTTATCATACAGTATATTGTTCTAACAAGTAATGAAATTGATATTTTTGAGATGACAATATTTAGCTTCATTTGCATATCTGGCTGCCTTTATTGCTCTCGCGCTCTATGATACTCTGGTCACACATCATTAAAATCAGCCCCAAGAGGAGCTTTCAGTGACCTTTACTTAACAAACCAAAAGACCCCCCACCCCAACAGTTTTCATTTCCTCCATTTACAGTAATGCCCATAAGTATTTCAAGGGATTCAGAATAGCACATGCACTATGATTTATATCCAAGACTGCAGAAGGTCAAAAAACGCAATTAACCTTCTATTAGTTAAGACACAAATCCCTGTGCCTGTATCACTTGAGGGAGATCATATTGTGTGTAAAGAAATACTTCTGGTATTCTGCTAAGCTCAAAACAGACTTCCTTTAATTCTCTTTATGTGGAGTTTTAATTTCATTGCACAAGTTTTTTTTTTTTTTTTGTATTATTCCATCACACTTTCTTATCTGATATGAAGGATCTCAGAGGAATGCTGACCTTCACCAGCAATCAAATTTAAATGCCAGGAACATTTTGGTATATATGTTTGGAGGATATACAATATTATTGGTTGTATTGTTAAATTGTTTTTCTTTTTTACTCTTTTTGAATGTCTCCCCTCAGGCTGTAATTGTTACATGTTTATTTCATCCATATTTTACAGACCAGAAACTAATCATATACAATATCTGCATCACCCTTACCTCCTAAAAACAGTTTAATGATATACTGTAAACACATTTTTTAAACAGTTATAAACATGTATCCCATAAAAACACAAGTTTATATGAATTGGAAAAAAATAATCTTTACGTTTGCATATCATTATTCTGAGTTCCCTCAGAACCCTAAAAATTTAAGAGATCATATATAAATTAAGTCAATTGCTTGTGCAATGTTGCATCTGATGGGTTTTGAAGTTATTCAATAAACTGCTCCTCTTCAGGAGGGCTGACAAACTAAACTTGGCTTCTGAACACTTTCTGGAGGCTGATAGTGTAAAGCCCACTGCGACTCCTAAATCCTTTTCATGAGGTGTACTTTCAATTTTCACATCTCTCATTGTGTATTCAAACCTAATATTTTTACTTACTATATGTAATACTTTACATTTACTGACATTAAATTTCATCTGCCACAAATCTGCCCAAGCCTGTATGCTGTCTAAGACCCTCTGTAATGATTCCTATTAATGAACTATTTCCACGTTATTTGCCAAAGCCCCCAATTTAGAATTATTTATCTGTCTAAATCATTTTTATACATTAAAAATAGCAGCGGCCCTAGCACTGACCCCTGTGGAACACCACACTTAACATCAGCCAATTTGGATATGGTTCCTTGCATCATATCTCTCTGCTTCCTATGTCTGAGCCAAATTTGCACCTATCTCAAAGAACACCCTGAACTTCCACTTCTTTTATTTTGATGCCAAACCTGTCGTGTGGCACCTTATCAAACCCATTTCTTGCTTCCTTATAAAATTCCAGCATTTTAGTAAAACATGACCTCCCTTTTCTCAACCCATGCTGACTGTTCAGTAAAACTCCTGTTTTTGCCATGTGTTTCTAAATCTTATCCTTAGTAATCCCTTAGTAATTTTCCAATGATGCACATTAAGCTTACTGGCCTATAGTTGCTTGGATCTTCCCGATCACACTTTTTATATAATCTATACTAATAAAAGGCAAAGCCCTCACTGACTGACTCACTCACTCACTCACTCATCACTAATTCTCCAACTTCCCGTGTAGGTAGAAGGCTGAAATTTGGCAGGCTCATTCCTTACAGCTTACTTACAAAAGTTAGTCAGGTTTCATTTTGAAATTCTACGCATAACGGTCATAACTGGAACCTACTTATGTACATATATACCGGCCATAGCCTGTAGCTCGGTCGCCGTGTGAGGCAAAGTTGCGTCCCTTATCGTCACGCCTCCCATGTAATTGAGTGCCTGCCAATATAAGGCCGTTCGTCAGCGGCAATCCTTTGTTTTGAATTGATGTCTGAATGCTGGCGACTAGCCTTACAGTTTTTCTCTCAGGTGGAGCGTTACAGCTTCTGCTGACGCCACGCCTGATACCAAAACTTTATTAGAAATATTTTCAGATGTTTTTAAGATTCGAACCGGACACGGAGACAAAAATGAAAGAAAAAGAAGAGAGAAAAGGAGGAGATGGAGGTAAAGGGGGAAGGGGGGCAATTCAATAGAAACACTCTGCCACTAAATATTCACGGGTGAAGGACTGTGCTTATGCAGACGAAGATGAGATGGTCAGGGTGGTGTTTGGCACAAACTCAGCGAAACTGCGAGAGAAACATTTAAGTGTCGGGTCTTAGCTAACATTAAATAAAGCTGTGGACATCACACGAGATAGCACAAGCACAGTTGAGAACCTTCGATGCATGTACTCCGAGTGGCTCACGTGAACTGACTGTGAACGCAGTACGCAGACAAAAAGCAACAGCTCCAAAGAGCGCTGAACAAAAACGTATTACACAACTGAGAAGGCAGCAAAAGAATATGAAGTGAGTAACGCATACAAGCATATTCATAAGTGCAGCTACTGCGGAAACAAAGCACACGGTGGAAAAAGTCAATATCCAGCTAAAGAAAGACAGTGTAAAAAAAACCCAGTGTGTGATGTCTCAAATAAAGAGGAAGACGAGCTGTTTATTGATGCAGTAAGAAAGGAATCGATGAATGAAACCTGTTACCTTTACAACGGTTGACAAACACGGAATGTAACTTGAACACAACACATCCTCCAAATACGAACCTGATAGAAAGAAATAATGATAATCAAATCCTTGATGACAGCAACACTCATAACAGTGACAAAACAATTACATTGACAATCATGTTACGTTATTTTTAAAATGTTCCCTTTTCTTTTTCATAACTTCTTTAACACACTACTTCTCCGCTGCGAAGCG
>JANRMT010062861.1:51482578-51501053 GCA_026402145.1 Polypterus bichir lapradei | reverse complement strand
ATATGTATGTATATGTATATATGTAGATATGTATATGTGTATATGTATATATATGTTTATGTGTGTGTGTGTGTGTGTGTGTAAAGTCAACATTAATTAAAATAGAATAAGAGTAGGGTCCGATGGCCAGGGTGAACAGAAAAAACAAAAAAAAAAACTCCAGAAGGCCAGAGAAAAAAAATAAAATCTGCTGGGATTCCAGACCATGAGACGGCCCAGTCCGCTCTGGGCAATCTACCTAACATAAATGAACCAGTCCTCTTTGTATTTAGGGTTCTCATGGAAGGACTTGATGATGATGGTCACGTGGACTTCTGGCTTTTAGTCCATCAATGTTGGAGGATCATGATGCTTTGAGTAGGTGGTGGTGGTGCAGGCCACCACCACAAAGAAACCGGAAAGAGAACAAGAGAGAGTAGGGGTCAGTACGGATTTTAGAGCCACCATGAATAGTTATTATGATGAATTGAACATACAGAGTATCAGTATTAAGTTAAAGTGAAATTATGAGAAGGCCATGTTAAAGTAATGTGTTTTCAGCAGTGTTTTAAAGTGCTCTACTGTATTAGCCTGGCGAATTCCTATTGGCAGGCTATTCCAGATTTTAGGTGCATAACAGCAGAAGGCCGCCTCACCACTTCTTTTAAGTTTAGCTTTCGGAATTGTAAGGAGACACTCATTTGAGGATCTAAGGTTACGATTTGGGATATAGGGTGTCAGACATTCCGATATATAAGATGGGGCAAGATTATTTAAGGCTTTATAAACCATAAGCAGAATTTTAAAGTCAATCCTGAAAGACACAGGTAACCAGTGTAGTGACATCAAAACTGGAGAAATGTGTTCGGGTTTTTTTTTCCTAGTTAGGATTCTAGCAGCTGCATTCTGCACTCGTTACAAATGATTTATGTCTTTTTTGGGTAGTCCTGAGAGGAGTGCGTTACAACAATCTAGGCAACTGAAAACAAAAGCGTGAATTAATTTCTCAGCATCTTTCAATGATATGAGAGGTCTAACTTTTGCTATGTTTCTTAAGTGAAAAAATGCTGTCCTAGTGGTCTGATAAATATGCGATTTAAAATTCAGGTTCCAGTCAACAGTTACTCCTAAGTTTTTTACTTCCGTCTTAACTTTCAATCCTAATGCATCAGGTTTACTTCTGATAACCTCATTGAATCCATTTTTGCCAATCACTAAAATTTCAGTTTTCTCTTTATTTAGCTTGAGAAAATTACTATTCATCCATTCAGAAATACCAGTAAGACATTGTGTTAGTGAATCTAGAGAGTTGGTGTCATCAGGTGCTATTGATAAGTACAGCTGTGTGTCATCAGCATAGCTGTGATAGCTCACGTTGTAACCTGAGATAATCTGACCTAACGGAAGCATATAGATTGAAAAGAGTAGCAGACCCAGGATAGAGCCTTGTGGAACACCATATAGAATATCATGTGTCATGTTTATCAGAGAAAAACATGTGACAGGAAATGGTTGGCATGTTGTGACGCTGCAGCAGGAACCGGAAACAACGTCATTCTTGGTGAGCCGGAAGTGAGGTGATTTGTGGGTGCCGGAAGTGACGTCATCAAGGATGGCCGGAAGTGGCGTCATCACAGCCATTTTGGAACCCGGAAGTTGCAGGATTATTTTTCTTCTTGGTTTCTGTTGATACAAGAGAGTTCAGGTAAACACCATGTGACAACCCCTTATATCGCGATGTTTCACTCACCTTCAGGCTCTTTGACTGCCTCCTAATCGCACATGTGTGACAAATATAAATATATATATATATTATATATATATATATATATATATATATATATATATATATATATTAGGGTGACCAGACGTCCTCCAAAAGGAGGGCATGTCCTCTTTTTTAACATGGTTTCCTCCGTCCTCCAGGCATTCCAAAAATTCAATAAAATGTCCTCCTTTCACAGAATCACGAACAGACAACACTGTTTTATATTCTATTTCCGCCCGATGGCACAACGGACAGCGGTTAGCAGTTGATTGGAGTTGGAAAATATATTTGGTAATTTTTGTCCTCCTTTTTGACTGTTGGTGTCCTCCTTTATAGTTGAACCTATTTGGTCACCCTAATATATATATATATATATATATATATGACAGCAACACTCATAACAGTGACAAAACAATTACATTGACAATCATGTTACGTTATTTTTAAAATATTTCCTTTTCTTTTTCATTACTTCTTTTAACACACTACTTCTCCGCTGCGAAGCGCGGGTATTTTGGTAGTGGGATAATATTTGCCATTTTCCACTCCTTTGGAATTTACTCAGTGTGCAGTGACTTCCTAAAAGTATGTGCCAAATATTTTTATATGTACTGGCTAACTAACCTCCTTAAGAACTTGAGGGTAAATATTATCTGGTCCTGGATATTTGTTTGATTGTTTGTTTGATTTGATTTAATATAAGCAGTACTTCTCCCTCTACAATTTCTAAATCACTCTTTGTCTGCTGAAAGGTCATCTACTTCTTCACTTTTGAAGACCTCTTTTGATGATTTTAGAGCATCTGATATTTCTTTGTTAGTATTTTTTAATTCCCCTTTACTTTTCCTGATGCACTTCAACTCCTCTTTAATTGTTCTTTTACTACTAAATTACTGAAAGAATCTCTTTTATGTTGTTTTTCATGTTATGTGCTATATATCTCTCTTCCAGGTCACTCAATGGAATGCCTCCAAAAAACTTCCAGTGAAACTTGTGAGGCTTTTGATGTATTTTTTAATCAAAAAATTAATGATATTTGAAATAATATAGTACATCTCCCCAATACGTATCCTTTTAAACCCAGGTATTCTATTATAAACAAATTAAATTCTTTCACCAGGATAGATTTACGTGATTTATATAAAATAATTTCTCAACTGAGACCATCCTCCTTGAACCAATACCAACAAGATTTTTCAAACAAGTATCTGACGTAAACTCGTCATTAGATATGTGGGTCTTCCCAGACTGTCAAAAACTACTGTAGTTAAACCCCTGCTCCAGGAAAATAATACTGACCTCTCTGCTTTTGAAAATTGTAGACCTATTTCTAACCTGCTTTTCTTATGTAAAATCCTAGAGACAGCAGTCACTATGCAGCTAAATGATCACCTCAATAAACTTACTATTCTTGATAAGTTTCACTCGCGTTTCAGAACAAATCACAGTATAGAAACTGCACTCATTGAAGCAGTAAATGACTTGCAGATAAATGCAGACAGAGGCCATTTATCTGTTCTCATCCTGTTAGATCTGAGTGCTGCATTTGATACCATCGATCACAATATTCTTAGAAATCGCCTTAGTAAATGGGTGGGCCTCTCTGGTAGTGTCTTTAATTGGTCTGAGTCCTACCTGGCAGATAGAAAATTCTTTGGTAATTACATTTCAGACCCATGATATTCTATATGGTGTTCTACAAGGCACTATCCTGGGTCCGCTGCTCTTTTCGATTTACATGCTTCCATTAGGTCAGATTATCTCGGGGCATAATGTGAGCTACCCCAGCTAAGCTGATGACACACAACTGTATTTATCAATCGCGCCTGATGACCACGACACTCTTGATTCACTGACACAATCCCTTACTTGTGTTTCTGAATGGATGAGTAGTAGTTTTCTCAAACTAAATAAGGAGAAAACAGAAATTTTAATGATTGGCAAAAAGGGATATAATGAGAGTATTAGAAATAAACTTGATGCATAAGGATTAAAAGTAAAGACAGGTAAAGAATTTAGGGTTAACTATTGACTCTGACCTGAATTTTAAATTACATATTAATCAGATTACTAGGAGAGCATTTTTTTCACTTAAGAAGTAACTGAGTTTTTTTTAATTTCCTACTAATTTCCTACCAATTCCAAACTTATGTGTGTACCTGTTTTGCATCACATGTAAAACATTTTAAACCTGTCTCACTGCTCCACGATTGTCTCAATCCTTAAATGCTTATCCCAGTCTAACCTCCTTAGAATGTGCCGCATCTGCTCAAAATTTGCCTACATAAGTTAAACTTAGCAGCTTTATTCTTTGCATTCATTCTCTTCCAAAACACTGAGAACTGTATTATATTATGGTCACTTGACCCTAGCAGTTCAATCACCTCTACACCCGTAATTCTATACTGATTATTACAAAATACTAAATCTAGACAGGCTTCACCCCATGTTGGTGCTTTAACATACTGCATACTTTGTCCTCATTATAATATAATATATATTGAAAAGAGTAGCAGACCCAGGATAGAGCCTTGTGGAACACTATATATACAGATCCATGGTTAGGTTTTTTACCTTTATGCAATGCATGAATGCTAAATTAACATCACTGTTGAGTTTAATAGTTGGGTGACTACTTAATATTAAAAACTATAAATTGTAGTAGTTCATCATTTTAAAAAGTGCCACTGTTAATGCCTGTAACCTTTCTGTAATGAGCAGCACCTCCCTTAACATAGATCGGGGAAGTCAGCACTCCAAAATCCACAGATACAAGAACTATACCAGTGTTCATGCTAAGACAGAACAGAACCCTTCTGCTAAAGATGCTCCTGCCTATTGCATCATTGCATTTATTCCCTGACTCTGCAGGGTATTACTCATCTTGTGCTCTTAGTCTTTGTGTTTTAATTGTCACCAAGTCATTCTTCATTGAAAACCAGCACATTTGGTTATAAAATGAACAAAGTATATCCATCAGTTTCATTAGATAAAGTATGTATGAGTTTTATTTGTACAAGTATAGCATTTTATTTTATTTAATATCGTTCTGACTACATTTGTTAGTCATAGGGCTATACCAATTACTTGACAATTGTGACAAATTCCACAGCTGCTGAATTAAATGAACAAACAATAAAAGATTAAAAATATATTTTTGAACATACTAAGAAAAAGCTGGAAGATTGAAAAAAGTTTTGACCAGGACATGCAGTTTTAGAAAACAAGATGAACTTACTTTGATTAGATTTTAGACATTAGGATTATACTGTAAAATGCAAGAATAAATTGTAATTTATATTAATTAATATTGCAACATATGTAACAATTAATGGTAAACTACTTTTGAATTTTAAACAACGTAATTTATTTTCATCATCAAACAGATATTTGTTGTTTACCTTTAATTTTTAATTCATAAAACTTTTAAACAAGTGCCCTGTGCAAAAACGATTCAAACCTCAGCAGAAAGGCAACATGAAATAAAGTTTTGATCATGCAATATTAACTTTAAATCCATGCTGAAAGTGACGATCCTTTTTTCTTCTTTTTTTGTAGTAAAAGATACTGTGCTTATTTAACAACACAGCACATGCATTGTAAATCCTGTATTTGATGTGATCAGTTTTAGAAGAAAGCTCAAAAGAATAGCAGCAATTTTAGTCTTGGTTACAGTTACCCTTTTTTGGATTAAGGTTAATCTCTGAATTTCTGGGTCAATTTTTTGTTTTATATAATTAGGTTATTTGATACTAAGCATTATCTTTGGTTTTGGCCTGCCTTATGTAGCATTTAGATTTAAGTTTGTTTTTTTCTGTTTAGTATCCTTTTACTGTTCTTTTTCCTGGGGATATTTTTATTAATTATTTACAATTAGTATCCTATTTAATTACAAGTTTAATTATTGTACTCTTTTCTTTTTCTCCTTATATTGTAAAGTGGTCTTCTGTTAATAAAGCTATCATTGTGATAATAATTTGTAATTGGTAAGGATTCAGATGAGGATTGTCTCTTGTGTAGAATTCTAGTGTTTCAATGCTTTTCCCATTCTTCTGCTTTTGACCAAGGGAGATTAATGCTGACAGTTATAACCTTGAATTTCTTTATGAAAAAATATTCACTAAGGAGCCCTGCCAGTTGATTTGCCAACAGTAGCATCTTAATGTAATCTAGGTGAATTTTCAACTTTTATAGCATTGTTTGAGTTCCCTGTTATAATCAGGGAAACAAAAGAAGACACAAAGTTTAAAGGAACACAGAAACATGACCAGAGGGCCATCTGGTTAATAAAATTTCCAGTGGACAAGAGACATAGCAGGGAGAGGCATCAGAGAGCATAATATGTACAAACTCTTCCTAAAGGGATACAGTCCAGCATCTCATGACATAAAAAAAATAAAGAATGCATGTAACTGTAAGACTTTTGTGGATAAAATCAATATGCAACATATCATTTAAATCTTTTCAGATATTGTGCCTAGACAAAAGAGTTTTCACTGGATGGGAGGATAAGGAGAGAGATGATAGGTCCAGAATTTTCTGTGAGGGATAAAAGAGGGACAGTTAGCAATAATTACCAAAATGCAGAGACTCACAAAATATAAAGCCTCAGAAGTTCCTAGAATGCTTGTATGTCAAAAGGTACAAGAAGGATCCACAGTCTTACCAAGGGCAAAATGAAGTATTCTTGTTGAAATCAGTTAACAAACCATGTACTAAGTGGATGGCTATAAATATTTTTGGTTTTGCAAAACACTATAGGAAAGGCTCTAAAAAAATAATGGCTGACTGCATAAAGTTGGTGTAATTTAATAAAAGTATTTTAGAGTATTAGGAGAATGAAATCTCGTTATTTACATTGTTTAAGAGGATTGCTGAAATTTGTTTAATGTGTGCAGAACTTGCCCAGTAGTTACAAATACAAACTGTGCTGCAGTAAATTCCAGTTTGTGTAAAATCTTTTGTCTATCATACACTTTTATATTTATAAGCATTCACTGATATTGGCCTAAAAGTCATCAGAAAGTCATTTTTTGATCAGAAGTACCTCCAGATACCCATAAAAGAAATGTTATCTTGATAGCAGCTTGTGGGCACATTCTTTGGAACATTTTTTCAGGCAATTAACTTGCTGACGTGGTCTCTGTTTGTTTGTCTTGTTTCAGCTTTCAAATCAAAGTAGCCACTAACACTAACACCATGGTCGGGTGATACACAAGTCACTTATTAAAGAATATCACTGCCCACTTTGTACTCATTTAATGTTTTACTGTTTTCAGCATTTTGTTTAAATTATGCATTGCTGTATTGGATGGAACAATAGAATGTCTCTGAATAATCCATTTATTTTGTTGCTTGAGGGATTCATTACATTCAATGAATCTGAGTCATCAATATAAAACATGTTCTAACAGTGCCTTCAGTCTCTATTGTACAGATGCAGACAAGGCAGATATAACATGCCACTCTTTAAAATTTAAAGCAACTCTGAAAAGCAAATCTTACAAAAGCATGATAAGAACCTCCATCATGTGAGTTTAAAATCTAAAACAAATTCTAATATTGTACACTATATTTTACACTAAGCACCATAATTTAATCTTAATAGTAAATTATTTATTTTTAAGATCATTATGTAGGAAAACTGAAAGTCATGTGGCTAACTCCCAGTCTCAACTCAAATTCTATATTAATATATAAATTATTCCACAAAAGAAGTATTTATTTTAGTGCCTTTCACTAAAGCACATTGACATCCATTATACAGCAATGCAGATGAACAAAACAACGTAAACCATTGGGAAATAATTGCATTCAAGCCAGACACTAGAAGAGATAGTAGCTAGATTAGGGATTACCTCCTGAAATTGGCATTGGTCACCATTTTAGTTAGGACAAGAATTTGGAAGATGTTTATTAAACCAGAAGTCAGCATAGTTGAATCAATGGAGCTGTGAAATGCTTGTTGCTTTTGGTCTGTGTCATAAAAAGTAGTTAAAGGATGAGCTCATTTAAGAGGCAGTTCAATTTTAGAATAGTTTGACTAGAAGAAGTTAGTATTTATCTAGGTATAGTACAGCGCAAATAGAGATTTTCAAGCAAGTGGAAATTAAGTGTTTTTAAAATTATGAAAGAAAATAAAGTAAATCTCATGTTCCTTTAAACTTACATTCTTCAACAAGAACACATGGAAGAACATAGAATCATGTTAGTGCTAGATTTAACACAAATGTTTTTTTTTTCTCCACACAGAGATCCACAGAGTTATTGTACACATTGCTAAATAGTTTGGCAATAAAAGGTAGTTTAGAAACTCTAAAAACTTGAATGAATGGAATTGGTGAGCTTTGTTGATCTGAATGGCCTCCTCTTTCAAAATTGTTCAGATATCAATAAAACATTATAGATGTCTGATGGCTGTAAAATCTAATGCAAAATGTCCAAGTTAGTCCAATATACGTACCTCTTCCAGAATTATAGAAATGTTATACAAAAAGCACTAATAAACTCAGGAGGAAATATCAACAATGCAGAGGAGATCAGCCAATATTTGGATAAGACTTACAGTATTCATCTTTTGTGGCTGGAATCCAGAATATAAAGATTTAGATAAAAGTATGCTGACATTGTGTAATACTGTACCTTTCTTGCTCTTTATGTTGTGTCAATGGTGCTAGATTAACAATGATGTATTTTGCTTTGGGCCCATTCTTTATGGAAAACAGTACTTTAGTTAACTAAGTAATGTTGTTGAAATATACAAATTCACTGCAATATACTCACTGAAGGACATTCTTAGTCAAGTTATTTATTTAGCACAGTTATAGGTGTGTATATTATGCAGCGGTTCCCAACCTGGGATCTGCAGGGTTATGTCAGGGGGTCTGCAACAAAATTGAAAAAAAAAAGAAACAGCACGATTTTATTATTTAAAAAGTTGTAAATAATAAAGTATTTTTCTAGTTCACTTTGTATTTTAATAATATCATCATCACTTTGTTAGTGTATTTACCAATTACACCTACTATTAAACATGTTTTTCAAAAGCTAGTTGAAAGCTACCATAGACAAACACGTTGCATTGTGGAGTGAAATTAGTTCACGGCAAGCTAAGCATAGTGTGTCAAATGCTAAAACGTATGTAATGTTATTTGTTTATTAATTTTAATTAAAACAACAATCCATATATTCATATCAAACTTAACAAAATCAAAATTCAATCCTCACCCAAAAGAAAGAGAGGAGAGTCAGCCAACAAAGCAAATCTTTAATGCAGCAAGGAAAGATGATCCTTTTCCCCAATATAGAAGCTTATTCTAAAATCTTATTGAGTTTTGAACACATCCTTTGAATGAGAATTTGATTTTTTTCCCAATTTCAAACAGTATAGGACATCAGTTACCCACTGACTTAAAACCAGTGGGTTGAGATACTTCCAGTTGATCAATTTAAGTCTACGTGCTAATAGTGAGGTAAAGGCAATTATGATTTGTTTATCCTTCTCCACTGTAAGTCCATCTGGGAGTACACCAAACACAGCTGTTAATGGATTAGGGGTAATTGTGACACCAAGGCTATCTGATCAGCATTCAAAGATAGTTGTCCACAACAATGTTAAATTGGTGTATGCCCAAAACATGTGGCCCAAAGTGGCTGGAGCTAGATTGCAATGTTCACAGGTTGAATCATGCCCTAAAAGATTTTGGATAATTTTAATCAAGATAAAATGTGCTTGATAAAAGATTTTAAGTTGAATAATTGACTACTTTGCACAATTGGAGCTAGAGTGTATTCTGTGCATGGCTGCCTTCTACTCCTTTCCTGAAATGCTAAGTGAAAGATCCTTTCCCCATTATGCCCTGGGATTTTTAAAAGAAAGGGACTTTAAAATGTTTTTATAAATTGAGAAGATGCTGTCGGAGTCTTGACTGATCAATATTTCTTCTGGAATAGAAATAGGTGAAAGGTGAGGAAAATTGGGCAGGTTCCACTTAACAAAAGTCGAAGAGCTTTTATTCTGCCAAGAAATTTAGGGGAAGACAACAGATCAGGACATTTTTCAAATTTTGGACATTCTCGTGCAGGAAAATTTAATTGACTGCTCTTATTGCGTGGGCCTCTGTGCAAACTGCGCCGTTAACATGACAGGCAAGCATACTGGAGTCATTGCATTATAGGCCAAAGTTGCAGATGCTATGAATCCATACTGCATGCTTCACAGAGAAGCAATTGTCATTAAAAGGTTGGAGGTTGAATTGCAACAAGTACTTGAAGACATTGTAAATAGTATCAGAGCATAAGGTTTGGGGCATAGAGCCTGTCTTGGCAGTATTTTTACAAGGCAGAAACCAACCCTGGGTAGAGCTTCAGTTTAATGTGGGGTCAACCTCACACTCACACACCCACATCCAAACCCATTCATACTGGGGAAATTTAGAACCACCATTCAGCCACCATGATGTATGTTATATCTGCACTAGCCATGTGCGCCCAGCTACATTGCGTGTGTTAAAGTTGTCTGTGAAGGGCTCCCTGTTTAAACGTGGCTGCCAGTCGTGAACTGGGCCCTTCGTCGCACAGCATTATGATTTTTTATAAGGGAAACAAAATTACAAAAGAAAACCCTTGGATATTGATTCGATAGGAACGTCTTACTCGGAATCACTGTCCGAATCGTAATTATGTGGTGGTGTAGGAGCATTTCTGCTTCTGTCCGTTCATAGTCCGTCTCAACCTTTCTCCAATCTCGCAGGTTGCTTTGTGGTAATCCAAAGAGTAAGGCAATATACACGGAGCAATGGTTATAAAAGGGGACACATAGGTATCCAGGCTCTTTAAAGCATAAATAGGGATCACTTCACTGACATGTGAGCAAGCCACGGTACAACTGCGAGACGCACAGCACTCGCCAGCTACAACGTAACAATAATAATTTCCAGAACGTGCTGTTACATTGTCATTCATTTTACCCACCGTCTTTCTTTCATTCATATGTTACGTAGGCCACGTACCTTTTATCTTCGGCAATCTCATTCTCTAACCAGGCCTCAGGAGCTAACCAGCGTAACACTGTCCACCACTCTTTTTGTTATTCCGGCACATTGTTGACATCCGTGAGTATCAACAACGTACTAAACTGGAAGGTGGTCTACGCATGTGTGGAATTCACGGACAAACAAAGATCAAGATCTAAATGAAGATCTCTTTAGTTAATTTAAAGCACAAAAATTTGTTTAGTTTGAATGTCTGTGTTTTGAGGTGTGACTGGCGTACTACAGTCTTCAGTAGTATAAGCCTGGAGGAGATTCTTAATGCAATGCCTATGTTTTAGCTGTCTCTCTACTGCCATCTAGTGCTTCTTCTTCTAATTCATTCGCGGGCAAACAAAGATCAAGATCCAAATGAAGATTATATATAAAGATATTATGTATATGAGAAACCAAAAAATAACATTTGACAAGAATACCAGTTACCTTGGCATTTAATGGTGGATTAACTTCTTGATAAGGCATTTAATGGTGGATTAACTTCTTGATAACAAACAGCTATTAATACTGCAAAAGGCAGGACATCAAGAGAGCAAGATTTCTGATTCAATAAATATAGCAACATGGAGAGTTACTGGTCAGTTTTTGAGTTCTTGGAACTTCAGCTTTGTCCAGGGACTCAATGGCAATTTAAAATTTCTTTTCCAGATTTATAGAATTTCAAATTATATTAAAAGATTTTAAGAATCAAGATAATAGTAAAAGTAATTACATGATAGGTGTAGTTCAATGTTCATAGTTTTGGTTTATAATTTATGGAAGTCAAAATATTTATGAATTATTGTATCCTGACCATTTTAAGAATATTGTGCTGTGTTACAAAGAAGCATACAATGGAACAGATATGTCCATTAATGGCTTTGGGGAAAGATTACAGTTAATATTACGAACACTAATAAACAGAAGTTATTAAGCTGTAAGAAAGAGGAGGCTCAGCATATTTTAGAGTTAAGAATTAAATGACTCGATCTGTCTTCACTGAGAAAAGTAATTTCATTTGTTATTGAACATCTGATTAAATCATGTCTGATATCATTTTCATCTTTTTGTTTTATATTTTTCATGAAAGAAGCAATTTTAGAGACGATTATTCACTTTATAAATGCTGACATACGGTGACTTTTTTGTGCTCTGGAAAACGGTACTGATTTGATATAACAGATACTTTAACAGGATGTTGAATTTTGCATTAGCGGCAAATTGGGAATTGCGCTTTAGGTACCAAGAAACAAGAGCACACTCCATGCCTCACATGTTCTGAAAGATTTTTTTAATCTATGAGCAATCATGCAATGCAAAGTAATTCTGGAAATTAAACTGCACATTCATTTTATTTCACTGAGATTTTAACATTATGTTTGTTGTGTAACAGTATCTTTCTAGTGCTTAGTGTTAAAGCCACTGTGAAAAGGAAATGCTATCAACTTGACTTATTAATTTAGAAAGCCCATTTCATTTCTAAAAAGACCTTATCTATCGAATGCATAAAGTCTTCAAGCAATGTAAAGCTTGCATTATTTTGTTTCAAAATTTTTTTTTTTTGAGTGACTATATTCTTCACTGCAATATGAATCCTAGAGCGTGCAATGAAAACATTCCTGATGATTTCCTAATTTAGACTTCCATAATTTTGAGAATATATTTACTTATCTGTATATCCTCCGCATTTTTTCTATTTTCATGATTGCCTATGGCAATGATTTAAAACACTGAAATATGTGGTGCTGGACACAAGACAACAACAAAACTTGTTTACCATAAAGCACAAATTTTTGCAAGGCCCCTTAATCTTAATCATGTCATGAGAGACGCTGGGGGTATAGGGCCTGTTCTGGCAGCATTTCATGCAAGGCAGCAACCAACCCTGAATAAAGCTTCAGTTTATTATAGAGTCAACTTCACATTCACACACTGACTTTCTCACCCATTCATACCAGGAAAATTTAGAACCACCCTAACACACATCTCGGGGATGTGATAAGAAATCTAGAATACCTATAAAAGATGAATAACCATACAGTGATAATGTGTAAACTCCACTCAGACAGTAGTTAAGGAAGGATTCAAATTCAGATGTGGCACACATTTATTTACCATTACAAAAGCATTTCTGCTTTTATTTTCTTTGTACAGTCCATGATTTAATGTTGCATAGGTGTGCTTGAAACAATGTTTTGATACTTTTACAAATATATTGCAAGTTTAATTATAGTTAACAGAATTATAGTATACATTACATTTTTGTTGTTCTAATGATATGCTTCTTAAACTTTCAGTATCAATCATATAATTTCCTACTGTAGCAGGTGGCCAACTTTAATAATATTTTACCTCAAATATCAGATTTGAATAAGCGTCCCTACAGGAATGCCTATTTTGCCCTTTATTGACTGTGACACATGCCCACAAAAAAAAAAAAAAAATAACAAATACACCTTTTGCTCTTGTGTTATCTGTGCTGCTTTCCATTTTGAAATACCAGCTCTCCCTGGGCTTCACTCCATTTATAAAAAGAATTACTTATCGCTTGAATATATCTTTCTCTCAATAAGCACACCTCAAACATTTCTGATGCCATGCTTAATATATGTTTCATCCTACAAGTGCATTTTTTCACTGATTTTATTCCTGGCTCCTTGCTTTATCCCAAATGATGATTATTCATTTTTTGTAAGGTTTCTGGTTTCTTGTCTGTTCATACCTGATTCAAATGAAATTAGTCTTACATCCACTTCTCAGGTTTACACTCTGTTTGAAAATCCTCCTTCTGATATATAAAACTATTACCATTTTTTTAGCATTCCCCTTTATTTGACAATATAGTGATAACTGAATGACATGTTGGGAAAATCAGAAAAAAGGCAAAAGGCTACAAAATCTAAAGAAACAAGAAAAACAATTAAATCAAACAGAAAACATTTAATTTATAAATCAAAGAGAAAAACAGTTTACAAATAACTGCGAAAATTATGTTTTAAATAATAAAATACTCAAATTAGGCATAAAAGAGCAAAGAAATGTTGGACCTCTAATCAATAATTAAGAATGTTAAACATTAACAAGAAGGAAGACTTTGGCTAGAAGAAAGCTCAATTGCAGAGCATTTAACAAAATGAAAAATGTTCTTTTATTTTGTTCAAAACCTCTCAGGTGACTGCAAAACAGTTAGGTAAATAATTGACAGCACCTGAAGGCTGTGAAACAAAAAAAATTAACAACAGAAACAAGACAGAAAAGAGTGGTAATAATGCAGTGTAAGCTTGTGACATTCAGTGTTTATTAATTTGTTATTCCGGCTACACACTGTGATCATAAAACCACAAGACTTCTTATGATTCCAAAGATAAATAAAAGTACTGTAGGAAACAGTGCCTTTAGGCCCCATAGTCTGTAATAATCTGACAGAAAGCCCCTGCAATGTTCCATCATTCACAATATTTAGGGTGAGGGCACATTGCTTTTGCATTGGGAACTATTAATGGATTTGCTGCAATGAATGTTCATGTTATATAAATATCTCTGAGCTATTTGTTTGAACTAAAATGGTGGCTGTCATCATGATCAGCTGTTTCTATCCCTTTAAAATTATATAGATTTGTGTGGTGGTTTTTGTCTTTTGTTTCTGCTCTTGTGTGAATGTACATACCAGAAAACCATATTTACTTTGCAGGACATTTAGTTTTTAAAGGATATATCTTAACTTGAGAAAGTAGATGAAATTTTTGGGAAAAGCAAGGGCAAATTTTATAGTTAACCATAACAAGCTTTAAAGAATAAATAGTTGAAAATCAATGTGCTACAAACAATGTTAATCTATGTGCAAATTAAATGACTACACTTAAAATTACTATTTACTTATTTGGCTGACCCCTTTATTCAAGTCAGCTTACAACATTTGAGATAAACTTGGTTAAATTTATATTGTCTTACCCAAACAAGGGTACAGGCAGGCAAAGTGACTTGCTTATGGTCACAGAGGGTAAGTAGCAGGATTTGAACCTACACTCTCAGGATCTGAAGTCCAATTTCCAAAGCTTTACTATAGCACACTACCTGCCTGTTAAATGTTAAATTCCACATAGATTAATCACTCTTTTTTGAAAAAGATATACTAATCAGGTGATTAATTCAATTTTAATTTTTTTTATATTAAAAATTGCCAGTGCAGACATAGTGGTTCCTTTTGTAGAACTGCTACAATGGATCATGTATCCTGCTTTTAAATCCTGAGCCCTAATTTGTTCTGTCTGAAATGCATGTTCTCTGGGCACTCCAGTTTTCCTCCCACATTCCTGAAGATGTATAGGTTGGGTTAATTGGGCCCCATGTGAAAGTTTGGATGTGTGTGCATGAGTGGGCCCTGACGTCTCAATCAGTGCTGTTTTCTGTTTGTGCTTAGTGTTACTGGGTTAGACTCAAGACCGTACCATGGAACTGGATTAAGTGGATTTGAGCATAAAATGAGATGAGAAGAATTGGCAACAAATATGAAACTCATATACAAGTATAGAGAATGAAAATTCATAAACTGGACTGAAGAATAGTACATTGATCTTGATATATTAGACTTTGCTCATCTTATATTTTGTAAATATTTTGTAATAATAATAATAATAAGACCTGGATTATCACTGGATTACCAGTGAAGCACCTCAGCACATCTTCAACCTGAGCCTGCAATTGGGAAGGGTGCCCACACTGTCTCATCCCGGTTCCCAAGAAAGTGAGATCCAGTGAGCGCAATGACTCCAGGCCTGTGGCCTTAACTTCCCATATCATGAAGACCCTGGTGTGGCTACTTCTTCTCTCCTCAGACCACAGGTGAATCTCACACCAGACCCCCTGCAGTTTGCCAATCAAGAAAAGGTGGGTACGGATGATGCCATTCTCTACCTTCAGTAGACCCACTCACATCTGGATGAAGGATGTAGTGCTGTGAGGATCATGTTCTTTGACTTTTTCAGTGCCTTCAACACCATCCAGACCCTCCTACTGAGGGACAAGCTGTACAGGATTGGAGTTGACTCACAACTGGAGAACTGGATTACAGATTACATCACTGACAGACCTCAGTTTGTCAGACTTTGGAACTGCACATCACAAACTGTAACCAGTAGCACAGGAGCTCCACGGGGAACTGTTCTTTCCTCTTTCTTCTTCTTCCTGTCCACATCAGACTTTAGATACAATTTAGGAACATGCCACATACAGACATTCTTAAATGTCACTTCCATTGTGGGGTGTGTCAGGGTGGACAGGAGTAGAAGTACAGGGGTCTGGTGAATGACTTTATGGGATAGTGTCAGTCAAACCAACTATTGAACACTTCAAAAACCAAGGAGATGGCTGTGACAGGGTTAATGGGGACTTACAATATAAATACCATGGAGTGCAGTTGGACTAGACTGGTCAGAAAACACAAAGGCTCTGTTCAGGAAGGAGCAAAGCTGGCTCAATTTTCTGAGGAGGCTGGGCTCCTTTAACATATGCAAGAAACTCCTGCTATGCTGCGGTGTTCTGAGGGGATGGGGGCCGGGGATTTGGGGTTGGGTAGCTTGAAGAAGAGAGATGCTGATTGTATTGATAAGCTGATCAGGCAAGCAATATCTGTAGTTGGCAGGGAATTGGACTCTCTAATGAAAGTGGTAGAGAGGAGGGCACTGTGCAAGCTGCTATCTATTATGGGCAAGGAACCTCACCCACTATACACCACATTAATTAAGCAGAGGAGTTTGTTTAATGGTTGGTTGCTATCACAGCGCCAATAGACTCTTTAACTCTTCCCAACAGGGGTAAGAGTTGTTGAGTTCTGGGCCTGATGCTCCTTCTCTGCTCATAAGCTATATTAGCTATATTAGCTATGCACTACATTTGATATCTCACTAGTTGGTCACTATTGTATAACCTTTTTTTATAATGTGTCACTTTAAACATGTTACCCTATCAGCATCAACTATGTCACTTTATTTTATTTTACTTTAATATTATGAATTTTTAATATCTGTCACTTTAATGTTATGTGCCACATGTCACTTTGGTAGTAGTATTATTCGCACAATTCCCATTGCACTGGCATTACTGTATGCACCATCTGCATTACCTGTATTGGACTGTAAGAGTTCAACCCAATAGATATCAACTGGCTTAAGTTAGACAAGCAGATTACTTTCTCCTGAAATTCTTTTTACTAATATTACCTTTTCTTCCAATATTAAATTTATAAGTGAGTGATAATAATTACATTTTCCTATTTTATATTGTTATATAAGATGTTTTATATAGGTACTACTCATTGTGTTTCAATCTTTTTTTCTCAGTGTGAGAATAACTCATATCTATTCATCTATTGGCCTATCTATACTAATAAAAGGCAAAGCCCTCACTGACTGACTGACTGACTGACTCACTCACTCATCACTAATTCTCCAACTTCCCGTGTAGGTAGAAGGCTGAAATTTGGCAGGCTCATTCCTTACAGCTTACTTACAAAAGTTGAGCAGGTTTCATTTCAAAATTCTACGCGTAATGGTCATAACTGGAACGTATTTTCGTCCATATACTGTACTGTAATAGACTGCAGCTTGATAGCCGTGAGAGGCGGAGTTTCGTATTAAAGCATTTAACCAATCACATTTCAGCCATCATTTGTTGCCAGGCAGAGAGGCTTTCACAATCCGTTGTGTAGGCACTCTAACACAGAATAAATGTCGATTAACCTGTTGCTTCAACCAATCAGATTTTGAGTTGGTGTCAGTCAGGGCCCTCTAGCAGGCGTGTTGTAAAGTCATCGTATTCAGACCCATTGATTGGATAGAAGCTGATATGAGGAGCTCTATGAGGCCACTGAACGCAACGCAAACGCTCCGAGCGAAAGATCGTCGCGCACACTACGGCCAACTCCATGGCAGGATTTTGGACAATATTATTTGCCAGACACAGACCAGATTTCAAGACCACGAAAACCTGATGTTTGTCACACTCCTCGAACCCCAGATGTTTCGGGAATACAAGAAAAATTTCACGCATGCAGCCTTCTCCAGTTTAACACAAGAGCCACGGAGTGGTTTTGATCTGTCTCGGCTAAAAACAGAACTGACTGTAATGTATGCCATGGATGATTTTTTAGGAAAATCTCCCACTGATCTCCTTGACTTCCTTCATCAGAAAAATCTGAATGAGAGCATGGGGCAGCTGTTCACATTGGTATATTTGGCGGTGAGCATTCCCGTGTACACTGTTTCTGTCGAGCGGACATTTTCAGCCCTAAAGCGAATTCAAACTTATGCCAGAAATACCATAGGGCGGGTTCGCCTTTCAGCATTAGCTTCGAATGCGATAGAAGGGGATGTTTTGATGGAACTGAGGCGCACGGATAATCCGTACGACAGAGTAATTAAACTGTTTTTGAGGAAAGAGAGGAGGATGGATTTTGTTTACAAATAATCCGAATTTTTGGTGAGTAAAATGTTGCGATTTTCCTAAATAATATTGCAAGTTTATGAGTTATTATTGATGTTTTTTATGTGATGTCGCGGCTGTGGCTGCAGTAGAAAGGAACTTGTTCACCCCAGTTTGTCTATTCAATAAAGGCATTTATTGTGGCTACAGGAGTATTCTTACATACACACACATATATATATATATACACATATACACACATATATATATATATATATATATA
>JANRMT010062861.1:51454757-51480634 GCA_026402145.1 Polypterus bichir lapradei | reverse complement strand
TTCCCATAATGCATCACTCCGGTAGCGCTGACTGCCGGGTCGCTACAATATATAGTTATAAATAAGGAACATGGAGTTTTGGACCTCACAAACAGAACAGAAGCTTGTCTGTCTGATGTCTCATGTTTTATATACCACAACAAAATGAAAAACTAGGAAAAATAGAGCTTTGACTGCAGCTAAACTCACTGTATATGTTAATCCTTCATACAGCACCTGCTCTGTTGTGCAGCACGCTTTTAGCTGTCAGCAAAAGGAATGACCATGCTGGCGAGGAGATCAGCAATGTCAGTCAGGAACTATGTCATACCATACCACTAGAAGTCACAGAATGTGTTATCAACTTTACGGGTGTTTACAGGTGAATCCTACCCAAACCTTACTCCCTCCCATCTAACCTATGCTTTCTTTCCTGTTAAGATCAGAAGAGTTTATGATTCTCTAGAGAAAACAGCCAGCAGGCACCATCCCATGTCCAACATGAGTCATCAAGACAAGAGATGGCCAGTCAAAAATAGCATGAAAAACCAAACTAACGTATATACTCAGGGATAAGTCAGGACTTGATTTTACAGTTTAATTTCTGGAATTTGATAATGTCGATTGCATAAGTTGAATGCAGAAAACTCATTCTGCTGTTGGTCCAAGAGATTATGATATGCTAACGCCCACCTGAGAGAGTAACCACGGAGCACACTGCCTTTTTTCCTACATGGGTGCAGCATGCTCCTAGCCTTTCTCTCTCTCTATTGTGCCTATGTGACCACACGGTAATACCCAAAGTATTCCGAAGAAATGTTTGCACTGATTTGTGTTTTTTCACACCCTCATAGACCTTTATTGTAAGAGCATCCCTTATCTGCAATGGAGCATTTTATCAGAAGATAAAAAAACACTGAACTCAAGAATGGTGTTTGCTGTGGACATGACTGGTACAGACATCCGCTAACATTTTACTTGTGAGATTCTGATAGCCGGCCATTTCTCACTGCTGTGGCTTGAGAAGCAAAATCTTCCAGTAGAAGTGCACATTTTTTATAGTATAAATGAGTACATAAAAGGCTTCCTCTGAATGTAGCATGCATATTTAGAATTTTTGTATAATAGCTAAAAATATTAATGTTTACCTTTCTGTTAATTAATTAACTTTCTTTTTATATTTTAATGGATTTCTATGTGCATAGAGCATAGGATATAACTAGGGACTGTGTGGGGATGTAGGAAGAAAGAAAGAGTGCAATTCACTTTGGTTACAGGAGACAGACCACCTATGTATTATAATATCTGGGGACAGGGTTACCTATAGGCCATATCTGTCAAAACAAATACAAATCGTACCACTGATCACTGATCTTTGGCTCAAGATACTACTCTGATACAATGTACACCTATGACCCACCTTTTGTTCCAGTTCTTTATGGACAATCCATGACTTCAAGTAATATCCTGTAACTAATTCACCAATTGGATTTAAATCAGGAAGCCCATTCCTCTCAATAATGTCCCTTCATTCAGCACTTCATTCCTCATATAAGTGCTGAAGTCACCAAGTCTCTCAGTATGAGTACATAGTCATTAGACTGACATCTTGAACACTGAACCCAACTCTGAATAGGTGTTTATGCATACAGACAAGCTTTTCTTTTATTTATGCCAGTTACTGAATTAACCAAGTTATTCAACACTAAAATTGTAAAAATGGTAAGGATATTCAAGTGTTGTGCAAGCACTTAAAGAAACTATGTAAACTAGAGTATTTCTTTATTATGGCTATAATATTGTTCTCCAGGATCCTTAATTTGTAACCTTGAAGAGGAATACAACAAATGAGCCGGTACTGTGCTGTTTGGTCTGTTTGGTAAATCCTTTTCCTGTCTGATATCTTTTATACTAGGTATATGTTACCAGGTTCAAGGATAAAGGAACCAGGGCCTGATAAAAAGCAGCCCTGCAAAAATATATTGTGGACTATATGGCTAACTGCAGAATAAGATGGAGAACAGACATCGAGTTATTGCAATGTTCACCTATGTCAGGCAGTTTAGTCTGTCAGCCGATTTTAAAACAATACATTAGTTTAAAAAAAAAAAACATCCTTTTATGGTCATTGAAAAATAAATTATCTTTAAAAAAATTCAGTCAACTGGGTTATCTGTTCTTTAACAGTAGTAAAATTATGCTCTTCTATCATCTTCCATCATGTCTACACTAGCAGCACAACTTTTAGCAAATATAAAAACAGATGCTGGCCATTATCAATTAAAGTATCCTGCAGATGCAATTGCTACTATTGCTTTTTTTGACAAATAAGAATTTAGCATAACTTTCATATAGCATTCTTCAACTATTTAATATCCTTTTAATTGAATTCGGAAAACTACAACAGTAAAGCTTGCTTACACAGCTTAAGTAACTTTTTACTATGGTTTATCTATAACAAAATGACACTGTTATTCAGTTTACTTAAACATTTATACAATCTGGTTATAAAACTCATGAGCAGAGAACAATTTTTACATTTATTAATTTTATATCATTTGTGTAGAAAAAAAATAATTCCAGAGTACACCATCATTTATGAGGGCAAAAAAAAATGTTTCACTGTTTTACTGATTGCTCATTCGGAACAGAAAATAAAAGTTTTCAAAAATTGCGGGGCAATGCCACTTTTGGGGAGAAGCATTTCTGTCTCTTTGTGCCATTTGATGTATAGAAAAACAGCTCAAAAGAAGATGCACCGGGATTTTTACATGTCTTTTAAAAGAGGCTTATAGAAAACCTTCCAGAGTGGCTGCTCATCCTCCTCAGCTCACCCAGTGCTGCTAACATGTTCTCCTTTACAGCATACAATAGCTTTTATCACCCTCTTAACATTCGATAAACACTGTGTGTCACCACAATCCACTACAGCTTATCATTTCAATTAAATGGCTTCTTGCTTAACTATGAACTTTATTATGCACACTTTGTCACTTTTCCTGTTTAACTCTTTTTACCTACAGTCAGTGCATGCTCCTAAAAAAGTTGCTTTATTCTTGATATTCCAGGAGCACATTTGTCACCACTCCTTTAACAATGTATTACATATTCATTTTCTTGCAGAATAATAAGACAGACATCAGGTTGTTCAACTGCTCTGCTCTGCTAGGTGGTTTATTCTGACAGATATAAACTTTCTTTAATCCACTCAACTGCATGGCTTCCCCTACTGAGCTGGCAGACTCTGTCTCCTGTGTGTGAAAGACTAGGAGATTCTGTCTGCTCTCCAGGAAACTAAAGTGGTGACATGTAAAGAAATTTGGGTAACACTTTATAATAACTTTCATTATTAAAGCATTAATAAGCATTATGCAATACATAACAGATCATGAGTTCATGTTCATTCAAACAGTTATAAATTTCATTAAATGATAATCCATACATTAGGTAATATGCTGTACTTTTAAACATTTAGAAATTATTTAATAAATGGCTAGTAAGGCATTTTTTACCATTTGTTAGCACATTGCCCATGTTGAGGCTACATTCAGTAATGTCTAGCTGATTAGTGACAAATATCTTTAATATTAGTTACATATGTTTTACAGTGGGATGCAAAACTTTCTGTAAATCCAATAAACTTCATTTCTCTTCTCAAATATCACTGTGTGTGTCTCCTATATGATATATTTAACTGACATTTTTTATCGTAACAACCAACGATTTATACAGGAAAATAATGACTATTAACAAGGTTGCCCAAACTTTTGCATCCTACTGTATTTATCATATGCAAGTGTGCTGTTCATGAGATGTGCAGTCTGTAAAACATCTCTTAATTTTTTTTTTTAATTTTATCAAAACTGCAAGGAACAGTTCAATTCAAAAAAATAGTTTTATTTTTCCTAAATATTTAACATTTACACTGTCACGCAAACACATTAGTACACAAATAGAAAAGGCAAAATAATTAATTAATAATAAGTACTATTTGCCAGCCGATGTTAAATCAAATTTTACTAGTCTATGAAATACTATTTATGGAAGTGTATTAGTGCCACAGAGAAGAAAAAAAATACGGACACAGTGAAGAAAAAAAAAGTATGTGTCGATATGTTGATTTTATTCACGACATTTCCACTTTATTCTCGCTGTTTATGTCGAGATTAAAGTCGACATGTTGACTTTATTCTCGTAGTTTATTTTGTCATTAAAGTAGAACATCGTAAACTTCATCTTAAAATCAATGTTTAATTTACCAGATTTTCTAAAACCCCTTCATAAGTTAATGTAGCACATTAAATGCTTTGTGTTAAGTGTTCCCCGACCCATGTTAATCGGTACGTGCTTCCTAAACTGACTTCCTCTTGCACAAAGAATACATTAATTTCATGATATTCCTTCTCTCTGAACATTTAGAATGCTAAGATAAATACTTGATATTATTTTCATGATGAAATGCATTAAAGCAGGTATGAAACATGCACGGTAGTGCTGCTCCCTCACAGTAAGGGGTCCCCAGGTGTACGTTGAGTGTAGAGAACTTTATAGCAGGTGTGACAGGCTCCAAAAAACTGGATGTAGGAACGGGTATTGCACTGTTTTAACTGAAATATTGTGTAAATATTGGGTTCGTGAGCGGGTGGTCCAAGACATGAACACAGAATTCAATAGATGTTCTTCTGAGCGGGCTTTCTTTATTGCATGTGTGCTGTCTCTGTCTGACGTACCACATCCCCAGTTCCTATCTTCCCTTTTTTGAGATTAAAGTGAAAATGTCGAGAATAAAGTTGGCATGTTAACTTTATTCTTGACATGTGCTTTTTTTTTTTCTTCACCGTGTTTGTATTTTTTTTTCTTCTCAGTGGCCCTAATACACTACCTTAACTATTACTTATAGAAGATAGGCAAAAGAAATTTTTATCAGAAAATGTACAGAATATGTTGGTTTAAGAATGAACAAGCTAATCCCTAGACAATTAAAACTGGTTCATTTAATCCTTATTTGTATTTTCTTGAAATGTCATGAAAATAGACTGCCCAGTGCTTCATTATAATACATAATACATTAGCTAAAGTATGAATTATCATTTAATGACATTTATAACTATTTGAATGAACATGAACTCATGATCTGTTAAACATTACATAATGCTTGTTAATGCTTTATTAATGAAAGTTATTATAAAGTATTACCAAAATTTGATCTTTTTTTTAAGGGGAAGGGAGTGACTTTTTCTTAAATAGCATAGCCCTCACATATAGAATACAGTATCAATTGAGAGAAAAGTGAAAGAGGTCTGCAATTAAATTTCAGCTCACTCTATAGGTGAACTCTCTTAAACTCACCAGACTCAAGATTTTCAGCAACCATCAATACACAATTCACAATAATCATAGCTTTTGCATGCTTGACAGCTTAAAATGGAAAAAAGTAAATCTGGAAAATAAATGGAAGAAAAGTTAGAGGCATGCATGTAGGAGCAAAATTCATTTTGATGGAGTTAGAAATGCCCTAAGAGGTATAAGCTTAAAGGAGGCCAACACTTACTTAGATGCCATGTGTGTCTTTATTTGATGATGAACTGGGTAAAAGCTGTACATATACTTTTGAAACTTATTCATTTTCTTTGTTTGAATATTCATGTTTTTTAGTACTATTCTTTTTAAAAAAGAAAAATAATAGCAAGTATTTTTTTGATCCATAGCTAATGGGTTATTCAATGGCTGTTTTATGAGAGGCTGGGGAATACTACTAATGGAATTAATTGCCAAGTTGGCACACTCCTAAGTGCCATCTTCGTTTTTTCATCATGGAGGATAATCGTTCCCTGGATTGTTTTTTTTTTATCAGTATGCTGCTGCTGGAGTATGTGAATTTCCCCTTGGGATTAATAAAGTATCTATCTATCTATCTATCTATCTATCTATCTATCTATCTATCTATCTATCTATCTATCTATCTATCTAATTGTATGATAATATGCAGGCATATTTTATTTTTGATGTGCATTATTGTTTATGTATCACTAGCTGCCATTAAAATGATCGGAGAGACGATAACAATTATTCATGGTCTTAGTTACATTATCCCCTTGGCCTGTTATGGTACTTCCATTGACCTTCCACAGGAACATTTAAAAAAGGACTCATCTCAAAGACTTGTTAAGATAAAAGGAATAATTGGTATAAGCTGACAATTAACATAAAGAGCATGCAATGAGGAAGATGGAAACCTATAAATTACACTGTGAAGGCAACATTTGAGAGGCATCTTGGTTTGAAAATTCTAATTTGCCCTATAATCTTACATTTAAGCACTATTTCACATTACACCTCTTAGATCTCTAAAAGCCCATTAGCAGATGCAATAGCTTATTATTCTCTTTGATAAATAAGTAACTTTTTGGAGCAAATTTAATACTGGCCTTCTTAGTGAAATATTGCATAATTTTCATCATTAAGAAATGGAATATTCAGGAAAAATAAAAGAAACGTTAATCAGTAATAACATTATTTTTATTTAAAATATGTAATTCTGCAAATGCTTTCCAGAGGTGTTAACATTTCATGAGCAGCCATTGCCTGAAAGAACTGTGAAAACAGGTTATTAAAATTCTTCAGAAATTGTACTAATGCCGATTTTGTTATGCTCTTTTACTGTTTTATACTCTCATTGACAGCACTCCTTATATTATGTATATTCCAGTAGTGTCATTATGACAAGCCCTTACAGTCTAAACATTATGATTGAAATATAAAGTTGTGTCACATTCTGCATTTATCAATTATTATTTTCTTTTTGGAAAAATAAAATATGTTGACCTCGGAGGTTAGAGAATAGTTCTAGTTTCTCCAGTGTATAGGGGCAAATACAGATGGGCACAGTCTAGCAATTATCATCCCTTACATGAGGCTTGGTACCTCAAGTTCTAACACATAAAAATATATCACAAATTTACTCTGTACTCAGTGACCGTACCACATGTACTCAATCATAAAATAGGCACAAGAATTAGTGTATTATACAAAATAGACGCAGACATGGAGAGACTGTCTCGTTCCCTTGTTACCATTAAATCAACTCAGATTTTACACACAGTACATTGTATGATGAGCTACTTCTGAAGGTCAGGAAGTAAGTGTCTTTTTCTGTATGAATTGTAAGTTTAAAGTGAAATTCAATCATGAATGTATGCTTTTTTGGATTTTGTTAAAATAGAGGGACCAATGCCATTAGTGTATCTTGCTTTTTTGAAAAAAAGCTCCATCTATTGTCAAGATTTTTTCCCTGTGTAGGCTTAACTTACAATAAAAGCCTTTGTGTTGTGAATTCGAACTCATGCCAATTCCCAGGCACACATCAGGAACAACTGAAGCAAAAGCAGCACTGATTAAATTGCACAGTTTCACACAGGGAGTCAATGGTGGGAATTAAACCCACAGAATTCTGGAAGAGTCAAACATATTAAACACTAAGACAAGCAAAAATACTAATAATACACTTTAACATTTTATTCATAGATAGCATCTCTAAGAGGAGATTAAACTTGTGAACAATAATTACAAAAGTTCAAAGTCTAGTAAAATATAAGCGTACATACTGTATAAAAAACACATACACTCAAAAATTTAACTGACTTGGCCCAATTAATAACTGTAACTTTTAAACAAGTATCACACTGTAACAAATGCCACCTATGAGGGGTGACTTGCTACACCTTATCGACCTAACTATGATGGAGTAAAGTCCAAACATAAGGCCAGCATATTTACTGCACTTCATCCCTTAACAAAAATCCATTTCCAGTATTCTCAGCAAGCAAAACAAACAAACTCTGATCAACATATAAATAATTAAGATGTATTGTGAAACATATAATATAAAATGCAAACATTGCATTTTCAAATCTAAACCAAATCACCCACAAATCTAAACAAATCCAACTTACTATAATTCTTATTAATTTGTCAAATTACATTTCTTATAATTCACAGGTTAAGACAATTCTTTTAAAACAAAAAGTTCAACTTAAATGTAGCCGATTTGAAAACTGGTATGTGTTTGACAGTGAGTACTCCCATATGCTCCAACGGATAACAAAGCAAAAATGCAACCGCATCACTGCACCGCAGAAACAACTACAAGCTGACCACTGCCACGCACAAAGCACCAGTTGCCCAATGGGTGATGCAGGGAACATTATAACTTGGCAACTGACCTGGCCCTGACCCTGCCTGTTTGCTGTGTCTTTATATAGTAGAGTGATAGATCCCGCTATAATAAATAACCCTGTTGTTCCTGTTTTGAGTTGAATAAAGCTGGTTTTGCTAAAGTACTGAGACTCAGAATCATCTTTGGGGTGCAAGACACTAACTCACGCATCACAATATACATATACATATACATGTAAAAGGCAATTTTTTACATATACTTAGGTCAAATATCAGGATATTTTGGAGGGACACAGATAGGTACAGAAACTTTTGATTAATATTTATTCAATTTATTTTTGCAGAATGTGTTATTCACTTGGTTCAGGTGCTAACAAGTTCACAGATAAAATGCAATTACCACCTTCTGAATAACTAATTACATAATGCATACACATGAAGATAAAAGTTTGCTTAAACACACAATAAGACAAAACAGGTACAATCTGTTTAATAAAAATGGAATCTTTTAACCTCTGTCCAATCCAATTGCAGCTCTTCTTCTTACTTCCCAGTCATCAACTATATACTGTCTAGAGCCTAGATCCCTGCTGTTGAAAACTTTACGGCCTGGAATTTTATGGTACGTATGTTGTGCATCTTCAACCAAGAGTCTATTATTATTGCCTCTTGGGTGCCATATTACAGCTAATACTGCTATTCTGCTTGTCATTATATTATCGCAGTATAACATTGTGCTCAAGCACACTATCTGGCTAATAGCATATATTGTTACTGATTTTTTTGTAATAAACTTTGAAAATCATTTTTTTCAACTTACAGTATGTATAAAATTATACTTTTGATATATCAACATCATTATTTGAGCCAGATTTATTATAAGCAAATGATGCATTTAGGATGTCACGATTTAACTTTTCAGCTATCTAAATCGTAGTGTGGATGAAACAATTTAAAGAAGGTATTAGGTGTATTGTGTGATTGAAGAAGGTTAAAGCGAAGGTTAGGGGATCTTAGGATAGTGGTAGGACCAGCAATGATATATGGAGCTGAGACATGGGCAGTAAAGGGTACACAGGAGAAGAGGTTAGATGTGGCAGAAATGAGAATGTTGAGATGAATGTGTGGGGTTACAAGAAAGGACAGAATAAGAATCAGAGGTACAGCAAAAGTGGCAGAGATATCAAACAAAGTACAGGAAAGTAGGTTGAAATGGTATGGACATGTGATGAGGAGAGACGATGCATATTTGAGGAAAGAACTGATGGGGAAGGAAGTACAGAGGGAGAGAAAGTGAGGGCAGCCAAAGCAGTGATGGACAGTGTAAAATGAATAGCCTTGACATACATAAAAAGGTTTGGGGCAGCCACCCATATATTGTCCCTGGCTACAAAAGGGTTTTGATACAGCACTCATGTGCACTATTTTGAGTTCTCCACTGAACTGACTAGTGGAGGAAGCGGGAAGTGATGTCATCTGGCCGGAACTGGAAGTGTTGTTGCATCAGGCAGGTTTCCCATTTTGGGCCTGTAAAGATAACAGAGGTAGGTTTAGTGCACCCTGCCACCCCCTGGCCTGGTGGGTAATTACCTCCACTTGGTACAGTCAGCTCACACCTAGTCGCACGTGTGTGACAAAGGATAAAGTAAAAAAAGAAGGAAAATGGTTTGACTAGCTGGGAGTTGAAGGACCAAAGAGGAAGATGAAAAGGAAAAAGAAATAATTGAAGGAATTAAAACATGTTAGTTTCACAGGTGTTACTGTGGCACAGTTGATGTTGAAGTTGAATCAGAGCACCTGAGTTTTGGATTCAAATTAAAGTTAGAAACGCAAAGTTTAGCCTGTTGTGCCTTAATGTAGGACATGCAAGTAATGTAGGTATGTATGCTTAGCAGACAAGACATAGAATTAAGTTGATTTGTGCCCTTTCTAATGTTGCATGTGCACACTAATACATTGATACTATAACTCCTCCATATGTGTTATCTCTGTTTTTTGCAATCTATAATACTAGATAAATTTGTTTATTTGTATGGCCATTGTTTCTATGTTAATTTTGATCTAATTGGCTTCATGGGAGTGAGAGTGGGACATGCAATGTCCTGGACGCTCCATCCAGGATTGTGTTTTTCTTGCACCTGATTCTGCTGGGATGCATTTATTTTTTTGCAACTGTTTGAGATCTTATAATAAATATCTCCTCAATCTCTTCTGTTGGTGACAGCATCTATGAAATTGTCTACGAAATGTGGTATACTTTAAACTGAACTGTATCTTAAACGCTTCACTTTCCAAGAATTTGACCTGAGGGATCATCCTTACGGAATCAGCTAACAATTTTTAATCAAGCACAATATCTATAACAGGTGTGTACTGTTCCTGGAGGAACAATTTTCATTCTATATTGTGTTCCATCTGAGCCTTGTATTATTTAATTGGGCTAATAAAGCATTTAATCTAAACTTTATTACTTTAATTAAAAAATGTGAAACATGGAGGAATGGCAGGAGAAACACCTGCCAAAATCTGCACTGGATACCTACACTTTTAAAATCTATAAAGGTTGCATTTACTCTGGTTATATTATATGAGTTCAGTCATCGCAGAATTCATGCTTCATTTTACAAATATTTCTGTTCTTCTCCCACTTCCTTTATTGTTCATCTGATCTTCTGAAATTCTGAATTTGTTTTGGAAAAATTGAAATCATTGTTCAATGGCATTCATTAATATGTCAATTTTATCACCACTTTCAGTCCCACTAGTCATTGTTGCAAACTAACTGGATGTAACATTAGCCCCATAAAGAGTTATGACAAGAACCTGTGGTTAGCCCCGCAAAGGCTTACTTTACTCTTCTGATCCTATTAGATCTACACAATAGCCTGCCTAAATACACTAACTTCTTTTTAAATATGTAATTTTTGTTTTATTTTAGAAGAGCAAAACATTACAGCAACATACTACTCAACCAGTCAAATAATAATAACACATATAAGAATTTACTTCAAAATCAATACAGAAAAAACAAAGGGGAAATAAAAATACAAATAAAAAAACAAGATTCAATTGCTCACCCAAGAAAAATATAAAAGGAAGAAAGTAAGATTTAAGCAGAAAAACACATCTGACATTGTAAATATAATAGAAAAATTAATAGAATTAGTCATGAACCTGGCATGCTTATTCTAAAATTATATTAATGTATTCTTGCCATGTTTTAAAAAGATTTTGGACATATCCTCTTAAAGAGAATGTGATTTTGTTCTAATATGAGATAATACAGAATGTCGCTTTCCCACTGAGTTATAGAAGGTGGGTTGGAATTTTTCCAGTTAAGCAAAATAAGTCTGCGTGCTAGTAGTGCAGTATAGAATGTTACAATGGATTTCTTCATACACTAACTGTTAATGAGGAAAATAAATCTCTGGAGTGATGCAAAGTAAATAAGATGAAAGCTAGTGCAGAACATTTTAAATAATTATCTTGAGAATTGGACAAACCAATGAAAAAAACGTTTTCAAAATGGTAAATTTTTCAGTTTGATTTTCAAGATAACTGAAAAAAACTTGACAATCTTACCATATTTCAGGCCAACTTTTCAAGGATGGAAATATCTTCTATAATGTTACATGCTCACCTACTGCCCCATGAAGCCATGAGCTAGTTAAGTTATAATATCAGAACCATTATGGATTGCAGAACATAAGATAAGATCCCTATCCATAAAAATGTTATGAGAAATGAAGAAAGCAAACAATATAATGCACAAAATAGCATGATGACACAATCCAAAGTCTGTAAAACGTTGTACTGATGGGAGTTTTAGATGCAAAATTCTCTGTTTTAATAAGCCACATCATCCTGTACCCAGAAACAGTCTCCAAGTGCTTCTATTCAGTATATCCCGGATTGAACTCAGGGAGCATCCTCACTATCTACCTAAATCATTTTAACTGTCATCTTTCAATCCAGATAGCAAGTGGTGGTGCACTGAGGCACTCCTATTTTGTCCTTAACCTACCCTAAACAGTGAAGCTACCAACTCTGCATAGGAACTGCATTTTGACAGTGTGTACTCATGATTGCATTCTTTTGGTCACTACCTAGAGCTTGTCACTATGGGTGAGGAATGGGAAGTTGACTAACTTTTAAATTGAAAGTCTAGTTCAAAGTCTTAACTCTCATTCAGTTTCCACAGTCAAGTACATTGCTTGCAGCTCAGTGACTGTGACATGAATAGATTGGTCAGTCTAATATTCTTTGCTCTGCACTCACTTGTGAGCAAACAGGGAAGTGCTTGATGGTTCTAATTGTAACAGATGCTCTCTACTAATCTGTAATGAGTAAGCCACCGATCTTGTCACAGTTAATGACAGTCCTTCTCTGTTTGCTCCATACATCACAGTCTGGTGAGATCATGCATTCACTGTCATCCTACAACAACAGAGATGCAGCTGTCAGGCCCCCAAATTGGATAATTTCACAACCACAGCTATGCCTTGATATCCAGTTCTTAAAAAATTTCAAAGAGGCTAGACATAAATACAATAGATTTACTTCTTGTGTGCCTCAGTGCATGGGTAGGTTTTAAAAGGCATTGGGCTATTTTTCGTCAATAGTCTTAAAAGCACAAGACTCCCAAAGCAAAACTATCATTAGAGATTACTACTTAAGTCTAATTCTGCACTAGTGTTGTAAATAGTATGAATCATCTCTCAGACCCCAAAATCAGATGTTACAAACAGTTCTCAGACCCCACTTTGAATGGAGTTTTCCCACGTGTGGCCCAACACTCTTTATTTTGTCTTCTTGTTCGTACAACTAGCAACTGTTTTATTTGCTGATCTACAAAAAAACATTTATTGTGATACATTCATTAATGTCAGTCTCTCTCAATTCGGTATGAAGTATGTGAGAAGAAGAGGCAAACAATGCATTTGTTGTGCTGAAGAAAAAGTCTTAACTGATTAATAAATTCAGCAGAATTTATTTATCAGTTTATATATATACAGTATATAAGGTCAGGGGTTGATGAAGTGTCCTTTCTCCCTCCTCTTCAGATCACCAGAAGGAAAGACAATCTAAACCCCAGCTAGGTTTGACTTCCATCTCCAGACCACTCCCTCTTACTGACCTCACTTCTGCTTGTTCCCTGTTAGACCCTTTCCTTTTTCTGTTGTGTTCTTTTATTATATACTGTATATATATGTCATTTTATTAAAGTGCCTTCGGTGGTAACCTTCAGATTCAATTGCCTTAATAATAATAATTATAATAATACATTTTATTTATATAGCACCTTTCCCATGCTCAAGGCCTTCTTCACTCTTTGTTACTCCTTCTCTAGGACATCTCTGTTTTGTTAGTGGAGTCCTGCAAAAGCCAATAAAAAGCCCATGTAAGACTGCTTGGTAAGGTGGAAGTGTATATCCTCCTCTAGCTTTTAACAGTACTACATTCTAAAATTCCAAGTTATATAAGTTGTGTATTATCTGCCCCAACAACAGTGCCAACACAAGGTCACTAGATAATTTACTTTTCTTTTGTCATTGTTTACTGGGAAGTTATAATGATCCTGGATACAGAATGTATTTTTCATGATATCATCCGGTTTAGTCAGAAGACTTTTCAAGCAGTTTTATGACTTCAACATCTAAGCTGGCTCCTTGAGACAAGTACTTTTGGATTTTACTGTAGGTGATGTGTCTCAAAAAATCCTGTATCACTAAACATTAGTGATGAGCAAGCACCAAAGTGTTTGGGTGTTCGGTCCGAACACATCGCGATGTTCGTGTGCTCTACTGAGCACCCGAGTATAATGTAAGTCAATGGGAGACAACCAGACACCCCCTGCTCTGAAGAGGGGAGGGTGCCTGGTCCACTGGAAAAGGTCAGAAAGTGACAGAAACACCACCCATGTTAATCGGAGTCGTGCAGGTCTGTCAGGTGGATGACAACATTTAACAAGCGGAGAGGTATGTACTTGCGACAAGAACAAGTTGAGTAACTTGAGAAAAAGAGAGGACTGGGCAGTCCTAGGGGTGCCAGTCGCCAGATAGCATCATAGACATGTTCGGTATGTTCTCCGAAAGCCCATTTTTAATGTTTTAAAAGTCTGGACACTTAGCGCTGCTCCTGGTCATTCACATTCCGTGATTGTCCTCCTGATCAGTGATGCGCGGTGAGGTTAATGGCTGGTGAGGCACTGACTCCTTTAGAGTCCGTCATATTTACAAATATATGAACCCAAAAGAGCAGCTTATTCACTATTCGATTGGCACCCAGCGTGCACATTGACTACTGGTTACGTTTCATATCTCATCAGCATTTACATTTACAGTGACAGGAGAAAGCGCATTTGATCCTCACCCTTCCGTGTGCTCTAAATTTGCTGTTGCAATTCCACAATTCAAACTCATTCAATACAAATGAAAGCATAGAGTCACATGGCTACTGGCATTACAGTGAGGGCAGTACTTACCTGCCCCTTGATTGGCTGTCTCCAACCTGCGAAACGTGCGGGGCGGATGACTCGAGCATGGCGCACGAGCACATGTGGTGCTCGTTTGAGTAGTGCCATGCTCCGAGCATAGTGATGCTCGAGCCGAACACATGTTCGGCCGAGCATGCTCGCTCATCACTACTAAACATGTTACTTTAAAAAGGTGAGAGTATTAAACCACACTACTAAAACAGGTATAATTAATGGCATGATTATACTGTACCTGTATACTTCCATAAATGACTTGATGATCAGTTCAGTATTATATTCAGTTTACCATTAAGTTTAAATTTAGTGCTTGCAACAAATGATATGACACAAATGCTGCATGTGGTGTAAATCATTTATTCACTCTTCACATGAGTTTCTGATATTAAACTTTTTTCAGTAGTAATCTCTGATTATTAAAATGACTAAGTCTTCTTAGATTTGCCAAATGGAAATTCAATTAAACTCTCCTGAAAAATAAACACTTTCGTAGTCAGTATTGAATTAAATTCAAAGTCTTTATTTTCACACAAAAAATAACTTACTTAGATCTCAACATAGTAGAAAAAGCTACAGTCATCTTCAAAGTTCTTAGATTACTTTGCAAGAAACACTATCCCTGAACCTTGTCTACAAAAAGAGTAATGAAATTCAAATTCTTTACACCACAGAACTAGTTGGAATGAATAAGTTGCTCAACAATTTCTCTTTTAAAACAAAAATAGTATGTTAAATGATCTTCAAAGTATGCAAGATTGACTATTTTTATACTATTACTTCAAGTCCTTTTCCTTGTATCTTGTTAGGAACATTGCGTTCTCATAGACTTTGAAGAAGCTGTGTTCCCCCTACATTATACAATTACAATTGTTTTTACAATACAGTTCTTTGAAACAAGAAGAAACTTGGTTACAAATAAAAAAGATAAGAATTAACCAAAGCAAAATACAGTTAACCTTCAATACATGAGACAGTATTATTTAATAGTACATTATTATTGAAGAACACAGAACTGTCAGTATTGCTGTGAACCACATTGCCTGCATTGGAAAATAAGTATTCAGAATTGATTTAAGCACTGGGTACACTTACAGACTTCTTAAAAGCTATGCACAATGCAGCTATCTCTCGTACACCATAATATTCTTTTTGTTGTCACCCTTATTTTAATGCAAGAATACTTTACAATAAGTGTGGTATAGAACTACAGAGTATACAAAACATTACATAATATTTCATATCAAACTCAACTTCAATTTGCCTTCAGATATATGTAAAATTGGAAAACTTGTTACAGTATCTATCATTTTATAGGCAAATGATAAGTGAAATCACAACCATATAAATAAGCTTGGTCTCCTTGCAAATCGATTGCTTGACCTTAGTCATAGGCCAGGTATTGTTCTAGAAAAATGAATACAGTATGCTGTTCTTAGAAGTGATGTTCGATTGTGGGCATAATCAGTGACCATTTGAAAAGGTTACTTAAACCTAAAAAAACATATTCTAGACCTTAAATTTAATATATACTATTCTGACTCTAACATATATTTAAATGTAAATGTAACAGCACTAATCTGCATGGAGGAAGCAGCCATCAGACCCCCTGCTGTAAATGCTTCAAGATTTATTTTCATGCTTGCCTCAATTATGCATCAGCACAGTGAAGACAATAATTACAGTTAAAGCATTGTAAAAATTCAATGTTCTGCCAGAATGTTAAGTTTTCCTCTCTCATAAAGACTACAAAAGTTATCCAAAATGTTGATCTCCTGATTAGACAATTCTGTGTTGCCCTACATCAAGAACTCCCCATCTTTCATGCAACTTCCAGCTTTGGCAATACTACTTGGTTATTTTTATTAAAATATTATTGAATTATTAATTCATCTGCAGAAAGAGATGGCAGTATGGATTGCACAAACCAAGCCTGCAGCTATCACATGTGATGCACAATGCTGCTGGACACTCCCTGATGATAAACATCCAAGTCAAACATATAGACTGTTATATTTTATTATTTTTGTGAAATGCATCTGTTCCAGAAGGCAAATGCAAGTAAGAATTCTATTATTCTAGTGATATCTGACAAATGAAGCAATTAAACTGTAATGTCAAAAAATGAACCCATAACCACACTTAGCTTACATACCTGGGCTACCTGAGTCCAAGCTGAGCTGTACATCTCCAATATACAAATACAGAGAAGAGTATTGACAGTTAATTAGGTAATTTAAATTAAAAAAAAAAAATAAAATAAAATGATGCCACACTTGTGCTATGCATCCGGCAATCTCTTACAGGGATTAAAAATGAAACTTAAAATTGCCATCTTGAACAAACAAACTTCTATAGTGGGGAAAATGTAATGTAACAGCTAAAGATATATGACTGTATGTTTGTAGGCTCTGAATGGTAATCAATGAAGATTGCTTATTCTAAGTGTTTACAGATAAGAAACCATTAGTGTTTACAGATATGTGCACAGTACAGAATGACAACATGAAAAATGTCTGGAAGTTGACATGTTAATGTGGACTATCTTGAAGTACCTGGGATTAAAAAATCTGCAAACAAAAATACCTCTTAAAAAACAGTTCAGATATTCTGGTCTCCAAAGGAACATATTGCTTCTAGCAATCTTAGACCCAGAAGGACATTTGAGAAACGTTTTCTTTTAAGATCTTGCTTCTTGCTTTAATATGGTGTGGTTTACATCCCTTGTTTAAATAACTAGTGTATACATAAATGTTATAGTTTGACTAACAGTATTCTTGCTTTAACTTAATGGTAGAATATATTTGATTCTATATACTTATATAATTAGTTCTTCAATATTTAATTATCTACTTCATTTTCATATAGAAAAACTGCTAAATGTTTATATAAAATAGAATATTTTATTATATGTCTTTGGCAGAATATAATATCTTAGCACTCTGTCTTGTCTGGAAATATTTTTCATATATTTATTGAAGTCTCGAGTTTCTTTCTGGTCTCATGGGAGCTGAGCAGGGTGCCACCTCAGTTGTCTGCTTGGAGTGACTGAAGCCTTAGAGATAATGTGGTACTATGTGGATAGCCAGATCTGGAAAGCCACTTACTGAAAATTCTGGAACACAGATTTTTAGGCAGTATTAGCTCTTGCACTTATTGCTGTGTTTGCCAGGTCTCCTCATGTCTACAGCATGTAAAGAGGGTGCAGGTGGTACTTGGTAAGAAGGATCCAATTTCTACTCAATATATTGATGATAATTAGACTTCTTGTGAGACTACCTAAGAGAAACATAAAATGTGTCCTGCACTTTTTTGGTAAATTAGAAGTTCAGTTTACATGTCAGATATCATGGGATCGAGTAAATTGGGCTTACTTTGTCACCAAAAGCAAACTTGGTTCCATTACCTTGAGCTACAAAGTAAATGGCAACTAAAGCAGTGAAAGTACCAGCAATCACCACCTTCCAAAAATAAACAAATAAATAACTACATTTAGCATTCTGTTCTGAAAGTGATAACAGCAATTTTCCAAAAATATTTAAGGTTATGATGGCCAAGAATTTTTTTTCCTTTTCTTCTCAAAATAAAAAAATCTTTAGCTGGTATGGGGCAATTAAGGGCTACTTAAAAAGTTGTTTTGCCACTTGTTCATTGATTTCATTACCTTCGTAAGTAAGCTCAATACTTGATAACCCATTGTTTTAGTATGTATCCATATATTTACACCAATCCTTTTAGTGAACAGATTATTGTGCTCATGCACACATAGCCAATTTGGAGTTACCAATCAACCTAACATTTATGTGTGGATGAAAACCGATGAGGGCCTAAATAGTAATTAAACTAGGATTTAAACATAAATCTTTAACATTATGACAGGGCACTACCATTGTGCTACTGCAAGAAAATGTGTCACATGTAATTATATTAGATCTGGTAAAAGACTGAAATGTGGAAGAAGGAAACACATATAATGAAAAGCTGATATTTTGCGGTGGGGTATGAAAATGGTTACTAATCTAACAGAGTACCAAAAAGACTTCCACTGCAGAGCTAGACATATGTAAACTCAAGATGCTCATCATGCTTTTTGACAGAGTGGTTTATGGTTTCACATGTCCCATGGGCACTGTATGTTAGGGTAGGTGAAAAATAAAAGTAAAAAACAAATCCAGATGTAGAGAGAATTGATTTTTATACAGATCACTGGAAACCCGATAAGGCATGAAGGATAAAATCATTCCCCTCAAGTGTTTCTGTTCCATTTGCTTCTAAGATTAAACACATGAGCTGTTTTGTAAGCTTCTCTGGATTCATAACGGAAACTAGAACCTTACAGTGACACTTTATTGTGAAAGTCGGATTGCTGTCAAGCAATTAATTTTGGGAGCCAGATACATTAACTCATACTGCAGTTCCCATGTGGGTCTATTCTTTCCACTTATTGGGATCTGTAAAATAGAAGAACTTAACCTCAGTTATGCTTTTGACTGTTCTGATGTAATTTGGTAAAAAAAATACTTCTTTATGAATTTGCAGGAGCAATTTGTTACATATTTTTTTTTATCTTAATTACTTCTTCATTTTAAATGAGAAAAATGTTTTATCGATGCATATAAATCAATTGAAATCATGTAAATACAGTATAATCTACATGAGCAATGGTGACTTTATAGATATGAAATGGCCGAATGGTTGTCTGGGATGCCAAATTTAAAAAAGAGAAGCAAACACATAAATCCATCTATCTACCATATAATAAAACACTATGTCTGTGTGTCCAGTCCCTTTGAGCAATCTGATTGGTCAGTTTGCCTTTGGTGATGTGAAGAAATAGAGAAAGTATGAGTGTGAGATGCACTAGGAGGAGTGAAGGCATATGAGGAAGGTTGAGAGAGTCACCTTCAAAGACATGATGTATAAAACCAGACAGGAGGTGAGAAAGTTGCCTTGAAAATGAGAGTGGGAGCGCTGGGGAAGAGATGTTCACACATGCAAATACAGAGGGAAGGTGCCAAAGGTACATATAGGGCATGAGATAGCAAACATTTTTTTAATTATTCTATTACCAGTCTTCGAAAGGTACCGTGGCTAGTAAATAATCAATTCAACACTTCACAGAAAGACCATGAACAGTTTGGGTTTCCTTTCAATAATTACCAGGCCTTCCTTCTAATAAGGTGCAATATATACATTTTAAATTAATTGATAAAAAACACTGATTTTAAAATCATACTTAATCCAATATAGGATGTTTGTTAGTCATATACAGCCAAATTCAAGTGTAAGGCAGAAACAAAACCTAGAGGTGACATGAGTATGTTACAGCATGTCATGTACACAGTCATGCTTGGCTATTTTGAAGTTACTAGTTACATATACTGTATGTAAATAAAATATAATAATTCACTTTATTTGCCATATACAATTTCTTGCCTTAGGAACTGATCATTTTTACATACTGCAGCTTACTCTCCAGAGTCAGAAAGAAAACCTTGGGGTCAGAATGCAGGGTCAGCTCATTGTACACCACCTTTGGAGGAACTGAAGATTAAGGGCCTTTGTCAAGGGTCCAACAGAGTAGCATTCCTTCTGGAACCAGCATAGATCCCTTAGCCAGTGAGCCACTACTCCTTCTATTTTACCTTTATAATTAAACCAATGGGAAAAATGTGCAATTTACATACAGAAAGTGAATGGATCAGAAATTCTACTCAATTTTATGAAGCTGTGTGGTATCATAGTTAACCAATGTGCCATTTTGCCATTAAAAGAAAACTCAATTTATTAGTTAAGAACAACATTCATAAAGTACGATTTCTCAGAAATATGCATGCAAGGACAGAAAAAGTTAGTTATGTTTATAAGATGAACATTAAATATACTTGTTCATGGCTATCCTCTGACATTTAAAAAACTTTAACCAGTTGCTATAGATAAATTGGCTATTGATAACTGTTCACATATTAATGAGTTTGTGCAAGTGTGAATATATTGTTCAATAAACTGGAATGTGGAGCTTTTCTCCTGCTACTCTAGTTTCGTCCATCATCCTTGCAGCAGAAAATACCTATTGCATGTGATTATGTAAGTACATGTTCTTTGTTGCTAAATTAGACCCAATGAGGGTTCAGATACTAGAATCCATGAACACTTCCTATGAGACAAGCCAGTATAACATCTAGAAGTTAAAAATGCTGCTTATACTAATTAAAAAAAAAATCATCTGTTCACTTTCAAACCTGCTTAGAAGGTTAATAATTAACCATAATTATGATGTTGTCCAACTACTAATCTGCAAACTTTTGAATTATTTGTCTTAAATTCTGTTCTTAAAGGGCAGCATTGGCTGCTGTTTTTTGTCCAGGGTTCTGGATAAGACTATAAATAGTGGCAAATTCTATGTCCTGATTACAATTCTCTCTCTATTTTTATTATTCATTTGCCTATTACAAAAGATTTTATCAAAAACTAGCTGTGCTACCCATTTGAGATAGGTTGAAGTCATAAGCAATTCATGTAGACCTCAGCATTAACATTTGCAGTGCAACATGCAATGCATAAGTCATTTGGTATGATATTCTTTAAGGCATTGTTAATGTTTGTGATGTGACATCTATTGGAATGACAAATGCAATGCACTTTATTACTAATAATGTTTGTGATGCCCTATCTTTTCAAATGGCAGAGACATAGCAACCAGACAGAAACACAGATGGTTATTAATATAGTTGGTGTTCAGTGATTAGAGCTCTTGCTTCATGAATCATTTACTCTGGGTTTGAATCCCTACCCAGTGGCTTTTTTTTTTTTTGAAGTTACCATGTTGTTCCATGTCCATGTGGATTTTTGTCGTAGTTCTCCAATTGTCCTCCCACATCTCTAAGATATGAGTTCTAAGTTATTTGGTGATTTTAAAGCAGTTCCTTGTGAGTTTCTATATGTTTGGTGCTGGATTGAGAGCTTCCCAGTCCAGGGCTAGCTTGTTCATTTTACCTAATGCTGCGAGCTTAGGCTTCCTCCGACCTCCTGAATTAAATTAGGTTTTAGAATACATATTATGCCGTCTATGACAACTGAATTGAAAAACCAATTTGGGCTTATTATGTCCCCACATGTGTATTGCAGTATGAAGGAACAGTCATTGTAGTCACATTAAGGTAGCATGCTGACACAGTGATAAGTGTCCCTTCCTCACTCATGCCTAAGCAACCGTACCTAAGCAAAAATTTCAATTTCAATCCAATCAGTCAAAGCATTTTTGATATTTTGGGATATTAACAGTAGTTTTTCTATTGTTGGAATGTTTTAATCCATAAATGTTGATATATCAAAACTTTCTTTCTTAGCAGATGCCTGCTGTCCTAGATGTACAATCCTGCCAAATTTCAGCTTTTTTAACTAATCAGGAAACAGTGTTTTTGTTGATGAATGAGTGAGATATATAAAGAGACTAAAATGTAGACATTCAAGTAAAAAAGACTAAATAAGTCATGTCAGCCTAAAAGAAGCAAAAGTGCCATTTTGACATAACCAAAGTAGGCAACGGGAAACATGTACTTAATTATGTATACAAATACATATTATCCAGTATAAAAATATTTCAGGGTTCAATGTAACATTGTATTTTGATAAGCTATTTCCAAAGATAGCGGTTGACTAGAATTTCCACTCATCAGTGTTGTGTTCCCATTATACTGTATACATATATAAAACAACAGGTATATAGTTTGGTCATTTACACTTGGTTTTCATTTTGTTTTTAATGTTGTACACCAGGCTCAGTGCCAGTATAGGACTGGGGTGGACCCAGTTTTTTAGGTTAGCTGTTTACTTTTTTCTCAAATGAAAATTAGACTATACAGTATAAATGCATTTATACTCCCTTGATTAAAATATCAGTTGATTATAAACTTTCACAGGAAAATCGCCAGTATTAATTTTATCACAAGAAAAGTTAATTAAACTCTTAAAAAAAGTTTTTGGAAAGTGCATATCTGGATAGTGATTATACCGCATACATCGTACGATTGACTTACACTGTTACCAATCAGACCTGTTCAGCACATGTGACTATAATAGGAGGCTATCAACTAGTAATTTACTGCAGTTAGTATTCGAGGTGCGGCTTGTTGGAGGATAGTGTGAACTCTGTTTTGACAAACAACCCTTTTCTGTTTTACTAGCTGCATGTGGACTCCTTTGCTGTTTTACTCAATTGGTGAACTTCCAGAGGTGTCTGCTAAATGGGCTGGGACAGGTTGTATCTTGTCAGAGATGGATGTGTAGTCAAGTGCAGCTGTGGCACAAATTGAGCAGGACAGGGTGGAATCTGCCTCAGGCAAATGTATGGTAACTTGTTGTTTAATGTATAACGTACCACAAAACTGAGTTTGTCTGCGTGGGTTGAATGAGAAATGAGGTGCATGCACACAACGAAAAAAATTTAAAGTGCATGAATGTGTCATCTCACCAAATTGCAAATCACATACATCTGCCAAAGAATTCACACCAACTCCCATAGCTATGGTTGAGCATGAGCAGAGTGTAGTTCCATAAACACACGTTTTTCATAGTAAGAACTGAAGTGCATGCAAGTGCTGAAAAAACTTAAAAGTGCATGCATCCATCATCTAATGGCTGTGAATAAGCAAGAGCAGAGTGGACTGCTCCAGTCATACACACACAAACAGATCTTTTGTTTGTATATGTTGTGGAATATGGCCGGCCATTCATCCCGGCCAACACCGTCAGGTGGAGCCCTCCCTATGGCATGGAGGTGCCCCGAATACCAGCAGGGAATTATGGACAATGGAGTTTTCATCCATAGCCCTGCTGGATACCACAGGGGCCGCTAGATGGAGCTGCAGGGAGGAGCCAAGAATATTTTCCCTACGCCCCGGAAGTACGTCCGAGTCACATGGGCAAGAGGAATGACGTGCTTCCGGGGTGAAGAAAAAGACTTTATCCGGGTCAGGGAATATAAAAGGACTCTCAGACGCTGAGCTGGGTGGAAGGGTGGCAACGCGTTTGGGAGTGGTGGATTGGTTTATTGTGATTATTATTGTGTTTATGAGTATTGTGGAGAGGTGGGTGCTTTGTGCACGGTATAGTTCAAAGATAAATTATATTTTGACTTTTATCTGGTGTCTGGAGTCAAATCTGAGGGTTCAAGGAAGCGATAGCGCCCCCTATCTGTCACAATGTCTAATTACTGAAAGGAAACAAACAGAAGTGCAGAACGGAACAGAGTCTGACGTCAACACTGAATTTCGGTGATGCCCTAAAGGCAACTAAAAACCCTGCCGCTGGCTGTGTTCATTTTAACACTGGGCTTGTTACCAATGTTACTGCTGAGTGTGCTGGGAAGTTTAAATCTACCCAACTGACAAATGTCAAAGGATAGACCAAGTCATAGATTTGTCTGATATTCATGAGCCACCAGCTCAATCAGTATTAAAGTTGCCAACTGTTACAGCCAGTAAAGCTTTGCGGCTCATTGATACAATACAGGCTGGAAAGCAGAATATTGAGTGATGTGACTTTGACATCTGTGTAATAGACTGAATGTAATAGCTGAATGTAGACTAACCTGTGTATTTAAAGACTGGAAATACATGCATCTGATATACAATTACACAAACTGGCAAAACAGTAATTGAACTGTTTGCTGCTATATAATGCTACTGGTCACAATTATAAAGGAAATTATTTTGGCATTTGTGCCTTGCAATGGGTGGGTATTTTGTACATATAATCAAAGGGTAGGCAGTCAGTTATCTTCACTATGTGCAAGTGGATTTACTTTTATGTTAATAAAAATCATTCAAACTTGAGCTGCAAAAAAAAAAAAGATGATGCCATGTGTTTTAAAATGAATGTATATTTAACATTAATAAAATTAACAATAGAACCATGACAAATTTAGGCCCACCCTTGTATGAAATCCTGTACTGTACACTACAAATTATGTCGTATATTGCTAATACAGCATATGGCATCAATAAAGTACTGAATAACAATTAAAGCTCTTGGCTATGTTTGCATACTCTATATATTGAGTTGAGGCCACATTATTTCCTGTTTGGAAGGGCAGGCTATTTGCATTAATGAACAGAGATACCTAATAAAGTGGCCACTGAGGGCTTTTGATCCAAACATACTGCTTAATAATTTACATTTTGCAAAACTGATTAATATGTTTTATGTTTACAATACTGTCTGTTTCTAAACATGAAGCTATATTGTAAAATCTAAATACACAGTAGTTGCAGATAAGTTTTTCTTCCTTTTAAGGAATTATTAGATTTTCTATCCTTTGAGGACATTTGTGGTAGCACTGCAGAAGTGACAAGTGCAACTGCTTTAAAATGCAATATCGGAAGTAAAGAGAAATAATTGTTTTCATAACACAGCCTTCAACAACTAATTAGCAAAAAATACTTCTCACATCCATCCATCCATTATCCAACCTGCTATATCCTAACTACAGGGTCACGGGGGTCTGCTGGAGCCAATCCAAGCCAACACAGGGAACAAGGCAGGAAACAAACCCCGGGCAGGGCACCAGCCCACCGCAGATACTTCTCACACTTCATGTTAAATAAGTTTGTGCCGTTTTAAATAGCAAAAAACATGCTGTTGGCATTGGCAGCCTGCATAAAATTAATAAATGAGAACTGATAAATGCTGGGAAGTTGGAGCTAAATTTCTGTATTTTCAAAATGATGCACTGATTATGATGCAAAGAAATCCATTGTGTTCCACAGACTTTATTGAAGAAACCAATTTCACTGGCAAAACAGGAAAGATGCTAAATAAGCCATTGCAGGCTGCGTGCTAATAGCATCCGGCAGATAAATATGTGCATGTACAATTTCATCAAGGCAAACTAAATGCACAGCTTGGGACATACTAATTTATGAGGGAAACAGGCTGCAAATTGGTTTCACTAAGCAAATTAATTTGTGTAGATGTAAGATATCAGTCAGATAGTACTGGGAATGCAGATAAGGGGTTAAGCAGGTTTAAATTCCAACACTTACTCACTGTGTGATTTTTTTCTTTTAATTTAGCCATTGTGGGACTCGATGCAGTTCTTAACTTTTCAGTAAGGGGGACTGAAATATCTTTGAATGAATGATCAAAAGAAAATAGAGCAATAGAAACAGAAACACTAGATAGACAGATAGATAGATAGATAGATAGATAGATAGATAGATAGATAGATAGA
>JANRMT010062861.1:51438354-51454747 GCA_026402145.1 Polypterus bichir lapradei | reverse complement strand
AGATAGATAGATAGATAGATAGATAGATAGATAGATAGATAGATAGATAGATAGATAGATAGATAGATAGATACTTTATTAATCCCAAGGGGAAATTCAGATAATCCAGCAGCAGTATACTGATACAAAAACAAAACAAACAATATTAAATTAAATAGTAATAAAAATGCATGTAAAAGCAGACAACAGCTTTATAACTTTGAGTAATAAAGCAGACAATAACTTTGAGTACTGTTAGCATTTACTCCCCCAGGTGGAATTGAAGAGTCGCATAGTTTGGGGGAGAAATGATCTCCTCAGTCTGTCAGTGGAGCAGGACAGTGACAAAAGTCTGTCACTGAAGCTACTCCTCTGTCTGGAGATAACACTATTCAGTGGATGCAGTGGATTCTTAATGATTGACAGGAGTTTGTTTAATGCCCTTCGCTCTGCCACAGATGTTAAACTGTCCAACTTTACTCCTATAATAGAGCCTGCCTTCTTAACAAGTTTGTCCAGGCGTGAGGCGTCTTTCATCTTTATGCTGCCTCCCCAGCAAACCACCGCGTAGAAGAGGGCACTCGCCACAACTGTCTGGTAGAACATCTGCAGCATCTTATTGCAGATGTTGAAGGACGCCAATCTTCTAAGAAAGTATAGTCGGCTCTGACCTTTCTTACAAAGAGCATCAGTATTGGCAGTCCAGTCCAATTTATCATCTAGATGCACTCCCAGATATTTATAGGTCTGCACCCTCTGCATACAGTCACCTCTGATGATCACGGGGTCCATGAGGTGCCTGGGCCTCCTAAAATCCACCACCAGCTCCTTGGTCTTGCTGGTGTTAAGGTGTAAGTGGTTTGAGTCGCAACATTTAACAAAGTCTTTGATTAGCTTCCTGTACTCCTCCTCCTGTCCACTCCTGATGCAGCCCACAATAGCAGTGTCATCAGCAAACTTTTGCATGTGGCAGGACTCCGAGTCGTATTGGAAGTCTGATGTATATAAGTTGAACAGGACCGGAGAAAGTACAGTCCCCTGTAGCGCTCCTGTGTTGCTGACGACAATGTCAGACCTGCAGTTCCAAAGACGCACATATTGAGGTCTGTCAGTAAGATAGTCCACGATCCATGCCACCAGGTGTGAGTCTACTCCCATCTCAGTCAGCTTATCTCTAAGGAGCAGAGGTTGGATGGTGTTGAAGGTGCTAGAGAAGTCCAAAAACATAATTCTAACAGCACCACTGCCTCTGTCCAAGTGGGTGAGGGATCGGTGTAGCATATAAAGGATGGCATCCTCCGCTCCCACCTTCTCCTGGTATGCGAACTGCAGAGGGTCGAGGGCGTGGCGGACCTGTGGCCTCAGGTGGTGAAGCAGCAGCCGCTCCATGGTCTTCATCACATGTGACGTCAGAGCAACAGGCCGGAAGTCATTCAGCTCACTAGGACGTGATACCTTTGGGACTGGGGTGATACAAGATGTTTTCCAAAGCCTTGGGACTCTCCCCTGTTCCAGGCTCAGGTTGAAGATGCGCTGTAGAGGACTCCCCAGTTCCAAAGCACAGGCCTTCAGCAGTCGTGGCGATACACCGTCTGGACCTGCTGCTTTGCTGGCACAAAGTCTTCTCAGCTCTCTGCTCACATGGGCTGCAGTAATTGTGGGTGGGGATGTCTCACCTATGCTGTTATCAACAGAAGGATGGTTGGAGGATGCAGTACTCCGAGATGAGAGTGGGTTAGGGTGATCAAACCTATTAAAGAAGTTGTTCATTTGGTTTGCTCTCTCCACGTCTGTCTCGATGGTGGCACCCCGCTTCGAGCTGCAGCCAGAGATAATCTTCATCCCATCCCACACTTCCTTCATGCTGTTATTCTGCAACTTCTGCTCCAGCTTTCTCATGTACTGCTCCTTCGCTGCCCTGAGCTGGACTCGTAGTTCCTTCTGCACGCGCTTGAGCTCATGCTGATCACTGTCTTTAAAAGCCCTTTTCTTCTGGTTCAAAAGGCCTTTGATGTCACTTGTAATCCATGGCTTGTTGTTAGCATAGCAGCGTACTGTTCTTACTGGAATTACAATGTCCATACAGAAGTTGATGTAATCAGTTGTGCATTCAACAGCCTCTTCTATGTTCTCACTATGTGACCCCAGCAATATATCCCAGTCTGTAGTTCCAAAGCAGTCTCTCAGAGCCTGCTCTGCCTCAGGGGACCACTTCTTGAATGATCGTGTGGTTGTAGGTAGCGCCCTCACTCTTGGTTTGTAGTGAGGCTGAAGCAGAACCAGGTTATGATCTGCTTTCCCAAGCGCAGGCAGCGGGGTGGCGCTGTATGCGTCTTTAACGTTTGCATACAGTAGGTCGATAGTCCTATTTCCCCGGGTGCTACAGTCCACATACTGGAAGAAGGCAGGTAATGTTTTATCCAGCATTACATGGTTAAAGTCTCCAGCGATTAGCACAAGTGCCTCAGGGTGCTGCGTTTGTAACTTAGCAACTGCAGAATGGATGAGGTCACTCGCTATCTCCGCGTTCGCTTGAGGGGGGATGTAAACAATAACAACAATCACGTGTCCAAACTCTCTGGGCAAGTAATAGGGACGCAGACTTATGGCCAACAGTTCGATGTCCCTGGAGCAATTGGAGATTTTAACGTTTACATGTCCTGAGTTGCACCACTTTGTATTGACATAGAGAGCGAGTCCTCATCCTTTCTTCTTCCCGCAGGTACTTGCGTCTCTGTCCGCTCTAACTGTGCTAAACCCGGGTTGCTCCACGTTAGCATCTGGGATGGTAGTTGTTAGCCACGTTTCACTAAAACACAGCAAGCTGCATTCTCTGTAGGTTCTGACATTTTTCACCAGCACAGCCAATTCGTTGATCTTATTTGGTAATGAATTCACATTTCCTAGGATCACAGAAGGCACCGACGGTTTATAACGCCATTTTCTCTCAAGTTGCCTGGCTTTTTTCTTATCTTTTATCTTTGCACCGGCTCGGCTGCCCTGATATCGTCTTCTTACCTCGTCGGGTAAACAGGGAACCACACCGGCATGAGCATTTCTTCTCAGTGCTTTAAGTTGACTACTTGAATAGGCGAGTCTCGGAGTGTAAAAATCCATATCAAGTAGTAAAAATAATAAAAAGTGTCCAGGGAGCGATTCCACATAAAAGAAAGTGGTAGAAGTGATCAGCGAAATAGAGGAAATAAATAAATATTATTTATGAGGAGGACATTAATATTCCCTTTGGTTGCAGAGTCTTAGGCTCTGTTATTTTTCTTCAGTCTATAGATTTTAATTTTGTTTATTACCCTCTATGTTCATCAAGATCCTACAGCAAATGTTATTTTATGGCTTAAATATGCATATGATGATTACTAAATCTCTAGATCCAATGCTTGTAAAACATTTTGATAGTTGCAAAAAGCATCAACTTGAATTTCTAATTCAAAAAGAGTCAGTGTACCCTTCAGCTGGCTACACTACATTAGCTTCTTGCCTGCTTTAGACTTATACTCTTCTAAGATCTTTGGTGGCCAGCCTTGTCATTGTTTTGAAGTCCCATTATGTATGCTGTCCTAGACCCCAGTATACAGTATAAAGGTCTGTCACTCTTTTTTGTACCCCAAAGCTTCAAAGTTCACAATCGTCTCACATCTGCAATGCAATGCATAACCTCACAGTTTCCATCTTAGCAACATGAAAATCTTTAAAAAAACGTGAAAAGTAATGGTTTAAAAGGAAAATGTTTATATTTCCTGCATTTTCTGAAAGTCTACCGTTACTCTATGTTTCTTATCATTAGGATGGGAAAGAAATACCTCATTGTAATATTTTTCAAATCATGCATTTCTTTCCTTTTAAAATGTCCAATGTATTGGCTATTGGCTGAAAATAAAGCCATATTGGTTTTGCAAAACAATGCTTTCTCTGAACAACAGCCAAAATAAATATTATTTTTGGATAAAATATAAAACAATAAAAAAAGATTAGCTTTATAACAATAAGACACAAAATAACCATTTAAAACAACACAAATGTGTAATTTATAACTGAAGTGAAACATATCTCAGCTGCGTCGTTCCTCCCTCTCACACTTGTCTAAATACTTTGGCAGTTTCCAACTGTCCTGCAAGCTAAACGGACTTGCCCTTTATAACTAAACACACACGGTGAGAACTTAAGAGACTTCACAGACATTGTGAGTGACACCTTCAACAGATTCCAGAACTTAACAAAATTTTACAAAATGGCATAATCAGAGGGGGGGGCAAAATTATAGCTACAGTTTAAATAATAATAATAAATTAAAAAACCTATACCTGGCATAGCATATGAGACATGGACATTGGAAACTATAATTAAATGATCAACACCGCAACAGAACTGCAAATGAAGACATTAAATGCATTACTATAGATTTAATTAAAAGTATAGGCAGCTGTCATATTTTCTTACATTTAAACTTGCATTAAAACTCTGTAATACTGTACCATCCTCTGTTGTTCAGTACCATCAATGTTTTGATGATTGTAATCTTCACATTCACTCCTGCTCCTGCTCCCGGTACACTAAAAAGTTTCCCATAGATGGAAAAACTGATGCCGTGTGTTAAACTGAATGGTGATATTGCATTATTTGCTTACGTTATCGATGATGTGGTATATAGGAATAATATAAATGTTTACAGGTAATCATTATACTTTGATTTTATTGAATTGTGTGATGAATTTAAGTTATTAAGTTTAGTTCAGGGGCTTAAATATAATTTATATGGTTACAGTTTATTGGGCTGCAGAATAAATTTATAAAGTTGTTATCATCATAGTTGCAAGCTACCTGACAGTAGATTACATTGCCATTTAAAAACTATTGATTTCTACTCATGTGACAATGGTTCGATCTTTTCACAGAAATGTGAAATGGAAAAAAAAACCTGCCAACACAACCCATTTGTTACATGTTTTACCTGAAATGCATATTCATCTGAGAGACTTATTTTGCAGTGATGGTTCCACTCAAAGCATTTTTGAGCACTTGACATCGTGAGCTAATCAATTCGTAGATCTTCTGCACTATAAAGAATTTGAAGCCAGCATGTACTGTAGCTGGTATTATGTTTTTTTAATTAGGTTGTATCTGTCTGATAAATTCATTTGTATTAATTTTGTAGATTCAGGTTCAATATAGATACATGGTCATGTTGGATGGAAAATGGATTTGAGACACCTTTAACTGCAGTGTGAATGTAGCTGCAGTAGGCTATAGGGTCAAAGGCAGCAGGTATGGATTTTTCAACTCATTTTTAACAGTTAAAGTTACTTGAAAATGTCAAATATACCAAAGATCCCCCTTAGACAAATGCTTCATCACCTCACCCCATGCACCAGCCTTACCCCTGTAGGTTTTATTGCTTTTTGCTCAAAGGCTGTAATATTTATTAACAATACATTGTGCTGAGGGGCGGAGTGGTGGCTCTGAGGTTAGGGATCTGCACTGGCAATTGGAAGTTTGCTGGTTCGAATCCTGTAAAAATGCCAAAAGGGACTCTGCTCTGTTGGGCCCTTGAGCAAGGCCCTTAACCTGCAATTGCTCCGCCCTGGGTATGACATTAATCTGCACCCATCCCTGCATGTAGGCCCTCCAACCTGTAGGGAAAAACTTGGGGGTTGGAGGCAGAATTGGCACTCCAGCCACCATAAAAAACCTCACACTGTTCCACTCAATCTGAACTAGTGTGGTGCTGAGGTATCACCCGTTGCATGGCTGCACTTGGGTCCTAATCTGGATCCTGAGTTGTTTTGTCGTGTGGTGGGTGTGGCAATGCACTGTATCAGTGCGTGCTCCTTACCTCTCTCTCTCTCATTGTGTTGGATAGTTGTCCTTTTGTGAAGAGTTCATAAGGAGTGACCCTACTTGCTAAATTGTTAAATAGTCTGAAAGTCAAGCATTACCTTCTCATATTTATATTCACCAGGTTAGATATCAGGTTGTCGCCATCTGTGTTACTTACAGTAAGATAGACTAAAGCAGGGAACATGTTCAAATCTTAATTATACTTATTGTAGATTAAACACTGGTAAATATACTAGCATTATAAAGCAAAAGCAAAGCAATAATGAATGTGACAGCCATACAACCTGGAGGGATAGCAATGGGACACCCAGTGTGGTTTAGATATCAGGTGACTCTTTCAATTTTACGTTGTGTATTAAGCTGGCAGGTCTTCAATGCCATGATGCCTCTAAATAGATGTTGAAGGAAAGGGAGAAGCAAAGCTCCTGCTGTGTCCCATTATTTAAGCTGCCTTTGTTCTTCTTTACTATACACCATGGACGAATGGGGCATTATAGTTTAGCAGTTTAGAACTGCTCTGTCTATTTTCTCAAACTTTCTACCAATCAGAATCCCACCAGGGAGCTGCATAAAATGGTTCTCTTCATCTTGCAGCCCCTAAAATTGTGGTTAATGTGTCAACTCAGCACACCTCAAGTTCTCTTTTGACAGGTCATGACCTGTTATGTGGTGTTCAAAGCAATCAGGCAAGTTCAATTTGATGTTAACGAAACAACTTAGAGGGCAAGGTCTTTTTTTAAACCTTACAGTTTTTCCACTCATACACTATCATTCATAAGAAGAATAGTAAAATAGCTTGTTATCAAATTTAAAATCAGATACATCAGTCAAAAGGTCCATCTCTATATCAATACTTAGCCGTCTCTTTTTAAATTAAATGATTGGTGGGTTTTAACTGAAGTTGAGGTAATTAATACATTACAAATCATGTGTTTATCAACTGACTAGTAAAATTCTGATATGGTTAAACATTCCACTAGCACACCAATCTGTGGAGTGGCCTTTCAAAGAGAGTAAGATGTTTAGCGAGAGCCTATTAGGCCACTTTTAAGACCAGTGCTTAAAATAGAAAAGAAGAAAGCCCAAAAATGGTGAAGGTTAGTGCAAGGTTAAAGTTTGTCAATAACATTAAAACTATTTTTTACATAACTCACAACATTTCTAAAGGGACATGTGAATATGTTGGAAAATGTGATATTTTATAATTTTATATCATACAAGGTCATTGCTTACAAACCTCATTTATCAGTTATACAGCAATAACCACTTTCGCTTCTTTTTGTTTTTTGAAAACAGTTAGCTGCTCACTGTGTGTGCGTTTTTTTCCCAAAGTTTTAGGATATAATCTATTAAAGGTTTAAGGTAATGATTTTAGTAACTAATGTTTGCTTGAAAGGTGACACAGTAAGGTTCACCTGTCTTAAAAAAGTCTAAATGAAAGTCTGTTATTAGCACACCATTGAATTTGACGACCCTAATAATAATTATTCTGTGTTGCTTGTTATCATTTGTACTTTGATATGACAAAAGACATTTTAGAATTTGTGTTGAGTTTGTGGTGTGCACATTAACAGCAATTTGACAGCACCTGCTGAAAATGGTTGTGTGTAGGAGGCTGTATGGGATAAGTTAAAAAGATAGATATGAAAAAATAAGACTACAGACACAGTGTCAGATAGAAATTCTATAGCTGAAACTATCTAGAAGATGTTAAAGTTGTTGTGATCCATGTTTGTGCTGTATGCCTGAATCTTGCGACTTTCGATAATTGTAGGCTGGCACCATTTTGAGGTGCTTCATTTTGCTATTTAAGGAGACACTTTTTTCTTCCATATGAAGCGTGTATTTACATTTGCAGTATATCCCATATCCCCTTATGCACAATTTTCCTTTTCTTACCATACCATTTATCTTTCTCTGCCATAGCACCCCAGAGCTACACATAGAAAAATATTAGTCGTGAGACATTTTTTTCCCTTGAATGCTGAATTGTTTTGCCCTTTTCATGCAGTAGCAATGGGAGCTCATAAAATACTTGCTTCCTTCAAACAGACTTAATACACTCGGTGGAAAGCAGGGACATTTCTCTAAGAGACTAATGCCTGGAATGTAGTGTAGAATTCTGTTTTTTTATATATTGTTTCTTCCAACCCCTTTATTATTTACTTGTAAGCTGCATGTTGGTGTTTAGTCATGACATTAATAATTAGATTCTCTCACCAGAATAGGTTCCAATTATAAATAAGACTGAATTCAGATCATTTGCATTTTTCTTTATACATAGCATTGCACATTTCTATGCAAATCAAATCATTTTTAGAGGCTGCTTTGAAACTCCTAGTGCAGTTTGCCTGACTTGGATATCCAAGACTTTAGTAACTTCTTTTTTAATTCTTTATTCACCATACAGCTTCTTGTATTAGGAATTTGTCATTTTTTCATATTTTGTCATAGTCTTTAGCCAGAGAGCCATCACTCCACCTTGTAACCAGAGTCTTCAGTTGCTAAGATCACCAAGGAGATGGACTGGTTGCCAGAAGGTGGGCCAAAACATGCTATAAATGTCATATCTGAAGTAACTTTACACCATTTACACCACAACATTAGCACCATGTGCCTATTACTGTGTAGTTCCCCCCACCCTTCATGCTGCCAAAACAGCTCTGACTGTTTGAGGCAGGGACTCCACAAGGCCTCTGAAAGTGTCCTGTTGTATCTAGCATCATGATATCAGCAGCAGGCCCTTTAAGCTCTGTAAGTTGTGAGGTGGGGCATCCATGGATCAGACTTATTTTTCTACCACATCCAACAGATGCTCGGTCAGATTGAGATCTGGGCAATTTGGAAGCCAGGACAAACTCTTCATTATGTTCTTCAGACCATTCCTGAGCAATATTTGCAGTATGGCCAGGGTGCATTATCTTGCTCCAATAGGTCACTGCCACCAGGGACTGCTGTTGCCATGAAGGACCATTTGTGGTCTGGAACAATCTTTATGGAGGGAATATGTGTCAAAGTAACATCCACATGAATGCCAGGACCCAGGGTTTCCAAGGAAAGCATTGCACAGAGCATCACACTGCCTCTAATGGATTACCTTCTTCCAGTAGTGCATCCTGCTAGAACTGGATCTCCAGGTAGATTAATCACATGAACCTGGCTGTCCTTCTTCTTCTTCTTCTTTTTCTTCTTCTTTTGGACGCTTCCATTAGGGGTTGCCAAAGGTGATCATCTTGTTCCCTATCTTACTGTCCTCCAAATCTTGCTCTGTCACACCCATTACCTGCATGTCTTCTCTCACCACATTTCTTAGGCCTTCCTCTTTTCCTCTTGCCTCGCAGCTCTATTCTTAGCATCCTCTTCCCAATATACTCAGCATCTCTCCTCTGCACGTGTCCAAACCAACGCAATCTCACCTCTCTGAGTGTGTCTCCCAACCGTCCAACCTGAGACGACCCTCTAATGTACTCATTTCTAATCCTGTCCATCCTCATCACAACCAATGCAAATCTTAGCATCTTTAACTCTGTCACCTCTAGCTCTGTCTCCTGGTTTCTGGTCATTGCCACCGTCTCCAACCCATATAACTTAGCTGGTATCACTGCCATCCTATAGACCTTCCCTTTCACTCTTGCTGATAACCGTCTGTCACAAATTACTCCTGACACTCTTCTCCACCCATTCCACCCTGCCTGCACTCTCTATACAACCCCTCTTTTCCACAATCCCCATTACTCTGTACTGTTGATCCCAAATATTTAAACTCATCCACCTTCACCAACTCTATTCCATTCTCACCATTCCTCTGACCTTTCTCTCATTCACACACATGTATTCTGTCTTGTTCCTACTGACCTTCATTCCTCTCCTTTCTAGAGCATATCTCCACCTCTCCAGGGTCACCTCAACCTGCTCTCTACTCTCGCTACAGATCACAATGTCATCAGCAAACATCATAGTCCAAGGGGACTCCTGTCTAATCTCATCTGTCAACCTGTCCATCACCACTGCAAATAAGAAAGGGCTCAGAGCCAATCCCTGATGTAATCTCACCTTCACGTTGAATGAATCCATCACTCCTACCGCAGACCTCACCACTGTCACACTCCCTCATACATATCCTGTACAACTCTTACATACTTCTCTGCCACTCCCGACTTTCTCATACAATACCACAACTCCTCTCGAGGCACCCTGTCATATGCTTTCTTCAGGTCCACAAAGACACAATGCAGCTCCTTCTGGCCTTCCCTATACTTCTCTGTCAACACCCTCATAGCAAACATTGAGTCTGTTGTACTCTTTCTTAGCATGAAACCATACTGCTGCTTACTAATCAGCACCTCCCTTCTTAACCTAGCTTCTACTACTCTTTGCCACAAGTTCATGCCGTGGCTCATCAATTTTATCCCCCTGTAGTTACTACAGCTCTGCACATCCCCCTTCTTCTTAAAAATCAGAACCAGTACACTTCTTCTCTACTCCTCAGACATCCTCTCATTTTCCAAGATAAGATTCCATTAAACAATCTGGTTAAAAACTCCCAACTCTCCTAAACACCTCCATGCTTCTTCATTCATCAGCCTCTCAAAGTACTTTTTCCATCTTCTCAACACACACTCCTCGCTTGTGAGTATGTTTCCAGCTTTGTCCTTTATGACCTTAACCTGCTGGACGTCTTTCCCAGCTCAGTCCCTCTGTCTAGCCAATCGGTACAGGTCCTTTTCTCCCTCCTTAGTGTCCAGCCTCTCATACAACTCATCATACACCTTTTCTTTAGCCTTCGCCACCTCTGTCGTTACCTTGCGCCTTATCTTCTTGTACTCTTGTCTACTTTCTGCATCTCTCTGACTATCCCACTTCTTCTTCGCCATTCTCTTTGTCTGTATACCCTCCTGTACTTCCCCATTTCACCACCAGGTTTCCTTTTCCTTCATCCTCTGTCCAGATATCACTCCAAGCACCCTTATAGCTGTCACCCTTATTACTTCTGCTGTAGTTGCCCAGCTGTCTGGTAACTCCTCACTGCCACCCATTGCCTGTCTTACCTCCTCCCTAAACTCAACCTTGCAGTCTTCCTTTTTCAACTTCCACCATTTGGTTCTTGGCTCTGCCCTCACTCTCCTCCTCTTCTTGATTTCTAACGTCATCCTACAGACCACCATCCTAAAGGTGTCTAACTACACTTTCCCCTGCCACCACTTTGCAGTTTTTATCTCCTTCAGATTGACTCTTCTGCATAGGATATAATCTACCTGTGGGCATCTTCCTCCATTCTTGTACATCACCCGATTTTCCTCCCTCTTCTTAAAATATGTATTCACCACAGCCATGTCCATCCTTTTTGCAAAATCCACTATCATCTCACCTCATCGTCTCCTCTGTTCCCTTCATTAACATATCCATTGAAATCTGCTCCAATCACCACTTTCTATCCATTGGGTACACTTTCCATCACTTCATCCAACTCACTCCAAAAATCTTCTTTCTCACCCATTGCACACCCAACCTGCGGTGCATATGCACTAACAACATTCATCATCACACTTCCAATTTCCAGCTTCATAATCATTACTCTGTCTGGCACTCTTTTCACTTCCAAAACACTCTTGACATACTGTTCCTTCAGAATAACCCCTACCCCATTTCTCCTCCCATCCACACCATGATAGTGTAGCAGGGCTACATAGTAATAGTATATTCAATGTGTGTGCTGATTCCATCGTCCCGTTTACTGTCCGTTATGTGTACGTCAGTGAATGTTGTCCACGTAAGTGCAGAGGGGACAAATGAGGGAGTGAGACCGCAGCCCCAGGATGGAAATCACCTGTTTACATTCCAGTTACATCCGGCTCATCACTATTTAAATGACCAGGAGGGAAAGAGGAGAAAAGTAGGAAGGAGAGAGACAGAGATTTCATTAATGACAACAGATCATCATTTCCTTCTATTTTTCACATCGCGTCTTGTACCCAGTTTGCTTCTCATTCTGCTGGATTCACAACAGCTCAATCATAGCCAGAAACCCCGGGACTGGACATTATTATCCACCATATGCCAAGGAAGCATGGTGAGATTGTTCCATTTTCACTCGGGAGATTCAAATGCATCCATTTTTTCTTGATCAGTCATCCGTATTCAGGACAGTAATTTACCCGGACTCAAGTTCACGTTCATTGGCATTTCAGTATTCATCCATTGTTGTTATTTGTGTTTGTTATACACTGCAGGGGCAAGGGAGGTTTTGTTTTTGTATATACTGTATGGTGTTTTCACTTTGCTGCTTTGGTGGAGGGACATACATATATAGATATATTCTACATTGGGAATTTGCATTATTGTTTTTGTCATTGTGTTTCATTTAATATATTTATACACTTATTTTACATATCTGCTTTTGTTTGCTTGTGTTTAACCGTCGATTGAGGGAAAAATATTATTTGTTAGAGGTACGGCTTGGTATAAGTAGGTTCGTCTCAGTAATTCATCCAGGCCACAGGTCTTGGTAGTGTGGATGCCGGCTGGGTAAGGGGTCAGCTGTTACATAAGTGGTGCCCTCTCTGAGGAATCTTTAAAAATAACATCGCTGTCTGCCTTTAAAAAGTTTTCCAAATTACCAACATGTCTTTAGTGCGTGCCGAGCAGGACGACACCATTGCTTCGCTTCAGTGTGAGGAAGGAGTAGCCGGGGCACAGCACGTCATGGTCAGAATGTGTTCAGCAGTGCAGGAGGTGGTGGATTCATTGCAGTCGCTGTACATCGAAGATCACCATGGACCTGAGGAGGAATGTCTGGAGGATGTCTCGCCTCCGTAGGAAGATCTGGCACAACAACTCACCCGGTTGGATGAGAAAGTTTGCTCGGGTGCGAATTCCGCCTGGGAGCAGCCTCAGATAAGCAGCTCCCAGGCGAAAATAAAAGAATATATAAATGATCAAATTAAACTCCTGGGGCAGGAAATTGTGTTGTGCCCCCAGAGGTGAGATCAACGCTGGCAAGAATCTCTTCAAGGGGAAGTCCAAAGGAGTCTCCAGAATTTAAGTCAATCACCCTGCCATTCTACGCCATACTGGCCTCGTGGGGGGGTGAATACATCAACTGAACCTCTGTCCCTGGGGTGTGCCTCTCCTTTCTCAAGTTGAGGGCTCAATATAACATCTATTGTGGAAGAAGGGGAGGCGTATCTGGCTGTTTCTGGAAGAGCTTATGGGGATGATAGGGGCCTCCCTCTCGGGGCTGGTAAGAAGCTGGTGGCTGATGGCAAAGAAGAATATTAAAGTCTGTGGATCCTTTCGCTGATCTTTCCTCACGGCTTATCTTCCAGAAGACTACGAATCCGAACTGGAAGACAAGCGATCCATGGTGCAAGTGCCTTCGCAATCCTTCCGGGACTTCGCCTATGAATATCGGGCTTTGTGTTTGAAGTGGCGGCCGGCTATGTCTGAAGAAGAGGTGGTATGCAGCATCCTGAATGCCTATAACCCGCAGTTACGGTTAGACGGTAGTCATAACCCCCAAAGGCTTGTTCCAATTCAAAGTCATGCCTTTTGGGCTTAAAAATGCTGGGGCCTCCTTCCAGTGGCTCATGGAACAAGTACTGAGGGGGTTGATAGGCAAGATCTGCTTTGTTTATATCAACAACGTCATTGTTTACTCCCCTTCTATTAAACAACACCTGCAGGACTTGGACACCATCTTCCAACGATTCCATCAAGCACACCTCACACTGAACACAAAGAAATGTACCTTTATTTAACCCCACATCTGCTTCCTCGGGCATATTCTTTCATTGGATGGGGTTGCTGTAGACCTCAAGAAGACCTTAGCCATCCAGGACTACCCCACGCCCACGGATTTGAAATCATTACAACGTTTCCTTGGGTTAGTGGGGTGGTATCACAAGTTCATCCCCAGGATGGCTGATATAGCAGCTCCCTTGAGCTACTTGAGAAAAAAAGATGTCCCGTGGGAGTGGACAACGGAGTGCCAGAACGCGGTCGAGAAACTCAAGATCCATCTTCAAAAACCACCCGTTCTGGCCCAGCCAGATCCACAGCTCACCTTCCAGGTACAGACTGATGCCAGCAACCTGGGGCTTGGCACCGTGCTCACTCAAAAAATCCACCAAGATGAACATATCATCGCGTACGCCTCTTGAACATTGCACGGCACTGAGCTGAATTATTCAACGGCTAAAAAGGAATATTTACCCATCGTGTGGGCTGTGGAAAAATGGAGACACTATCTGGAGGGGGTTGAGTTTGAAGTGTACACGGACCATCACGTTCTGACCTGGGTATTCAGTTACCCGAAGACCTCCTCGCGTCTAACCAGGTGGGTACTCTGCCTCCAGAACTTTACTTTTAAGGTGACTTATCAGAAGAGCTGTGGCAATATCGTGCCTGATACTCTGTCCAAGGCGTCAGAGCCACCGGGGATGGTGTGTTTGGCAGAGGCAAAGATGATGCTCCTCTCTCTGCCAAGAAGCCTGCAAGACCTGGCTCAAGCACAAACCGCCAGTCCGTTCTGCCAAAACATCAGGGAGGGACTGAAGCAGAAGCGCACCGACCAGGCACACTTCGTGGACCTCCAGGGGGTTCTGTACAGGACCACTCCATCCTCCTTTGGGGGTCCACAACACCAACTAGTGGTCTTGGAGGGGCTCATCCCGGACTTCCTGAACTATTATCATGACAGCCCTTTGAGTGGTCACCTTGGAAGGACAAAAACTCTGTTGAAGATCCTGGGGGTTGCCTGGTGGCCGTCTGTCCAGAAAAACATTTTCCACCATGTGAAGAAGTGCTTAACCTGCCAGCAGCTCAAAAACCCACTTGGTAAACCGTAAGGATTTTTTACAATCGACGATTGCTGATGGACCGGGGGAGACTTTGGGAGTTGACCTGATGGGGCCATTTCCTGTTACCAGCTCAAGGAAGACCGTTCTGATGGTGGTAATTGATTATTTTTTGAAGTGGGTGGAGCTGTTTGCATTAACAGATGCCAGGACCAACAAAATATTCTCCACCCTGAAGAACGAAATATTCACCCGCTGGGGGGTGCCGAAGAACATTGTTTCAGGCCAGGATCCGCAGTTCACGAGCTCTGTATTGGATTAACTTTATACAGCCTAGGGAGTGAAGAAAAGCCTGACAACCACTTACCATCTCCAGGCCAACATGACAGAGCGAGTGAACCGGACCCTGAAGAGCATGATAGCCTCCTATGTGGGTGAACACCATCATGATTGGGATAAATGGCTCCCTGAGCTCCAGTTTGCCCTGAACACTGCTGTACATGAAGCCACATGTGAGACACCTGCTTTGGTTGCTCTGGGCAGACAGTTGAAGGGCGCACTTGACCGACTCCTTCCCAGAGCCCAGAGAAATCAACATCTATAATAATCTATTTAAGTTCAAGGAATTGCGGTGGAGAATCCAACAGAGGTTGGTGAGTTCGACATCCAGACACACCAAGTTATATAATGCTGCGGTAAGGAAGTGCACTTTCAGCCAGGTGATTTGGTCTGGATTAGAGCTCGTCATCTCTCAGATGCCTACAAAAGGTTCTCCGCCAAGCTAGTGCCTAAATGGTTAGGTCCAGTCCAAATCATTTCACAAACAGGTCCTGTTAATTTCCAGGTTCAGAGGGGTATCGGCACTAACACCAAGCTAGACACTATTCATGTGGCCAATCTCAAGCCGTACTTTGGCCCTCCATTGTCCGTGTTGGGGGTGGGGAATGTAGCGGGGCTACATAGTAATAGTATATTCAATGTGTGTGCTGATTCCATCGTCCCGTTTACTGTCCGTTATGTGTACGTCAGTGAATGTTGTCCCCGTAAGTGCAGAGGGGACAAATGAGGGAGTGAGACCGCAGCCCCAGGATGGAAATCACCTGTTTACATTCCAGTTACATCCGGCTCATCACTATTTAAATGACCAGGAGGGAAAGAGGAGAAAAGTAGGAAGGAGAGAGACAGAGATTTCATTAATGACAACAGATCATCATTTCCTTCTATTTTTCACATCGCGTCTTGTACCCAGTTTGCTTCTCATTCTGCTGGATTCACAACAGCTCAATCATAGCCAGAAACCCCGGGATTGGACATTATTATCCACCATATGCTGAGGAAGCACGGTAAGATTGTTCCATTTTCATTCGGGAGATTCAAACATTTTTTCTTGATCAGTCATCCGTATTCAGGACAGTAATTTACCCGGACTCAAGTTCACGTTCATTGACATTTCAGTATTCATCCATTGTTGTTATTTGTATTTTGTGTTTGTTATACGTTGCAGGGGCAAGGGAGGTTTTGTTATTGTATATATGGTGTTTTCACTTTGCTGCTTTGGTGGAGGGATATACATATATAGATATATTCTACATTAGGAATTTGCATTATTGCTTTTGTCATTGTGTTTCATTTAATATATTTATACACTTATTTTACATATCTGCTTTTGTTTGCTTGTGTTTAACCATTGATTGAGGGGAAAATATTATTTGTTAGAGGTACGGCTTGGTATAAGTAGGTTTATCTCAGTAATTTATCCAGGCCAC
>JANRMT010062861.1:51330011-51433354 GCA_026402145.1 Polypterus bichir lapradei | reverse complement strand
AGGCCACAGGTCTTGGTAGTGTGGATGCCGGCTGGGTAAGGGGTCGGCTGTTACAATAGAACAATTTGAATCCATCTCTGATCAACCTGGCCTTACTCCCCTTCCATTTAGTCTCTTGAACTTACAATATATAAACCTTCATTCTCTCCATCATATCTGCTAACTCTCTCCCCTTACCAGTCATACTGCCAACATTCAAAGTTCCTACCCTCAGTTCCACACTCTTTACCTTCCTCCTCCTATTTCCTCCATTTACGTCTCCCCCCTCTTCTTCTCCTATTTCTGCCAACAGTTGCCCAATTTCCGTCAGCACCCTGTTGGCTAACAGTACTGATGGCGGTCGTTGTTAACCCAGGACTCGACCGATCCGGTATGGAAATCTGTTTTGTTGTCCGCATGTTGATCTGGCCAAATTTTACACCGGATGCCATTCCTGACAAATCCCTTTCCATTTATCTGGGCTTGGGACCGACACAAAGAAACACACTGGTTTGTGCATCCCCTGTGGCTGGGTTATGAACCTGGCTGTCCACATGATCTAAAAGAAAATATAATTTATCATATCAGAAGACTTGTTCCATTGTCCAGTTCTGGAGCTCATGTGTCCATTATAGGTGCTTTTGCCAGTAAGCTAGGATCAGCATGGGCAACCAGTCTGTGGCTATATAGCCCTATACGCAGCCAGCTGTGATGCACTGTGTGTTCTGACACCTTTCTCTCATGGCCAGCATTAAGTTTTTCAGCAATTTGTGCTACAGTAGCTCTTCAGTGGGATTGGATCAGATAGGCTAGCCTTTACTCTCCATACGCATCAATGAGCCTTGGGTGCCCGTGACCCTGTTACCAGCCCACTGGTTGTCCTTCCTTGGCCCATTTTTGATAGGTATTAACTACAACATAATACCGGTTTAGAGATGCTCTGACCCAGTTTTCAAGCCATCACAATTTGGCCCTTGGCAAAATCACTCAGATCCTTATGCTTACCCATTTTTCCTGCTTCCAACACATCACCTTCAAGAACTGGCTGTTAACTTGCTGCCTAATATATCCCACCTCTTGACAGTTGCCATTGTAATGAGATAATCAATGTTATTCACTTCACCTGTCATTAGTTTTAATGTTGCGGCTGACCAGTGTACATGATACCAATGTATCATTCTCTCAGGTTAGCATCATCATGACAAGCTGTCACTTTACTACTGAGGTTCAGCTACATCTTCACTGAACCATCTTTCTCTGTAATGGGGTAGCAGGAAAACACAGACTATTCCAGCAGCAATAGCTAAAACCCAAAAAATCAGCCCTTAACATGCTTCCATTCCATAGCAGGACCAAATTTAGATTCATAATTTAAAATATTCTATACATTCACACTTACCATCTCTCAATATCATCAGTTTAGAAGGGAATTTTCTCACGTAGCCAAATTCTTCTTGTGTAAGTGATGTTTTCTTACCACCAACAAACATTTTTACTATGTAAAAGAACAACCCTGCCCACCTATTATAACAGTAATAGCAGATGCTCTGGGGGTAGAAATCCTTCTTTGCTCAGCCAGGTATATAGCTTGTGAATGCAGTCTACAGCAGAGTGGGTGCACCGGTGGATTATGAAGCCTGCTGAGATATGAGTCACGGCAAACTTTTAAAGTCAAATCTGCTTATTCATGCAGATAAAATTAAATTGTTTTGTCCTGATTCTTGTTCTTATCAGGAGAACAGTCCATGCACCATCACATTTTTGCTTCAGCTTAGCCTTGTCCAAATTCACAGTGCATATGCTGTGTGGGAAACAGACAGGTAGACATCGTTTAAGCACCACAACATGTTTATTTACAAGACTATGTACAATAAGTGAAGCACACACAACCCACTGCACCCCAAAGTCCAGGCCTTCTTCCTCAATGCCTTTCCTCAGGTCCGCCTCCACTTCTCTCCTCCGAGCTCTGTCATTCTACTCTCCCGACTCCAGCCATCGAATGGAGGAAGGCGGCCCCTTTTATATCCACCCGGATGTGCTCCTGGTGCCTCCGAATAAGCTCCTTCTGGTACTCCCTGGTGTGGTGGCAGTGCCGACTGTGCAGCCGGAAGCAGTCCGGGTGTCCTTGGTCTTTTTCCCCCCAGCACTTCCGGGAAGTGCTTAGGGCCAGGGCTCCTCAGGCATCCAGGTGCCCCCTGGTGGTGACCATGGGCCCCTATAGGGTTGAGCTTCCATGCTCTGTTCTCGTGGTCCCCATACCAACCAGGGTGGCTGCCCACTCGTGGTCCAGAGGAGGCATAATTCCTCCTTCGGTCCTTCTGGGTGTCCCGGCTGGATACCACCTTCAGCCGCTCGCCACAGCTTTATACAACATATATATTAATCACAAAACATCTGGCCTGGGCTACTTTTTCCCTGTTGCATTGTGTTATTATATTTACATAACCTACAGAACAAGATTTGTTGAACCAGAAAGTGGTTAAGTGTATAAATAAGTATTTTATTCTATTCTGTACACATGACAATAAATCTGAGCTGTACTTTGCAGTACATTACAATTTTAACCAAAGCCCTAAATCAGGGCTATTCAATTACAAGTTCATTTGGGCCAGATTTTCATACCAAGAAATTTAGCTGGGCCAGACATTTTCAGTGGCCGGTAAGCAGCAGGTAATAACAAATTTGGCATGGGCAGAGTGGTGGCTCTGAGGTTAAGTATCTGCGCTGGTATCCCGAAGGTTACCGGTTCCAATCCCCATCACTGCCAAAAGAGATCCTACTCTGCTGGGCCCTTGAGCAAGGCCCTTAACCTTCAATTGCTCCAGGGGTGCTGTACAATGGTTGACCCTGCGCTCTGACCCCAAGGGGTATGCAAAAACTAACAAATTCCTAATACAAAAAATTGTATAAGGTTAAATAAAGAACCAAAGAAATATTTAAAAATAAGTAATGTTTATTCACTGCAATGGGCTGGCGCCCGGCCCGAGGTTTGTTCCCTGCCTTGCACCCTGTGTTCACTGGGATTGGCTCCAGCAGACCCCCATGACCCTGTAGTTAGGATATAGCGGAATGGATGGATGGATAATGTTTATTCATTGTTTCCCTTTTAAATTTGGTCACATCTTTACTGGCTATCGCATATTTCGAATCCCGTAAACGTCAGAATTGACTCCTCTCCATTGGGCCCTTGAGCAAGGCCCTTAACCTGCAATTGCTTCACCCTGGGTATAACATTAATCTGCATCCAGTCTTGGTAGCAGGTCCTTCAGTTTACATGGAAAACTTGGGGGTTGGTGGCAGGATTGACACTCCAGGTACCATGAAAAACCTCACACTGTTCCAGTGTAGTGCTGAGGAGTCACCTGCTGCATTTGAGTCCCAGCCCAGATTTTTTTCTATAAACTTAAACAAGTACCTTCTGGCAATAGCTAACATAACCCCGCAGGGTACAAAACAGAAAATAAATTCAGCCTTAACTTTAGGGGCTGAGATAACTTTTAGAGGTGGAGATAATTTCCCTCATTGGGAGGTTTCTGGGAGCTGCAGGGGCAAAAAGGAGACACAGTTAGCGACAGCCCCCCCCTCTTGCCCCAGTGGGTTACCATCTAAATCGAATGAACCAGCAAGGAGATCCTCAGACACACATGTGTGACAATATATAACTGAACACAATCTGAGGTAGTGGCAATACATTTTTTTCTACTTTTGAAATAAAAAATAAACATTTTGCTCACATCTGACCCAGGCATATCTCAAAGTGCATAAAATCAAAAAAGTGCACAGCATTACTCATATGACAGAGGTTAAATTTGAGTTCCACATTAAAGCCTTTCCCATGGAAATTGTTTTTTTTTTTCACAGAAAAAAACTACCTGAGTAAATGTTTAAGAGCAAGGCACCATATATGGCGTGAAAGTGGATTAGTACATTTACTTTAATGATTTGTCTTTAAAATATCTTTGTACAGCGTTCTTGGGTGTCAAGTAATGAATTATTAATTATAATTTTTACTATTATTATTTTTTATAAAATTTTATTTTCCAGGTTTCTTTATTGGGGCGGCACGGTGGCGCAGTGGTAGCGCTGCTGCCTCACAGTTAGGAGACCCGGGTTGGCTTTCCAGGTCCTCCCTGTGTGGAGTTTTCATGTTCTCCCTGTGTCTGTGCGGGTTTCCTCCAGGCGCTCCGGTTTCCTCCCATAGTCCAAAGACATGCAGGTTAGGTGGATTGGCGATTCTAAATTGGCCCTAGTGTGTGCTTGGTGTGTTTGTGTGTGTCCTCCGGTGGGTTGGCACCCTGCCTGGGATTAGTTCCTGCCTTGTGCCCTCTGTTGGCTGGGATTGGCTCCAGCAGACCCCTGTGTTCGGATTCAGCGGGTTGGAAGATGGATGGATTCTTTATTGATGAGATCCCATTGAAGAATTTATCTATAACAGAAGAAATAGCATGCAAACCAAAATGACTGAAGTAACAACTAACGAAGTGGCATTTTTTGATACCATTTTAACAAAGTTTACTGTCTGTTGTCAATCACAGAGCAGCCCAGTAAATGACAATAATACACTTGCAACCTTAAAACGCAGACTTCATCACATCACTGTATGTAACGAAACAGTGGGCAGGCAACTGCTTGTACATGTTAACTGACGGACAGGTAGCCGTTTTACATGGAGTATGAATTAAATCAATAGAGGAACAGCATGCAAAGATGCACGAACACAAGGAGATCAGTGACAATCACATCTTAGTGTTCCTGTGCGAAATCAGAAGGGATGGGGCTGGACGCAGATATATTCATATCAGGGGACCCATATGATGGGCAGAGGAATTCAAAATTTTTTGCATGCCTAACTTTTGTTTTTATGACCAATTGCATCATATTCAGCCCTTCGTTCATTATTCTGGTACAAGCGTAACCAGCCTCTCATTGAAATTCTTGGCCATCCCTTCAGCAGCGCAATGTACTTAGAAATATTTTCACACACACATCTCCAAGTCTGATGTAATTTTCACCATGACTCCCTCGCATCCAGCGCAAGGTATAAAACTGCCTTTATGCAACTCAGGGATATGCAAGGGAAGCCCGTTCGTTCCAACACATATGTTAACAACACATCCAGTCAAAAATAGATAAGAAATAGATAAGAAAAGTTTAAATGATTTCATTAACCACTGGCAAACTAAGTAGAAATGATAATCACCAAAGTCTATTTTTGGTCGTATTTGCAACCATTTTATTTGCAGTCTGGAGCCCCGGCATGACCACGGGCTGGGCCATTTGGATGTTGCTTCTGGGCATGATGGGTTGCGGGCCAACATTTGAATAGGCCTGTCCTCGATTACTCAAGAATAGCAAACTCTGTTTTCTATCTGCATACTAAGTTCACCTTTTGCTTCAGATGCTTTCTCCAGTAGACTTCTGCCAACAGGCAATATCATCTGCAATCAATGATTGATCACTTACATCGCCAATGAATATTCCTTTGCTGATGACTTGAAAAACAAGCTTAAACACATAAATACACTACACACTTTTATCCTGATTGTATAAGGACAAGTTGTAAATGCATTGCATTAAACTAGAAAGTTTAGCAGAAAGATATGAATCCAATTACATTTTCACGCTCAAATTGCAAATTAGCAATCAGGCAACATCCTGTGCTGTGGGTTTCAACATGGTAGGTACACTGTTTTCAATGACTTACTCATTTTATTGATAACACAGGCCAGCCGCAGAAGCCGTATGTGGCATATCATTAAGAGAAGAGAGAGAGAGAGAGAGAATGTACAGTAGTGCTGCAATTGTGACAGGTCTAGCCAAAGCTGCAACTCGCTTTGGTGAGCTGGAAGTGTAATAGAGATTGGTGAGAAAAAATCCGGATTGGATCGTTCAATTTCCGCTGATGCTACTCAGTCCCCACAAGTGTTGTTTTGTGTTTCTCTGTTTTTTGCAAAAATATGATGCCTCTCATTTCGAAAATATATACCTGTCAAAAGGTGTGTTGCAGTCAGGTTTACTGGCTCTAACACCTTATCAAGTTTTTTTGAAATAAATAAACCATCAGTGCAACAGTGCTTTTGGGAAGAATGTTGTGTTCTCCAATCAGCTCTTCAGATGACATACTGTACATCAGTCTCCCACAAAGGAAGAGACTCAGTGCAGCTGTGCAAACGAAGGCTCATATATCCACCCACATCACTGGCCTAATCAGAATATGACATAGTTTATTATAGCCAAAAGTGATATCAGTTAATTTACTAAAAAATGTATCTTATCATTTTCTGCACAGGTGTGCCATTTTGCAGGAGTTGAAGGCTGATGTATGTGACTAGTAAGAAAAATACTCGTTATGTTTTAAAATGAAATTTTGGTAAGAATGGGTGAAGAAAACATAAATTAACATAAATTAAATATTATGAAATGGCTGTGGTACTATTGTGTTCATTTTGTACTGCCCAGCCTCTATATTGTGCTTTTCTTCTTCCATAAGCACCAATAATTACCAGCTGGTAAGCAAAGACTTGTGCTTGTGATAGCAGTATTGGATGATGTTGCATATTCCAACAGAACCTGTACATGCAAATGATTATGTGGGTGAATTTTCCACCATAAAAATCTTTCGGCTTAGTCAACAAATAACTTTAATTGAATTGTTTGGCTCACCATGCTCATTTGCTTTGAAGCCAAAGTGTTGCCAAATAGGCGAGGTTGATTTCTTCTTAGCAACCCATTTACCTATTTTATTTTTTCTTTATTAAATGAGGTATTTTCAAATCTTGTCATAGTGCGTGGCTATTACAGGAATTACAGAAAAGTGGTGATTCCTCCCACTCCCCATCGCCAACTAATTGACATGAGAATTTTACACATTACGTAATTATATTCTGCAGTCCATGTACCCACACAAAAAGAAACAGAAAGTTATTTGCAAACTATTAAACAACATTTTAAATAAAGAAGCAAGAAACCAATCTTGATTTTAAGATGCAAACAGCATGGCTCACCCAACACTTCCATGGCCTTGTGGTAAACAGTTTCAATTTCATGCTTTCTATGTAAAGGTAACATAAATCTTCTAACAGAGACAAAGCTCATGTGAACCACATCTCAGTCCTCACATTCCCAACCACACCATCACCCATTTAAAAAAAAAAAGGCAACAGAGCACAAAAACAGTTTGGGGTCCACAATAGATGTCTGCATTTAATGGTAATGATCTTGATAGACTGCAAAAAACATGAAAATGACAGTCTCTTGCATCTGTAAAACTGGTGTCCATTCATCACCAGCTGGTTAACAAGGCATCTTGTTGTTTCTTTCAAATTTTATACACTGGAGACTGCAAAGACTGGTGTTACTGACACGTCTGAAATAAAATTACAGGAAGTCTTCCAGATTGCAGTGCTCCCCTCTGTAGAGGAAAATGACAAACAATGAATTCCCACAAAATGCTCCCCTGGTGGCCTCTCAGAATTGGCCACCGTTATTTCTGACAACGCATCCGCATATTAGACATCTGACATGCAAGCAATCAAGCTAGAACAGGAAGTTACTATTGCCATTGCAGCACCATACTAGGTTTACATGTTAAGCAATGTTATAAAATAAACTTTGTGTAAATTAAAAATTATTTAAATCCATACATCTAACCATTATCTAAACCTGCTTTATCCTGTGCTGGGTCATGGAGCGGTTGTAAAGATTATGACATAAAATTAATAAAACTCCATCTTAAACATCACAACTTTAACATGAGAATCACTATGGTTTAAAACACTTACAGTACATACAACATTTTACATTTCTTTTTATTTGATTGTAATGTTGCAGACTGCATGCCAATATACCATTAAATTTTGTTTATTAATTTCTGATCCTCCTATTCATGATTGACTTTGGTGTGAAGATAATGACAGACATCAGGCAGGAATTGCATTTTTTAACAAGCTGTGCAATTTACAATATCAAATAATTTATGCATATATAGGTAACAAAACATCATTTACCTATGTTTGTATAGTATGCCTTGGCAAAGTGCAACCCAATTTATACAAATTCACACTTATAGGAATTAGAAATGCAATTATTACAAACAGACATTGCTGTATTTATGAGAGCTATTTTGTTTTCCCCATTATTGGATTTTGATGTTTCTGCTGAAGTTTCCAAAATATCACAGTTTTCCTTTGTTTGGTAGTTATTTATTTGCTTCAAGATTGCCTCAGCATGTGTTTAATTGTTTGTTGCATGTGCTCCATTTCAGCTTCCAGCTTTCAGCTGTTTGTCATCAACTAAATGTAGATCTGGCTGGAACGACACAGTAATTGGGTTTCCATTACCATCATATGCAACCAGAGTTCTGGTGTTCATGCAGAGCCCAAAGCTCAGCAGCTCATCAGTGGTATTTCACAGATGTATAACTGGATAAAGAAGTCTTAGCATCTTTTGTGAGTTCAACATTATATATACAAATATTTTTTATTAATTTAAATGTATAACTAATTATTTCTACATTAAAAAAAATGCCACGCAGCTCACCATAAGCCACCAGGTAGACTCTGGGTTTATAAATGATGTAATAAGTATATTTGTTAAGACCATCAAGGGGTTGTATTGATTCCTTGAATTCACACCGTATTAATGTGAAGACAAACCTATTAACTACAATCTAAGAGACCAGATATCCATCCATTATGGTGTGAAGAAAGCAACATACAGTGTAGCTTGAGTTTGTAAGGCGAGGACTGAAAATGCTTGTTCACTGTATGGCACATACACATGCTCAGTTTCATGCATCTGCACTGTACCAATTAAGAGACAAAGATCAACATAATTTGGAAATATTGTAGGAAGCTGGAGTCCTCAAAAAAGTCAGTATTAATACATGAAGAACATGCAACGTTCAAAGAAAAAAACTCTAGTTGAAAAACAGTGTAGGGTCCAATCCTTTAGGCAGCAGTTGAATGTTAAGTTTTGAGCACTTTTTGTTTTATAAGTCAGAATCAGACTGTTCACACTTTATTATCACATAAAGCTTCGTCCCACAGACACATGAAAACAACCCAAATAACAATTAATGAATGTTGTTGTTACAAATCAGAACAGACACTTGGGATAACACCAGATAACAGTACTGCACTCTTACAGAACAACAGAGTGCATACGATTCTCTATAGCAAATACAATCCAAAATGCTTACAGTACTTTGATATACCACCGAACTATACTTCTACTAAACAGCCATAAAAACTGACAGGTTTATGGGAGTCAAGATGACAGTACAAGCCATTATGTCATGATGACAGATTAAAATGTTACAGTTTAAAACAATTTCTGAAATTTTAAATACCTTTGATTCTTCCAAATTTTCAAATCTGGTTTTGTAACATCAGGAATTTGTTCCAGCAGTCAAAGATACCTTATAATATGTAACCACATTTTCAAATCCATTAATAAGCCTTTTAAAATGTTCGCTTGCCTAGTAATACATGGTAGTGGCCATGATGTTCATGCTGATAAAATCTGTTGCTAGTCATAAGATATTACTGTACATTGCTGCTACGCTTTACTTCATCATGCATTTCACATTTATAAATATGGTGCAGCAAAAGCTTTTTTCCTGTGCATTCTATATACTTAGAAAACAAAACAAATGTCTTTTGTAGTTTAGTTAAGAAGAAAATAAAATCTAGATAGGGTAAGGACCTATTTGCTGGCTCTCTTTCGAATCTGGATTTCTTTTCTCTGTACTGGGCTTTTAATGATAAGTAATTTTGACTCCTCTGTGGTATTCTGAGCCCTTTGCTTGTCCTGAACTTTGCCCATGCTCTCTTCTGCCTTTGGCACCTCTTATACCTTTAGAGGTAGCTAAAAGGAAGTTCTATCAACATTTCCATGTAAGTGCCCTTACCTGTTTAACTTTTATTTGTGTTTCTTAAAAGTCAGCTTGTATTCTCCTGTCTTCCAATGTATGATCCCTGCCTGCCCCTTACCATCTGTCCAATTTGGTAGTATTGTGTCTTCTGATTACCCAGCTTTCTTCAATTTCCCGGGTAAATAACACGTATCTGCAGAATATATCGATGAGGAGCTCCAACAGATTAAAGATTAAAAAAAAGACAGACAAAAATGTGGAGATAAAAGGAAGAAAACATGCAGCCTGAAGCTACAGTGAGACATCAGACAACTGGTAAGACAACTTCAAGTTATCACAATTGCCCTAAGGAGGCTGATGGAAAGTATACAGTAATCATTTGATATTGTCAATGATTTTCACATCCGAGATACACACATTTTTGAACTGTTTAACAGAAATACAATATTGTGCTAAACAGATTGAAACATATTTGTGGTTTATGGTTTCAGGATATTTTATCTCCTTATTTACAGGAAAACTTCACCAGAAGCATACCCTTTCCATTACGGTGTAAATTGTCTGAGGAAAAACATATTACTTCCATTTTCCATTGTTGTCATAAACATTCCTTAGGAATTCAGAAGGCATGTTTCTTAAATTGCCACCTTTGCAACTTCAAAGTGAATGTATTTGATCATTTTTTTCTTTCACATGTGGACTGGCGCTCTGTGGGTCCCATGTAATCCACATAAACAGGTATTGTATTTGTGAAATGTCTAAATTATGCCTCTCTTAAGAGCACAATTTCCCATGCCAGATTAATGTATGTCATTGTAAAAAATAAAATTAATTTCATAAATAACAGACATTCTCATGCTGAAGACTGCTGAAGACTTTGCTTACCAAACCTTGTGCGTCATCATAGCATACTGTGAAATATTTTTATCTTCATTGATATTTTATATCAATATACACATCAAGAAAGTAAAATTGTCTAGGTTCTCCATGGAATCTGGCTGAGATGATCTAAATGTAGTGCTCCGTCTTTAGATTGGCTTTATGCCCCCTAGTGGCTAATGAATTAGCTCATAAAGCAAATCCACAATATAGACACTGTAGATATGTGGAAACAATTAAACTGGACTTGAAAGGCACCTTGAGACTGTCCCAGATTTTCTAAAGTAAATCTGTTATATTAACTGGAAACAATTTAATTAAGTAATAGTCCAATTATTGCTGTAAATGGAACAGCTTTTATAGTCTAATTTGGTACCATTCAAACCTATCTTTTCTTGTGATGTAACAGCTAACAATATAACACAGTCCTTTTGTCTGCATTCATAAAAAAGTATATTTTAATAAGATATTTGGTGATAAATAAAAGATAAAAAGTGAATTAGTGTGAATTGCTAATCAAAAATATTTCAGATTTGATTATGATATCAGACAAGAATAATCTTTAATATTACAAAGGTCTAATATGGTAAATAAAGGAATCCACGAACTTCAGAATGACATTTTCTGGACAGTTTACACTCATTCATTTTAAGGGCTGATTAGGTTTGGGAGAATTCCAACTATTCAAGTTTGAGCTTTTAATGACCATGCAATGACAGAAGTCCACATATTTTGGCATATGCATTTAGGACATCTGTGAATTTAGAGCTCAGTTCAAAGCATGTGCTTCAGGCTTTTAAAGTTCAAGCTCAGTAGTTACAGCAGTTAAACTCTATAAATAAACATTTAATAAATTTGATGCCAATAGTAGATTACACAGCACAATATCTATTGTTTGCTGCCAGTACTTTCTTTGTTTAAAAAAAGAGATTGCCGATTTTGATTTTTGATCTCAGCGATTTCAATTTATAAATTGATTGAGCTCATCTAAAGGACATCCCAGCTGTGTGTAAAGTGTAGCAGTTTCCTTCCAGTTTTTTTTTACATCCTAATTATCTAATAACCAGTATACTGGACCATAAGGTGCATACTTATTCAGCATGAGCAGGAACACTAATAAAACTGAATAAAAAAAATTCAAGTGACAGTGAGATACGAAGAACTCAGATTCACCAGCGTTTGTGTGTCAGTTTTCATACCTCCAGATCAGAGAATTTCAAGTTCCATTGTCTCAAAACACCACTCACATCTACAGTTATTCCCAGTTTCAAATAAAAACTAACAGCATCAGATCGGGGGTGGGGGGGTTGTATCGTGATCGTGACTGAGAGAATAAAAGTGAAAAAATAAAACGCTAACTTTTACAAGTACTATAAATATGCATTGGCTGTTACAGATGCAAATCAAATGTATGTTTTTATTGTATAATATTAACAATAACAGCAGCTCACTACTCAAAATGGTAAATTTGTGCTGCACCCAGGATCAATCCCGCTGCCTTTTGATTACAAGTCAGCAGTTCTTACCGCTGCGCCATAGAAGCTATCGCATTACACTTGTACCTTTTGTGAAAGTGTTTATTTGATATTTGGACTTCAGCCTTCACACATTATATAGTTCGTGTCAACATTTTGTCATTTATTACTAAAACATGAAAACCGTTTCTGTTTTAACGATGTGTTTACATAGATTGTTGTTTAAACGGAACACACATGAAATGTATGTATTCCAAATAACAATCTATTATTTCCCCTCTAAACCTCCAGCACTTCTCTCCAAGATAATCAAGGCTTGAACTGGGAGAACGTCTTGCCCTTTCTGTGGTAGTGGGGGGGAATGGTATAGCAGGCTGCTTGCTGCTTGTCTTGATCAACACATTTAAAAGACAAAAGACGCTGACAGAGAGGTGTGAAGGGATTTAAGGTGGGCCGGATTTATGAGTTTTTTTCGTAGGTTTTGGTAATTCTAGTGTTAAGTTACATAAAATATGAATCTTTTTAAAAAAAAACAGATTGCCTTTAAAGCAGATTAATATTTGAAGCATAAGCTTCAGCAGTATCACATTTTGTATACTGTATATTGGGCAAATCACAGTGTATACTGTGCTTATGTTGTTAATATAGAAAAAGACGTGCTGGCCACATCATGAGAGCAGATAGACTGAAACAATATAAAACACAATAAGTGCCATCTTGCATGTGAAATAAATAATATATAAGTGATTATTGATATGTTCAAACAGATAATTAACCAAAAATGTTTTAAACACTGTACAGGGAGGTAAGTGGAAATGCTTTGCTTTTAAAATTAGATTTTCAGATTTACCTGCCTTTATATCAGTAAATCAGTCTTTATTTTCTACAGCACTTTTTTTAAAAGAAAACTAAAAACTCCATGTAAACAGACAAGAGTATATCTCTTGTTTATTCCATCAAAATTCCAAAACTACTAAAAATGCCTAAAGTGAATGGAAGAAAAAAATTATCATGAAAAATATTTAAAAAACAGCCAGCACAGGTTTTCAGGAAATGTAAAATGGGAAATGGTGCTATTTATACCTGCTACACATTAACTATGATTTCACCTATAAATAGAGATCTATTTTGAGCACAAGCCACCTGCAGAGTTTTGGCATGCCCTTGCTTTAGCTAGGCAGAAGCTGTTTGAAACAAACCAAGCAGTTTTAATAATGTTCAGAGCAGAAAATAAAAAAGTACTTCTATTACCTTGTATATAGTATTTTCTCAAAAAAAAAATGATATTGACTGGACTATGGTTAAATGGAATATTTGGTCCTTGATACAAATTAACAAGTACTGATTTCATTGCATAGGATGAGTAAGGGTATGGGCAGAACTTTTTGGCCTATTCGTTTTCATTTTAGAAATGATTAACCCGATTAAGAATGATTATGTTGTAATTCACTAGCATTGTATACAAACTAAATTAGGTTCCTGCACACTACAATCCTGTATTGTATAAATCGGCTCGGCTCGGCCTTAATGTGCTCAGCAGGGTAAGGCGAACATGGCTACTCTGTTCGGCAGGTGTGACCCCTCTCAGAAAAATGCAGTACAGTACCTGCATTCAGCCTGTGCAGTATGCAAAAAATGTGAATAGGCCAGTTTCGCCTGTCCCTGAATCTTCACCAACAAGGGACTAAGGTTTTCTCCTGCCAGTCTGATCCATGAGTGTAATTGTCGTTGCAGCCTCAGGGTTGATTTGGTTGGTGAAATGGTGATCAATTGCTGGGAGAAGCCAAGACAATTCCACAAGGTCCTCCCATGACCCTTCTCCCAGAATTTTCAGTGCATCTCCTCCCTAGGCCATCACCAACTATATCATTTGCAGCAGTTATAATTTTGGATTGTGTTCAGTAAGTCTCCCATTGTCCAGACCCATCAAAATGACCAAGTTTTAACTTGAGTAGAACTACTAGTCTAATGGTGTCTGCACTCCATGCAACATAACCTCTGCTGAGTCACCGCCTGAAAGTTCTTCTATCTTGACATTTTGCATGGCAGGTGGTGGTTCTGGCCAACCCCTTTCGTCCATTTCAAATCAGTTTACTCTGAACTGTCTCAGAGGAATACACAAATGTAAACCAAAATGAATGCTATTGAACTATTTATAATAATCTATGAACTACTTATTGTCATGGCCATGAGAGATGCCATAAATGAGAAAAAGAGAGACAAAAAAACTCCAGTTCTCTCCCAGAATCCCCCTCATTACTGAGTTCATCTCCCTTCTCCTCCTCTCACCCGCTGCCTTCCCGTTGTCACCCTGAACCATCCAGAAATCCCGGCCTCCGTTTTCAACTCCTTCATTCAAGTTACCACCCCTTTCCTTCCTTGCATCTCAATCATTTCCCTGACAGCAGTCCTCCGTGCTGCCCTCCACCCTCTGCCCTCCCCACAAGTCTCAACAGTCCTGCAAGCGTCAGGCTTTGCCTCTGCCGGGATGCTACAATATATATAAATTACTGTAGATCCCGGAATACAAGCCGAGAATTTCGTCCTAGATTTTTGGCTTGGAGTTTGGGGTTCGGTTTATACAACGAGTATCATTTCAGATTCCAGATTTCCAGCGCAATGCCGGTTTTGCCGATGAATACGGAAGTAAATAATGACGAAACCACAGAGCCATCTTTCAGATGAAGAAGTAGCTTTGCATGCCGGTACTTTAAATTAAATAAAGAATTTATTCAAAAAAGTGTTTTAGTTGTTGATTTTATTAATAAAATTTATAATAAATTATCGGGAAGTTTAAAATAAAATTTATTTTGATTCACGATCCACATCTTGCGTTACGAAACGGATGCGGTCACGTGTATCCGCTTGCGCGATTGTAAACAAACAACCGAGAGCGTTAGTAGCGTCAGTCGGAGCCCAGATACATGTGTTTGTGGATGTAATTTCGAAACGAAGATGGACATTGTGTGGAAATATCTCCTCCTCCTCCCTTCCTGCAGCCCAAAGATGTCAAATTAAATGGTGAGTACAGTATGAAATTGTTTATAGAATAGAATGCCTTTTACTGTCACTATGCGCATCTACAATGAGATTAAAAGCAGCTCCTTCAGTGCAGAAAAAAGTTCTGTATAGGGCTTGTATGGTTGTTTTTTAGCCTTAGCATAACGCCGTATCTGCGGCCCCGCTTCTGCTTTCTTTCCCTCTTCCGTCTGTGTCGTCTCCTAGACCCGACAACAAACCACAGAGAGCCCGCTAGTCTCGCTATGTTGTCTGGGATGTTGTGCGTGTGATGAAAAACACTCAAAACAGATGTCTGGCTCTGGACACCGATGTCTATAAGGTTCTGAATGGTGTAGCGGATGTTCGCCGAACCAATCGTGCACAAACAAGGACAAAAAAAAAAGTACAAAAACAACAAAAAAGTGCACTGAAAAGGAGAGCCCTGAGCTGCTGCGCGCCGCCATGCTCCTAGCCTAATCGAAGTAGGCTAGGCACTTTTTATAACTTTTTGGTTAGTACATTAGAAAAAATATTGGTGTTTTTTATTATGAAAAGGTTAAGTAAGTGTTGTAGTGGGAGGTTTGGAACGCATTATGGGTTAGCCTTTGCAAGCGAATTAAGTTCGTAAGTCAAGGGTCCACTGTATTGCGTATTTAAGTTAATCAAATTTATAACAAGTCTCCGGAAATCCACCCGCCGATGTACCGTATTTGCGTATATAGTTTCAACACAAAGGTTCCAATTTACCAAACTTCTCCACAATCACTTCCTAGTTTCCATCAAAAATGCCGGCAGTCTCAAATTCTCGCCGATAAACATTATAAATATACCCGAAAAGACACTTTTAAGGAAATTTAGAAAATTTTGCTTGGAGAAGGGGGCCGGCTTAAATACCGGTCATCGGCAAATACATGTAATTTAGTCGGTAGAGAAGGGGATCGGCTAATATACCGGGTCGGCTTGTATTCCGGGATCTACGGTATCAAAAAAACAAGTCATAAAGGGTTGTGGATCCTAGGTGAACTCTGTATAACTGAGAGATAATTAGGTTTTGAAAACGCATGCAATATTTGTGCATACAGTGCATCCAGAAAGTATTCACAACGCCTCACTTTTTCCACATTTTGTTATGTTACAGCCTTATTCCAAAATGGATTAAATTCATTTTTTTCCTCAGAATTCTACACACAACACCCCATAATGACAACATGAAAAAAGTTTACTTGAGGTTTATGCAAATTTATTAAAAATAAAAAAATGAGAAATCACATGTACATAAGTATTCACAGCCTTTGCCATGAAGCTCAAAATTGAGCTCAGGTGCATCCTGTTTCTCCTGATCATCCTTGAGATGTTTCTGCAGCTTAATTGGCCATCTAAACTGAACGATCGGGGGAGAAGGGCTTTAGTCAGGAAGGTGACCAAGAACCCGATGGTCACTCGGTCAGCGCTCTAGAGGTCCTCTGTGGAGAGAGAAGAACCTTCCAGAAGGACAACCATCTCTGCAGCAATCCACCAATCAGGCCTGTATGGTAGAGTGGCCAGACGGAAGCCACTCCTTAGTAAAAGGCACATGGCAGCCCACGTGGAGTTTGCCAAAAGGCACCTGAAGGACTCTCAGACCATGAGAAATAAAATTCTCTGGTCTGATGAGACAAAGATTGAACTCTTTGGTGTGAATGCCAGGCGTCACGTTTGGAGGAAACCAGGCACCGCTCATCACCAGGCCAATACCATCCTTACAGTGAAGCATGGTGGTGGCAGCATCATGCTGTGGGGATGTTTTTCAGCGGCAGGAACTGGGAGACTAGTCAGGATAAAGGGAAAGATGACTGCAGCAATGTATAGAGACATCCTGGATGAAAACCTGCTCCAGAGCGCTCTTGACCTCAGACTGGGGCGACGGTTCATCTTTCAGCAGGACAACGACCCTAAGCACACAGCCAAGATATCAAAGGAGTGGCTTCAGGACAACTCTGTGAATGTCCTTGAGTGACCCAGCCAGAGCCCAGACTTGAATCCGATTGAACATCTCTGGAGAGATCTTAAAATGGCTGTGCACCGACAATTCCCATCCAACCTGATGGAGCTTGAGAGGTGCTGCAAAGAGGAATGGGCGAAACTGGCCAAGGATAGGTGTGCCAAGCTTGTGGCATCATATTCAAAAAGACTTGAGGCTGTAATTGCTGCCAAAGGTGCATCGACAAACTATTGTGCAAAGGCTGTGAATACTTATGTACATGTGATTTCTCAGTTTTTTTATTTTTAATAAATTTGCAAAAACCTCAAGTAAACTTTTTTCACGTTGTCATTATGGGGTGTTGTGTGTAGAATTCTGAGGAAAAAAATGAATTTAATCCATTTTGGAATAAGGCTGTAACATAACAAAATGTGGAAAAAGTGATGCGCTGTGAATACTTTCCGGATGCACTGTATGTGGCAGGGTTGTGCTGAGGTGTTATCCATTGCATGGCTGCACTCAGGTACCAATCCAGGGGGTTTGTCATGTGGTGGGTGCGGCAACATATGTACCAGCGCATGCTCCCAACTTGCCTTCTTCAGTTGAGTATTTTGGTAAGATCCACTCCAAGATGGTGGCAGAACCACTTTTCACTAGGATGACATGAAAGAGCCAGGTTCAGGAGACTGAAGGATGGAAGTGACATCATAGATGGAATGTCCATCAATTGTCCGTTCTGCAAAGGGAGGATGAGAAAAGACATTAAGCGACAGTGGCACCCCGTGGCTTGGAGTGTAATTATAAGTAGATGATCCTTGAGGTTGTCTGTTATGTGTGTGAAAAAATACTTATAGACAAATTTCAACCAAACACAATCCCATGTTCAAATAAATGATACAACAGGGTCACTCATCCATACTACAATTCCCAGGGAACCCTGTGGATGCACAAGTTGGGAGTAAGCCATAGGAATACTGCCACCTCTCATGCTGGGGTATGAATTGTTCATATTATTTCCAGTACTTCCATTATTTGTTTATCCTGACTGAGATAGGAATTGAGGATCCTCCCAGCCAGGTTGAGCCTTCACTCCCATGGTCCTTTTATTTTGGCCTCTTTGCTAGGTAGTGACTCATCCTTAACCCTAGTTGGGATGCCAGTATATATATTAGACTCACCTGTAGCTTTGACAATATGGAGAGGGCTTAAAAGACTGATAGATGAACTTTAAATCAGAAGTATAATGAGAGGCAAGAACTTGACCGGCATGATGAAGTGGCCAAAAAACAATTAGAGAATGCTCTGATACAAGCAGGATCTGTAATAAGTAGACAAGTGGATATGCCTCGCAACCTGATAGCTAAGTCAGACAATAGTTTAGTTAATCCCATTTTAGCTGTAGTTTTTTTTTTTTTTTTACATTTTTTCATGAAAGTCATTTTGTCTTTCCATTTCCGTCCAGAAGAACTAAAACACAGGCAATTGATATTAGAAACACTTTCCTATTTTTTACTCCTCCTATGTTACAGTCATTCCAACTCAATGCATTGTGTTACGTTTTGTTATCACTTTCCTTTAGAATTTCAGACACATGAAAAATAGAGCAAGTGAATTTGACTAATTCACAATATTTTGCTCGATTGCAGAAACCACACCTCACATACTTTCTATGGATGATACAAGGCATCCACGCACAAATCAATGGCACCCCTAGATTAACTTTAGTTTAAACTGGCATTTAGAGGTTCATTTTATGAAGTGACTGCTTCTGTGTTTTCAATCAAGACACCTGTAAAATTTTACGAAAGCAGTAGCTAGTGTAATTTACTCTGTTTCCCAATAGATAGCAGAAAATTGCCAGGGTTAGTCTATGCATTTGATAGCTGAAAAAATGCTTCTTTTCAGAGACTTGATAAAAAGGGCATTTAAAGATAAGACACACTGAAGCCACACAAGTGCGGAACAGTGCACTGCACTTAAATAGTATCCTTCATGGTCTGGCAGAAAATGAAATGGCCTGGCCTCATTGCTATGCTTCTTCAAAATCTGCTCCCACGCAAAAGGTAGCTGATCCCCTTCTCTCAGGAGAGACATCACATACCAGAAACTGGACTAGCTTTAACTCACACTGTTCCAGTGAAGGGGAATGAGAATTAGCCTCCATGACTTTTGTGGCATCAGCTATTAGCTGATTTGTGAAGAACCTGCAAGGTCTGTTTCAAGGGAGAAGGTAAACACTAATCGAATATCAAAAGCATGTTTTTAGGCAGCATTTCAGAAAGACTGCTGGGGAATTTGTGTGGTTGACTTTAACATTCAATTCAAGACCAAAATAACATGCTTCAAGCAATATGCATGCTCTTTCAACACCTGGTTGTGTTTTTCTAAAACTCTTGAATGTTTTCCCTAGTGGCAATACTGTCATCCAAAACTATGCACACTAAATCTCAGTGGGTGTTGCATACAAGCTATGCTTTTACAGTAGAGCCTGCAGGTAGTTCATTTTAAAGTTGCTGTTAAGCCTTTCCTGGTGGTTTCCTTAAAATTATACGTAAGGGGAATTTTGTTCATATAAATTAATAAATAAAAACTGTGAAATATTGTTTTTAATTTCAGTAAAGTATTTTATGGATTTAACTATCCATCCATTGTCTTACTTCAGTTTACCTGAATATGCTATTCACTGATCTTGTGAGGGTCCCTATAACAACATGCAGGACAGACCTGTCCTCGGCGGCTTTTTCCGGATCCTTGTTGGAATTTCCACCATTTTGAGACCAGTCAAGAGATATAATTCCCTCAACATTGGAGTGTACCTGGTTTACTTCCCATGGCAGGTGTCAAGATGGCATCCCAACTGCATACTTAGCTCACCTTAACTGACTTATATTGATTTGGAGAAGCAGCTGTTCAAGACGGCATCATGACTGCATACTTAGCTCACCTCTACTGACTTATATTGATTTGGAGAAGTAGCTGTTCTAATAAAGAATTTCAGTTCATAGTGTTAGTAAATATTGGTCTCAAGGAAAAAATCAGCAATATATAGTGCAACATTTCATTGCAATGCAATCTTGCACATATCCACGTTCACAATTCAAGTTTAGAGCTACTATTCAATCTAGAACAAATATTTTGGGACGTAAAAGAAAAAGCTGGCATACCCAGACAAACAACCACAGAAAACATAGGAAGAAAGTGCAAACTCCATGCAGATAGTAAGTAGACCAAGAATTAAACCAATTGTCCTCTTGCTATGAGATGGCAACCATAGCCACTGTGCCACCATACCACCCCTGAAATGTTCTAATCTTTGATATTTTAATTGGCTTCTTGTTACCCAGGTAGAAGTATTTGGTATATAGTGCAGACCAAGCATAATGTTATAGCATTGATCCATAATTGCTCACCTTATAATCTCTATTTTTAAAAAATGTAGTATCATTTAAATAGATTCCCTGGGTTTCAGGTATTAAGGTATTAGTAAATTTCAGATACATAACAATAATTTTTGCAGCAGAAAAGAACAGAAACTGTAATTTTTTTAAATCTTTTCAACAAGAGACAACTGACCAGAAGATCTAAGCACTCTAGATGGCTGGTGTAAAGCACACAATTCAGATAAATAGGCAGGATCAAGCCCATGTAATGATTTAAAAATTAGCAATAAGATTTTAAAATCAATTCGAAAACTGACTGGCAGCCAGTGTAAAGAAGCTAATATTGGAGAAACATAGTCAGACTTTCTTGCCCCAACTAGAAAGCGAGCGGCAGCATTCTGGACCAACTGTAACCTACGTATCAGGGATTTGTTAATCCCAGAATACAGCGAATTGCAGTAATCAAGGCGAGAAAAGATAAAAGCATGAGTAGCTTTCTCAAGATCCCTAGAGGATAAAAAAGGCTTGATCTTACCTAAAAGATGAAACTGGAAAAAGCAACTCGACTACAGAATTAATCTGTTTCTCAATAGAGAGGTTACTGTCAAAAATAACACCAAGATTGCAGACTTGAGGTTTGCAAAAGACAGAGAAAGAACCGAGAAGTCCAATGCCAATTTGGGCTTTAGCTGATGGACCCACTATAAGCACCTCCGTTTTATATTGATTCAGATCAAGAAAATAGCCATCCACGATCTTAGTTCAGAAAGACAGTTGTGCAGTTGATTTATTGCAGAGTTGCAGACGGGAATATAAACCTGTGTATCATCAGCATAGCAGTGAAAAGAAATGTTAAATTTCCTAAAAATAGCTCCAATAGGGTGAAGGTATATAGAGAATAAAATAGGACCCAAAATGGATCCCTGAGGAACACCACATTTAAGAGGAGCAGTAGACGAAAAAGAGGAATTTAAAGTCACTGAAAAGTGTCTACAAATTAGATATGACCTGAACCAGTTAAGGGCAGCCCCTTTAAGCCCAACAAAATGTTCAAGCCGCAACAGCAATATCTCATGGTCAATAGTGTCAAAGGCAGCGGACAGGTCAAGGAGGACAAGGACTGCAGCGCCACCTGATGTTAAAGCAGTCTTTAGCAATGTTTGGACAACAGCTTCTTCTTATTTTTCATCTTCTCAGTTGGTCATATATAACAGAATCTGCAAAAAAATTAACTGACACCATAAGGAATATAACGCTGCTGGAGGTACAGGAAAAGAAAATAACCAATGGAGAAGGAAAACAACCAACACTAAGAGCCATTTTATGAACTATGCTTGATCATTATTATCTGATCTGAAGAACTGATAGTATAATTGCTCTTTGTCAAGAGATGGCAAGACAGTTAGTGGCAGTGCCCTCTCTTGGCCCAGGGTGGTATCACATACCTTGGAAGAGCTTGGATGATGATCCTCAGATGTGCATGCATATCAACAACAATTATTATAAATAGACACTAACCCTTTCTTGATACTGAGATTTCACAAAGTTTTTGTTTGTAATTTTACAGGAATCTAAAAGCTTGAAAGTGTGCTTCTATTCAAGAATATAACTGCAGAAAAAGAACCTGCATTAGGGTGCGATATTGACACGCATTTGCTATGACCGCTTCGGTGGTGCAACGGTATCAACTGTTGAATGGTAATCAAAACTTCACGGGTTAGACCTCGGACGAGTCCGTTTTGAGAAGTGAGCTACTCTTATTCTTACTATTTTTGAATAAAAACATACATTTGATTCCAGTCTGTAACAGCCGGTGTAAATTTATGATACTTGTAAAGGTTAGCTTTGTTTTTTTTTTTATTCAGTTTTATTCTGTCAGTCGCGTTCATGATCCCCCCCCCCCCCCACCCATTTGACACTGCTGTTTTCACATAGGCGTGCTATAACAGAGGTGAACTCAGATCATGACGACGGTTCTACATCGGAGCAAGAATGCACGTCTTACATTTGCCATCGCTGTACTTTGTATATGTACACGGAAAGCTCGCTACATATTGCTGCTTACCTGCTTTTCAACACACATGTGTAATCCTGGAATTTTTCAAGATGCTGAAACTCAATATGTGCCTTTTCTTCAGTACTGTGATCACCAGGATTAAAAGCACTAAAGTCATAGGAGACATCCTTGAAAAACATCAGTTACCTCAGAACCTACAAAATTATTATTTTTATTATAATTATTATTATTAATTTCAAAATGGAAATGATGTTAATCATATTTTCCCTGCAAAATGCTTCTTTGAAAACACAGGAAAAATGGTTGAAAAACACCAGAAAACACCTGAAAAATGACCAAAAAAGCAAGAAAAACACTTCAAAAACAATTGCAAAAAGCCATTAGTAAAAGCGCTAAAACAAAGACTAGAAAATTCACACTGTTCAAATGTGAAACACCCCTAAGGGAACCACTGTACTAATTCCCTTCATAATTTTAAACATTTCAGTCATTTTATATTTTAACCTCCATTTGCTTAAACTAAAACAGTTCAACTCTTTCAGTCCTTCAATCCTGAACCCTGTCATGGGAGCCAGAGACCATCCACTGAAGGCCAAATGTGCACTTATTTTTGATGTGAGTGCCCAAGGCAAACCCATGCAGACATATTGTGAATGTGCAGCTTCACAAAGTATCCCAGCCCAGAATTTTAACAGTAAATGGCAATGCCAGCCATTGCATGATAGTCTAGATTACAGATAAATTTAGTATGATTTCCATGGAGACTTTTATTAAATATACCAATGCATTTTTAGTAGGATGAGGCTTTTAATTTTTAATTAGGTAAATATTTGATTGATGTTATCAAGAATTTGAACTTCTTGGCAAGTCTAAACTTTTTAAAATGAGAAAATCCTTTTATATTGCAATTTTGCAATTTGTAATTTCACTTATGGAATTAGTTTAGAGATTAATAAACAAGATTCAGGAGAATGATCAATCAGCCGAAATGAATGCAAATTAATTGGTTTTTAAAATAGCACCATACATAGCCCTCACAAAAGAAAGGATGTTCAGCAGTTACTACAGTTTCTGTCCGTCCATCCATTCGTTTTATAACTGGGCTTGTCATACTCAGGTTAAGTAGGATAGCCAGAATGCACTGCAAATGAGTAGCAAACATAGGCTGAAGCAGGACCCAAACTTAAATGTACAGTAGTATCACACTTGCATGCATCTACACTTAATCATATAGGAGAAATTTAGAATCCCCAGATTATATATCCTGCATGTGTTTGGGATGTGGGAGTAAAACCAGAATATTAGCCAATGCCAGCAACAGTTTTAGCAGGTAATAATCAAGCTTTACTACCTCTGTATCTGTAGTAAGTTATCACTGGTGATGGAATGATTTGTTTCATATGTTCATTTCAAAATAAAATGTATATACTGTTTAAAAAACCTCATTGACCAGATTGCCATGTGACTCAACTTTGACGTATGAGGTAAATCTCTCAAATGATGTAACATGGAAGAGCATAATCTCAGAGGCATGTACTTAGCGAGACTTCTAAAACATTATCATTGAAAATGAATCAACAAATACTAAAGTTATGCTGTTCATTCGGTTTCTCAAGGGAAAATAATGTCCATTAGTATAACAACAAAATATGTTTAACACATGTCCTTTTATGAGTAATACTGCAGCTAGGGTCAATTCAGTTAAATGGCTAATTATGGATTAGGGCACAGGCATAAACAATAAAAAAGTCTCATCATTTCACATAACTTCTGGCACTCTGTTAAGTCTCTGGTGTCTTCATTTCTTTGGAATCGCAAAAGACCAACTATTAAACTCTCAACTTTGATCTGCAACATGTTGGATGGTGACTTCTCCCTCCCTGATTTCAAGCTGCCTTTACTCTGAGGTCAGACTGAAGTTGGGTCTGCCCTCCACAGCAATCTCCTTCCTAGTTGTCCATATAAACAAAACATATTTCCCGCCATTGCTCAACTTAATTTCCGTTTCTTTTTGATAAAATAAAGTCCCTTTGTCCTTCTATTGGCCCCATTGTGTCTTATGCCCTTCAGTGTTGAAAAATTGATGGGTCTTCTGCCAAGATGGCACCTTCACATACCTTTATTTCATAATTCTGACCTGAGACTGTCGGAGACTGTCCAATTTCTTCCTCCCCTTGACATTTATCTGGTAAATCTGTGCATTGCAGCTAAATTGCTTTTAGTCTCTCACTGGAAATCTCCTGCTGTTATCTCGCCTGCAAAATGGAACTCTTCATTTTACAATCTTATCCTTCTTAAAATTTCTGCATCCTGGATAAACATCTCTTCTTCTCTGACTATCCACAACTGACTTCATTTAGTAAAGAGCTGATTGGGAGATTCTCCGTGAGGCAGTTTTTCCTGTCCACCTATCCTTGTTTTTATTTCTTTTTTTTTTTTGCTTACTACGTTCCTATATGTTGTATGTGCCAGTTTACCATTCAACTCTTTTTTTCTCTCCCTTATAGTGTTTCTGGTTAAATAGGTATCTCAGGAGGGTGGGCACCACTAAGACAGGTGTTTTGTGCTTGTTCTTACATAGACCAAAAATAAGTTATTATTGTTGGCTTTCTTTTGCTGTATTCCTTTTTCATTGTTTCAAAAAAAAAAATTACCACAAAAATAAAGTCTCTACACTTCTTTGAGGCACCTTCAAAACAGTAAAACAGATTTCTGCTAAAAAAAATTGGTTAATCTTCAAACATTTTTAAAAACAATAGTTTAAGCATTTGTGACATTTGAAATGTGTCCTTTAAACAGCTAATGGGCAGCTCTAGTCAGGGTATATTTGACTAAAGTAATGAGTCTTCTGCCTGGATTTAGATGCTGACACCTAAAGGGCACCTCTTATATAGGCAGACTGTTCATTCTGCAGCCTTTGTCTTTTAATCCTTGGGTCTTTAGCAGCTCAGTCTTTGGACAGGATAATGTGAGCTCTGGTATGACTGCAATGATAAGTTCAGGTACAGAAGTCAGGTTTAGTATGTTTAAAGCTTTATTTATGTAAGAAGAAAGCTCTTAAAATCAACCCTAAATTTAAATGGAAATCAGAGTTAAGACTTAAGAACAGGAGTTACAGTATGTGGTCATGCTTCCCAGTTCTGGTAAAATTTTTGCAACAGTGTTTTTAAATTAAATGAAGAGAATAAATAGAATGATTTGGAAAGGTAGCAAGAAAATCAGTGCTGTTGTGAATTCCAAAAGAAACAAATGTGTAAATTATGTTCTCTGTAACTTAAACAAGACATTGTCATTTTTCAATATTTGTTACTGAAAAATGCAAGTTTTAGGTAGCATTTTAGTGTTTTTAATAAAAGCTAACATGTGCGAACTATGTTACCTAAGTTGTGATCAGATTCAGTAGAACAATTTTTTTTCCCTACCTAAAGTAAAAAGACTATTACTTCCACTAATTGGTAACATTTCAGTTGTTTTCCTTCTTCCAAGACAAATAGTGTTGTTCAACCAAACTATAAACACTTTTGATTAACACAATTGATTAAGAATTCGATAGCAGAAGGAAGGATATAGCTGAATATTATGTATTGTACATACAACATTATTGATCTTTAACACTAGAATCACCAAAGCCTACGACAAAACTCATAAATATGGCCAACCTTAATTAAATTTTAATATTCAGTAAGTGTTATTAACCTGCTAATATCTCCTCCATATATTAAACAAAACATAAATATCACAAATTTTACAAATCTGACAAAAGGATTTTCTGAAAAACGTGAATTGAAATGTGTGTGGTTACAAAAACAAAAACTTTCAGAGGGATATCTATAGATGCAAAAGAAAAATTATCAACACTACATATGTAACATCAAAAATGGTTTATTCCTCCACCTCATGCAGCATACATTACAGTATGTAGGTATTACATATATTTCCAACAATCTATTACAATTTTATACTAAATAAAAGGATACTTTATTAATATATTTTGCATAGAAATAGCACTGACCTTTGTGCCACTCATTAGAATATTACATTTGAAAAAGTGTTACTTACTGGAAAATCAAATAACACATAAATGTTTTATAACATCTCCACAGTATCTTAAGTATTAAGATATTGCTTTATTTGACATTGTTGTACTGTCTTTGCATTTTCCATTGCCATCTTCTGTATTCTGTAATTTAAACTGATTATCAGTGTCCCTCAAGAAATCAAAGCTATTGCCATCTCTATATATTGTGAATTGTTCTTTATAAGTTTACATGTTTGATTTGAACCTGCACAGGGATTTTAAAATTATCACTCCAGTTCACAAATACATCATTAGTACTGTAGTCTATAAATTTCCCTGTTGCTCCCTCTCTCTATATACAGGTATATATATGTATGTATGTGTGTGTGTGTGTGTGCGTGTGCGTGTGCGTGTGTGCGTGTGCGTGTGTTTGTGTGTGTGTTATAAATAGTTTTTCCTTATGACTGAATTGTTTTGTATTTCACTATCTCTCTTTTTTGGCACATTCAAAGACAATTGACCTCCCGGTATTGTCTCTGCTAGCTTGACAAAATATAAGTGATTTAAAAAAAGAAATGAGAAATGAAAGGCATCCTTTATAAGATAATAATATCAATTTCTGGTCTTCAGGACGGATGTGCATGTGTCCACTGGAGGACATAAAAGCTACAAGATCTGGCGGCTGTAAATTACTGGCTGCTGTAGCTGAATGTAAAAGGAAAAAAGGCAGCCTTTTCATTTTAATGTCACTGCTTCAAAGTGAAAGCTCTCATTGAAAATCAAGTCATGTCGCTTTCCCTTGAAAAGGGAAGAGAGTGAGAGAGACAGTTGCTGCGCACAGCAAGATCTTCCTCCTTGTTTTTCTTCCTTTGTTTTACTCCTGCTCAAAATTAAGGTTTTCTTTAAGGAATTAAAACAAACTTATTATTTTTACTGGCTCCTAATAAAATCATACTGGGGATCCCAAGGTTCTTTACTGTATGTCCATTCAGATACACATGATGGGTTTCCCTTAGTACCAGACAAATGATATATTCTGCCTGTATTGCATGCAAACACAAAAAGTTCTTTGTGGATTCTTCATGGATGCTCCCCGCTTAATTTTTCTTAGCTCTACATTGTGTTTTAACTTTACTTTTCTGCCTACTGTGTGTGCCATAATTAATATCTGGTCCAGTTTCTGTATACATAAACTACACATTCTTCAGTTTTGCCATCACTACTTCACTCCCATCTTTTTGTCACTTGCTTATTGGATGTGCCATCAGAGCCATGCTGTCTAGTTCTTCTTCAGCTTGGGACAATATTATACTACAATATTTATGCTCCTCTTTCAAGATCTTTGTCTAATGAATGGAAACAGCTTTGGGGTAGTCAGTTATAGCAAAATACTTCATGTACTTTATGTTTCTAGAACACTCCACAGCTTAGATATCTTTATCTTTGAAGTGTACATTTTTACTGAGGGCAGACTGTTGGCTTCGTTTCTACAGAAGGCTGTTCTTAGTTTTATTCAGCTCAGCATCTAAGTGCAAAATAGAACTGTTTTAAATGCAGACAAGGTTTCCAAGGTAAGTGGCACCAAATAGCTGTAGTTCTTTTGGACCTAGGTTGGCTTGTTCAAGATTTCAAGGGCATGATCTTTCAAACATGATAAGAGTAACCTACAAATCTTCCATTGTAATGCAGGAATATGATGCTGCTGGACACTTTACAACAAATGTGGCATGATATTTTGGAACGTGTGATCATTAATTCATTCATTTTCAATTTCATATTTGTTCCAAAACATGAGATACCTTTGGCAAGTCTATCACTGTACAAGACAATCATCAATAATGGATGATCCACAAGTTCATCGTATGGTCCCCTCATGCACATACCCATCCGCATTCACTTGTATGGCTCCTGTTTAGTCACTAGCCAATCTAACCTCCATATAATGGATGGGGGAGTTCATGTAAACTCTACACAGATAGAGACCAACACGCAGGAGTCTGAAGCTGTGAGGCTGTAGTCCTATCCATGTAACAGTCCATTTATACTAAAAATACTCAGTGAAAAACACAGAAAACAAAATAATATATAATGCATTTTGATACTGACTGCCATTTTATAACAAATAAAAATCACACAACAGGGCTGATAAGTGTTAGGAACACATCATATATCATTCGTATTCTTTCTTTTGTTTCCTGAAAGTTATGATTTGGTATTTTTATCCTTTATTTATTGTTTTGGTAGTTATTATCTCTCCATTTCATGCATTTATTTTTGTTTTGGACACCACCATTTTGTGATTTTACATATTATGTGTAGTTCTATGCCATAATTCAGATGACAACAATATTTCTATTCTTGTCTTCTTAGATATGAGTGCATCTTTTTATGCCAGAAATCACAGATTTCAAAATGTACCAAACTGGTTTAAATCATTTATTTTATGTATACTATATATATAAATGTACAGGTCTAAATTTTTGATTTTGCACACACTCATAAATACAGAATATATATATAAAATCCAACGTCTATCTGTCTGCCTGTATGTCTGTCCGGTTTTCACGAGAGAACTACTTAATGGATTTAGATCGGGTTTTTTCTATAATTTGCTTGAACATTCTGGTTAATTTTGCGACTTCTGTCCTAGTGCGCTGTATCATAGTTCGCTTTCGGTACTGATTTATTTACGCTAATCTGAGACAGAGGCTGCGGGCCAAATGGAGGGGGAAGCGTAACATCAGGAGCAGAGAGCTGGGCAGGGCCCTCCTCACTGTCCCAATTTACTACTACATTGGCAGAGCCATGGGGGACGGCAAGTATATATATATACAGAGTGTTACCTCTCCCACTCTCCTGGTTTGCAGCAGTGCCTAGGATTCCCGCATGTGAGTTGGAGTTTAGTGCAGCCCTGTGCAGTTGCTGCTGAGCCCTACAGAGCTGCTCTTCCACCACACCCAGAAGTACTGCCGGAAATAAGACAAAGCCTGAGGAGGAGTGGAGTCGGATGGACTAGCGGCAAAAAGGGACTGTATATTAGTAGTGTTGGTGTTATGTGCAACTTTAACACTGTAAATTAACCGGGTGTTGTGTTGAACCTGTGTCCTGCCTGTATGTCTCCAGGTTAGGGTGGTGTATGTGCCTGGTGGCTTCACAATATACAGTGCATCTGGAAAGTATTCACAGCGCATCACTTATTCCCCATTTTATTATGTTACAGCCTTATTCCAAAATGGATTAAATTCATTGTTTTCCTCAGAATTCTACACACAACACCCCATAATGACAACGTAAAAAAAGTTTACTTGAGGTTTTTGCAAATTTATTAAAAATAGAAAAACTGAGAAATCACATGTACATAAGTATTCACAGCCTTTGCTCAATTATTTGTCGATGCACCTTTGGCAGCAATTACAACCTCAAGTCTTTTTGAATATGATGCCACAAGCTTGGCACACCTATCCTTGGCCAGTTTCGCCCATTCCTCTTTGCAGCACCTCTCAAGCTCCATCAGGTTGGATAGGAAGCGTCAGTGCACAGCCATTTTAAGATCTCTCCAGAAATATTCAATCGGATTCAAGTCTGGGCTCTGGCTGGGCCACTTAAGGACATTCACAGAGTTGTTCTGAAGCCACTCCTTTGATATCTTGGCTGTGTGCTTAGGGTCGTTGTCCTGCTGAAAGATGAACCGTTGCCCCAGTCTGAGGTCAAGAGCGCTCTGGAGCAGGTTTTCATCCAGGATGTCTCTGTACATTGCTGCAGTCATATTTCCCTTTATCCTGACTAGTCTCCTAGTTCCTGCCACTGAAAAACATCCCCACAGCATGCCACCACCATGCTTCACTGTATGGATGGTATTGGCCTGGTGATGAGCGGTGCTTGGTTTCCTCCAAACGTGACGCCTGGCATTCACACCAAAGAGTTCAATCTTTGTCTCATCAGACCAGAGAATTTTGTTTCTCATGGTCTGAGAGCCCTTCAGGTGCCTTTTGGTAAACTCCAGGCGGGCTGCCATGTGCCTTTTACTAAGGAGTGGCTTCTGTCTGGCCACTCTACCATACAGGCCTGATTGGTGGATTGCTGCAGAGATGGTTGTCCTTCTGGAAGGTTCTCCTCTCTCCACAGAAGACCTCTGGAGCTCTGACAGAGTGACCATCAGGTTCTTGGTCACCTCCCTGATTAAGGCCCTTCTCCCCCGATCGCTCAATTTAGATGGCCGGCCAGCTCTAGGAAGAGTCCTGGTGGTTTTGAACTTCTTCTACTTACGGATGATGGAGGCCACTGTGCTCATTGGGACCTTCAAAGCAGCAGAAATTTTTCTGTAACCTTCCCCAGATTTGTGCCTTGAGACAATCCTGTCTTGGAGGTCTACAGGCAATTCCTTTGACTTCATGCTTGGTTTGTGCTCTGACATGAACTGTCCACTGTGGGACCTTATATAGACAGGTGTGTGCCTTTCCAAATCATGTCCAATCAACTGAATTTGCCACAGGTGGACTCCAATTAAACTGCAGAAACATCTCAAGGATGATCAGGGGAAACAAGATGCACCTGATCTCAATTATGAGCTTCATGGCAAAGGCTGTGAATACTTATGTACATGTGCTTTCTCAATTTTTTTATTTTTAATAAATTTGCAAAAATCTCAAGTAAACTTTTTTCACGTTGTCATTATGGGGTGTTGAATTTAATCCATTATGGAAAAAGGCAGTAACATAACAAAATGTGGAAAAAGTGATGCGCTGTCAATACTTTCCGGATGCACTGTACATATATAGATAGATAGATAGATAGATACTTTATTAATCCCAAGGGGAAATTCACATAATCCAGCAGCAGTATACTGATACAAAAAACAATATTAAATTAAATAGTAATAAAAATGCATGTAAAAGCAGACAATAACTTTTGAGTAATGTTAGCATTTACTCCCCCGGGTGGAATTGAAGAGTCGCATAGTGTGTGGGAGGAACGATCTCCTCAGTCTGTCAGTGGAGCAAGACAGTGACAAAAGTCTGTCACTGAAGCTACTCCTCTGCCTGGAAATGACACTGTTCAGTGGATGCAGTGGATTCTTCATGATTGACAGGAGTTTGCTTAATGCCCGTCGCTCTGCCACAGATGTTAAACTGTCCAACTTTACTCCAAACTTAACAGGTTTGTCCAGGCGTGAGGCGTCTTTCATCTTTACGCTGCCTCCCCAGCACACCACCGCGTAGAAGAGGGCACTCGCCACAACCATCTGGTAGAACATCTGCAGCATCTTATTGCAGATGTTGAAGGACGCCAACCTTCTAAGAAAGTTTAGTCGGCTCTGACCTTTCTTACATAGAGCATCAGTATTGGCAGTCCAGTCCAATTTGTCATCTAGCTGCACTCCCAGATATTTATAGGTCTGCACCCTCTGCACACAGTCACCTCTGATGATCACAGGGTCCATGAGAGGCCTGGGCCTCCTAAAATCCACCACCAGCTCCTTGGTCTTGCTGGTGTTAAGGTGTAAGTGGTTTGAGTCGCACCATTTAACAAAGTCTTTGATTAGCTTCCTGTACTCCTCCTCCTGCCCACTCCTGATGCAGCCCACAATAGCAGTGTCATTAGCGAACTTTTGTATGTGGCAGGACTCCGAGTCATATTGGAAATCTGATGTATATAGATTGAACAGGACCGGAGAAAGTACAGTCCCCTGCGGCGCCCCTGTGTTGCTGACCACAATGTCAGAACTGCGGTTCCCAAGACACACATATTGAGGTCTGTCTGTAAGATAGTCCAAGATCCATGCCACCAGGTGTGAGTCTACTCCCATCTCAGTTAGCTTGTCTCTAAGGAGCAGAGTTTGGATGGTGTTGAAGGCGCTAGAGAAGTCCAAAAACATAATTCTTACAGCACCACTGCCTCTGTCCAAGTGGGAGAGGGATCGGTGTAGCATATAGATGATAGCATCCTCCGCTCCCACCTTCTCCTGGTATGCGAACTGCAGAGGGTCGAGGGCGTGGTGGACCTGTGGCCTCAGATGGTGAAGCAGCAGCCGCTCCATGGTCTTCATCAGATGTGACATCAGAGCAACAGGCCAGAAGTCATTCAGCTCAATAGGACGTGATACCTTTGGGACTGGGGTGATACAAGATGTTTTCCAAAGCCTTGGGACTCTCCCCTGTTCCAGGCTCAGGTTGAAGATGCGCTGTAGAGGACTCCCCAGTTCCAACGCACAGGCCTTCAGCAGTCGTGGCGATACACCATCTGGACCCACTGCTTTGCTGGCACGAAGTCTTCTCAGCTCTCTGCTCACATGGGCTGCAGTAATTGTGGGTGTGGATGTCTCTCCTATTTTGGTATCAGCAGAAGAATGGTTGGAGGATGCAGTACTCCGAGGTGAGAGTGGGTTAGGGTGATCAAACCTATTAAAGAAGTTGTTCATTTGGTTTGCTCTCTCCACGTCTGTCTCGATGGTGTCACCCCGCTTCGAGCTGCAGCCAGTGATAATCTTCATCCCATCCCACACTTCCTTTATGCTGTTGTTCTGCAACTTCTGCTCCAGCTTTCTCCTGTACTGCTCTTTCGCCACCCTGAGCTGGACTGGGAGTTCCTTCTGCACGCGCTTGAGCTCATGCTGATCACCGTCTTTAAAAGCCCTTTTCTTCTGGTTCAAAAGGCCTTTGATGTCACTTGTAATCCATGGCTTGTTGTTAGCATAGCAGCGTACTGTTCTTGCTGGAACTACAATGTCCATACAGAAGTTGATGTAATCAGTTGTGCATTCAACAGCCTCTTCAATGTTCTCACTCTGTGACCCCAGCAGTACATCCCAGTCTGTAGTTCCAAAGCAGTCTCTCAGAGCCTGTTCTGCCTCAGGGGACCACTTCCTGAATGAGCGTGTGGTTGTAGGTAGCGCCTTCACTCTTGGTTTGTAGTGAGGCTGAAGCAGAACCAGGTTATGATCTGCTTTCCCAAGCACAGGCAGTGGGGTGGCGCTGTATGCGTCTTTAATGTTTGCATACAGTAGGTCGATAGTCCTATTTCCCCGGGTGTTACAGTCCACATACTGGGAGAAGGCAGGTAATTTTTTGTCCAGCGTCACATGGTTAAAGTCTCCAGAGATTAGCACAAGTGCCTCAGGGTGCTGCGTTTGTAACTTAGCAACTGTGGAATGGATGATGTCACCTGCTATCTCCGCGTCCGCTTGAGGGGGGATGTAAACAATAACAACAATCACGTGTCCAAACTCTCTGGGCAAGTAATAGGGACGCAGACTTACGGCCAACAGTTCGATGTCCCTGCAGAAATTGGAGATTTTAACGTTTACATGTCCTGAGTTGCACCACTTTGTATTGACATAGAGAGCGAGTCCTCCTCCTTTCTTCTTCCCGCAGGTACTTGCGTCTCTGTCTACTCTAACTGTGCTAAACTCGGGTAGCTCCACGTTAGCATCTGGGATGATAGTTATTAGCCACGTTTCACTAAAACACAGCAAGCTGCATTCTCTGTAGGTCCTGACATTTTTCACCAGCACAGCCAGTTCGTCGATCTTATTTGGTAGTGAGTTCACATTTCCCAGGATCACAGAAGGCACCGACGGTTTATAATGCCATTTTCTCTCAAGTTGCCTGGCTTTTATCTTATCTTTTATCTTTGCGCCGGCTCGGCTGCCCCGATATCGTCTTCTTACCTCGTCAGGTAAATAAGGAACCACACCGGCATGAGCATTTCTTCTCAGTGCCAAGCTGACTACTTGAATAGGTGAGTCTTGGAGTGTAAAAATCCATGTCAAGTAGTAAAAATAGTAAAAGGTGTCCAGGGAGTGATTCCACATAAAAGTAAGTGGTAGAAGTGATCAGTGAAAAAAAAAAAAAAAAAATAGAAAAAAAGGTAAAAAGATAAAGTCATACACGGAGCTGCTGGAAAGGCTGCCACTCGGATGCGGCGCCGGAAATAGTCTGATATATAGTATATATAATTATTTATACAGATATATACAACCCCTTGCTGATCAGTTGGAAAATATTTTGTAAGCTAGACACTGTACATCGGTTATTCACGATTTTTAATATTATTTACCAGAGGGCTTTATTTTTGGCCCACTTTACATACTACCCTTAGGTCATATTATTTCAAAACATATGGTGAATTACCACATCTATGTCGATGATACACAGCTTTATTTGTCTATAGCACCAGATGACTCAGATGGTCTTAGCCCTCTTATCCAGTGTCTTACTAACATCATCGAATAGTTGAGTTTAAGGAAGAAAATTAAGTTTTAACTACTGGCAGCATAAAGAAAAGCGTGGACTTTAGAAATAAACTTGCTCACTTGGGCTTAAATATCAAGTCAGAACTAAAAAAACCTAGGTGTTTTAGTAGATTCAAAATTTAATTTTAAATTGCATATTAATCATGCTACAAGCATTGCTTTCTTTCATTTAAGAAATATTGCAAAAATTAGATCTCCGCTGACATGTCAGGATGCTGAAAAATTAATTCATGCTTTTGTTTTTGGCCAGCTCGATTACTGTAATGCACTTCTGTCAGGAATACCTAAGAAAGACATAAATCAGCTTCAGCTAGTTCAAAATGCGGCAGCAAGAATCTTAACCAGTAGAAGAAAAACTGAGCCTATTTCACCAGTTTTAGCTTCATTAAACTGGCTGCTGATATCATTTATGATCAATTTTAAATGCTGCTGATCGTTCTTAACAATCTTGCTCCTGTCTATATTTAGGAGTGTCTTTCACTCTACATTCCAACTCACAATCCTCTGACTGGACTAGTCTGCACATTTAAATCCCTAAATTATGTAATGTTCTGCCAATAGACATACTGCAGGCTGGCTTGGGGAAAATCTTTAAAATTGTATTTTTAATTCAGCCTTTACTTTGTCCACTATATATGCATGATTTAATAGATTAAAATGGTCTGTTCAAAATTTTGTTATAGTTTTATTTTAGCAGTGATTAATCCGTTTTGTTTTTGCCTCAGTTTTCCTTATTATAGATTATCTGTGGTGGCACATTTTGCAACTGCTTAAATCCTGCTGTTTTTGCTGCATGATGAAGATGGAGGCTGTACACGTCTTCAAAATTGGACGTGGACTTCACTGGATGGACCTTCACGTTAATGTTAATATTCTAACATTCTTTTATTATTTCTGTTGTGTTATGTACAATTAGGACTGCTTTACTAATAATAATAAGGTACAAGTTAAGTTAATTTACAGTATGTTAGGTACAATATCCAATGGGAGCTTGATGGCCTTTTACCCTGGGAACCCCTTGTTTTTATCTCCAGCTTATCTGCTCATAAGCTTAATTTAGCTCCAGCTTCTCAAGCCATCTGACTTTGTCATCAAACTCATCTGTAATAAAATGATGCTATATATAAGGACTAACCAATCTACTAATTATATATGTATTTTATGTAAGTTTTTATTGATTGATCTTTTTGTTATTTGCACATTTTTATTCTTACCTAATTTTATTTTATTTTCTTGCATCTATTTCTTTGACAAGCACTTTGAGCTACATGCTGTGTATGTGCTACACAAATTAAAATGTTGTTGTTGTTGTTGGAGAGGTATTCAGCCCCATGAAAAAAGATCTCTACTTTGATTCTAAGGAAGCAGCCCAGTACAACAGTGTTGCTTTTTCTGATGAATAATAAATTATGCTGGAGTATATTATGTCCATAACAAGTTCCTTTGAAGCTGACCTTGAGAAATTATACAATGATTTTTCTTATGCTAAACATCCATCCATCCATCCATCCATCCATTATCCAACCCGCTATATCCTAACTACAGGGTCACGGGGGTCTGATGGAGCCAATCCCAACCAACACAGAGCACAAGGCAGGAAAAAAACCCTGGGCAGGGCGCCAGCCCACCGCAGTTATGTTTAACAAGATAAAAAAAAAACCATCTTGATGCCTGGTTGAAATCTGAAGAGCAACATGGACGAATAATGCAATTGTTGGTACTACAACTTTCTTCACTTTCCCCAAAAATGATTGAGCTGGAAGATAGAAACAGAAATGTTCACTTAATAGGTATTCCTGAATACAAGAAAGATAACAATACAGGTATATACCTTTTTCAAAATACCTTTGGCATAGTTTATTTCTGGAGTTTTGATATTTCTTTGAAACAATTGAAAGATACAATCGAGTATACTTCGCATCAAACAATAATGCTTGCCCATGACCCATAATTGTGTGATTCCTGAATTATTCATATCAGCAACAGATTCTTCAGGAAGCTAAGAAAAAGCTAAATGTGATATTCAAGAACAGGAAAATCCTCTTCTTTACCAATCTCTCTCCAGCGACTAGCACAGCACGTAAGGCATAAAATTCACTCATGAACAGACAGAAAAAATTTTGTAGCTCTTCCTCCTTTATTCTGCTTCCCTTAAGCTTTCACTCAGCAGCATTTTTTAACTGATTGATGGCTCAGAAAAGGAGGATACTGACAATTATGCTTAATTATGTGTTCTTACAGTATGTTATAATTGCTAAACATTCGAACTGTTACACAATTAGTTCTAAAGAATGATAAAATGTACAGTATATCTTATTGAATTTTTCCTTGCATGTATGGATTGGTTATTCATTGCTGTTGAATGTTTTGTTGAATTCTCTTGTATTAAATAAGAAAAACAAGTTTTCTCTTGGTGATACTGATACAGTATGTATAGGTTAGCCAATTAGCACATTTTTATCTTTTGTTTATTTCATTTTAAATAAGGACTAGGTCAGGCAGTCTTCTTTGCCATGGAATAAGGTATTGATCTCTGGAAGCTGTGCATTATAAATGACTTGTCCTTCCTTCTCATTCACTTAGCTATGATGTTTTTATTTGGTTATAGTTTTTACTGTTAATGTTTGCAATGAGAGAGGTTTGTGGCAGTCTGTTTAAATAGATAAATCGTGAGTCCCGAGCATGTGCAGATGCATGTGTGAGTGTGCACTCACCACTCTGAGGTTGATGGGGGTGTTTGGCTGATCGTGAAAATGTAAGTGGGTCAGTCAGGTGCTTCATTCACACCTTGAAGTAGGTGGAGGATAGCACCTGCACCCAAGCAGGGTTATATAGGAAGCCTACAAGGTGGAGAGGTACAGATGAAATAATAACAAAGATAAGAAAGAAAAGATAAAAAAGAATGGAGGTTAAGGAAGAAGAAAGAGGCATGACCGGGAGAGCCCGTGTCATGAAGAATGGAGGCAAGTGATTGGGAGTATGCCCCAGGGAAGTGAACGGCAGGCTTGCCTTCGTGTTGGGGGGGGGGAGGTTGGCGACAGAGAATGGGAGCTCCTTAGAGCAATGCAGAGGAGTTGGAATGGTCCCGTTGTATGGTGTATCCCTTTTGACACCAACAGACTAGATGAGGGAGACAGTAGTGGAACTCGGCAGGGAGTCCTATGGATGCCAATAGACTGGCAGTATGAATCCGAACACAGGATTATTGGATAACAGCACCTGTTGGTGAGTATGTCCTCCAGCTGCAAGGTCCTGATGGGATACGCTGAGGAGATGCCATGTTTTAGAAGGAGGCATTAGGGCTCATGTCTGTTGTATAAGAAGAAACCAGCTTGGGATTTTAACCTGATTTTAATGGGATATACTGTATTTATTTTAATTTTAACCTCCCCTTAGCACCTTGCTTTTAATGGATTATTAATTTGTTTTTTGAAGATCATTTTTTGCACTGTTCTTTGAACACTGTATGGCTTTAATGAAAGCAACCAAGACTTTGAAACAACCCCTTGCCGATTGTGTGTATCCTCATTTGCCTGGCTCTTCCTCAGGTATGTTATCGACAGTCCCAGATTTAAGAGGCTACAGAAGCAACCAGGGATCATGGAGCCAACCTGGACAGTTACAATGTTGTTATACAAATTTGTTTGCATTCTTCTTGGGTTTAGAGAGAGGAGTGGACGCATAGATCAGCTTCCGTAATAGGAAGGGTTGGGAAATATCACAGATTTTCTTACTCCCATAATTGATGAGTGGGACAAGAGTGGGTTTCATTTGAGTGTGGTATACAGTTCTTCATGTCTTTCAACAGGAAAATATTTTTCTATCATTCTCATACCTTTCTTTATTTAAATGTGTTTGGCCTGTCCAATAGTCCTTCTCTACTCTGTAATCTTAACAATGACAGACTTGATAGTTCTGACCTGGAATATGAGGAGGTCCTGGACTGGAAGTCAAAAGAACTAGTGAAATGGATTATGTATGGCTTAAAAGAGCAGAAATTGATTGTGTATTGCAAACTAAACTCCTTGAAGGTGATGTGCCAGACTTTTCCAATAACAGATATAAAGTAGTTGACTCCTTTTTTGTTATGTCTCAGAAACACAGCATTTTAATAGTAGGTGGATGTAATATGCCCTTTAAAATACACAGAATGTCCTTAGATTCTGTAGGCAGAATTTGTGATTGTCTTGGACAAATTGGCAGAAAACTGAGCTATGTTGTGCACATACTCTCCAACTCACCAAAATTACTTTTTTTAGGAATCTTTCTTAGAACAGCTTTACAAAACAGAAGGTTATGAGATCATGACTAGGCTGGATGCCAAGGTTTATATAAATATTCTTTTAGACAAGACTACCAGGCCTCTATATTGTTAAATCACTCAGTCCACACATACCTTCAGCAAATTTACCTTAGATTTAGTGGATGTTTTCAAAATGTTGAATCCTACATCTAAAGATGGCTTTTCCATTCTTCACACCAATATATAAATTCCAGAAAAGAGCACATTCGTACATCTCAGCATCTTTCATTGTGTATTAAAGAAGCTAACATTACCTAAGTGATCAGTGCATTTAAAACCTCATCGTTTCCCTTTCTTCTCCCATGCACTGAGATTGAGCCTCAATCTGTCTTTATTGAATAATTCTAACTTCTGCTCAAAGCTCACAGCTCATCTTAAATATTTCATCAACATAAATCAGAGTTCTGTAGATGATCCAGCATACATTTGGCTCACTCTTAAGGATGGATAAGAGATTTTTCAATCTCTTATGCGTGTAATTTAGCCATGATGAATTAGAAAGGCAGTTCACAACTTTGGAACAGGAGCATCCTCAAGTGGTCATCCAAAATTTAGATTTAAAAATCACCCAATTAGATTGGAACTACAATAAATTGTATTCAACTGCAAAGTCAGAATTTGTAAACCTTACACACTTGTCTCCTTAAATAAAAAATAAAATTAATCCTTTGCAAACATACCTTCACTAAAAGACAAGATAACCTAGTTATGATGATGTTTTTAAACCCGACTCATCTATACCCATTTTACAACTAAAAGACACACTAGAATCCATGAGTAAAGAGAGTTCTGCAGGCAGGGATGGGATCACAGTGGAAGTAATTTCTTCTTTATCTTGCCTAAATTATCATACTTAATATGTACAATTCAATGATCTCCTCTATTCAGATAGATGATGATATTAACACAGCTGTTATTACCCTCCTTCCAAACACCATAAACAGCTCTTAGATTGTACTAATTATCACCCAATATTGCTGATAAATCTAATGCAAAACTGTTAACAAGGTTACTTGCACATAAACTGCATGGAGTCCTAAAGCATGTAATTCATCCTGATGAAGCAGGCGTCTTTAACACATTCAGTGGAAGATGATATACAGTATGCTTGCTGCCTTTTGTATTGTATCAATAGCATCCCCATCTTAGGAACCCCAAGTAAATTATTATTACTAGTTGCATGAAGGTTCTCTGACAGAATAAATTAGACATATCTCTAGCAAGTAATGGCTTTAACTGGCTTTGCCCAATGTTTTATTAATGTAATTATTGTTTCACCTATGCCATCATCCTTATGAATTTATATCGCAACTCTTTAGATTTTATATGGGTGACAGGCAGGGTTTCCTTTAATCCCCACTATTATTCAATATTTCTCTTGAGCCCATGGCAAAAACTTCACATTATTCTCAATAAATGTCCCCCAAAAATCATTTATTTTGTTGCTGATAATGTGTTATAATAAAAAACGCCCCTGCTATACCTTTTTGTTTTGAACTCTTTAGCACCTATGGAAAAGTTTCCCGATACAAAATAAATTGCACTGTCTTTTCATTTCATAATTACCTGTGTAAGAATGGTGACATACCAAACTTTATCCCATTTCTAAAATCATTTAAATGCATATTAGTGTCAAACACAATATAAAAAATAGTTTGAGTGAATTACAATTAAGTTATAATAGAAGCCAAATCATCACAATCCCATGGGACAAACCTCTCTTTATGCTTTCATTCTTAGTTTGCAACAATAAACATTAACATTAACCCTCTTACCTCTGCCCTGCATGTTGTCAAGATTAAAATATCTCCTTTTAAATTTTCTATTTGAGTGTAACAGGCTAGGGGCCTCATGTATAACGCATTGCATAGAATTCACATTAAAACATGGCATACAAACAAAAGTGGAAATGTGTGTATGCACAAAAAAATTCAGATGCACAAAACCGTGTGTAAGCCAACTTTCATGCACTTCAGCTCCATAAATCCTGATCAACGTGAAAGTAATGCAGGTACACGTGCCTGCTGCCCCAACCTGACTTCTCCCAGAATTACTCTCCTTTGAATATGCAGATCAACCTAAATAGCCTGTTACATTCAGTGTTTTGTGAAAAGAGAATGGCAACAGCACAGAAAAAAAAGTACTATTTGTTAGCTTAAGCAGTGGTATAAGCAACAAAAGGAAAGTGATGGAGTGGTACAGTGTGGCAGAGACACAAGTTCAAGTTCAGAAAGTCACACAGTGTCCGAAATAAAAAAGATAGAAATAGTAGAGATGAGCTGGCACCCCATGCAAATGATTGTTCCTGCTTCCCCCATCCAGAGATTGTTCATGCCTGCCGTACGTACGTACGCACCATTTATATATAAGGCCCTAGGTCTTAAATACTCCACTTTGGTATGGGATAGATTCTGTAGGCTTATCTCTCTCCCTAGTTTAGAACTTTATCGCTGTGTCATCAATCCTTGGCTAGTATATATTGTGATGTGTAGGTCCCAGACATGCACAAGAGAGGAGCAAGTGAGTCCAGGATTCCAAAAAAATCAGCTTTTCATTTATAGTCCTTTCTGTTTTAACAGAGTTTAAGTGCACAGTGCAGTTGGGGGGTTATTGTGTACCTGTTGGGGGGTTATTGTGTACCTGTTGGGGGGTGCTGGGTGTGCCAGGGTCTCACAATATACTGTATGCTGGGGTGGGCAAAAGTAAGTTTACAGTTCTTTGTATGGATAAAGACATGCAGCTTATTATTACTGCACTCAGGCACACTTTAATAATAATAATAATAATAAGAAGAAGAAGAAGAAGAAGACATCAGAGAAGACAAATAATACAAACAGATAATACAATAATTCATACATAAATAACAATACAATAGTAAACTCTGTGTTTTGTATACTCAAAACTGTTAACCTACTTTTGCCCACTTCTATATATCAATTGTGAGATCTCCCTGGGAAACCCATTACCCCCAAACAGGGGTGTATATATATTTATTTATTTATTTATAAAGCACTTTAAAAACAACATCAAGGCTGACCAATGTGCTGTACAATAAAAACCCAACATATCAGACAAACAAAACCAAAGGGTAAATGAAACAGAAACACATAAACACATAAGAACTGAGGAGACTCTTAATAAAAAAATATACAGATAGCCAACATATCATACTGGGTTAAAAGCCAGAGAGTAAAAATGTGTTTTTAAAAAGGATTTAAAGGCAGCTAGCGAAGGAGCCTGCCTAACGTGCAACGACAAATCGTTCCAGAGTTTTGGGGCTGCAACTGAAAAAGTTCGATCACCTCAGAGTTTGCATCGTGTCTTGGGAACACGTAAAAGCATCCATCCATCCTCTTCCGCTTATCCGAGGTTAGGTCGCGGGGGCAGCAGCTTGAGCAGAGATGCCCAGACTTCCCTCTCCCCGGCCACTTCTTCTAGCTCTTCCGGGGGAATCCCGAGGCGTTCCCAGGCCAGCCGGGAGACATATTCCCTCCAGCGTTTGGACGTGCCCGGAACACCTTGCTAGGGAGGCATCCAGGAAGCATCCTGATCAGATGTGGAGGAGCAGCGGCTCTACTCTGAGCACCTCCCAGATAACTGAGCTTCTCACCCTATCTTTAAGGGAAAGCCCAGGCACCCTGCGGAGGAAACTCATTTCAGCCGCTTGTATTCGCAATCTCGTTCTTTCGGTCACTACCCATAGCTCATGACCATAGGTGAGGGTAGGAACGTAGATCGACTGGTAAATTGAGAGCTTTGCCTTATGGCTCAGCTCCTTTTTCACCACGACAGACCGATGCAGAGCCCGCATCACTGCAGATGCCGCATCAATCCGTCTGTCGATCTCACGCTCCATTCTTTCCTCACTCATGAACAAGACCCCGAGATACTTGAACTCCTCCACTTGGGGCAGGATCTCACTCCCAACCCTAAGAGGGCACTCCACCCTTTTCCGGCTGAGGACCATGGTCTCGGATTTGGAGGTGCTGATTCCCATCCCAGCTGCTTCACACTCAACTGTGAACCGATTCAGAGAGAGCTGAAGATCACGGCCTGATGAAGCAAACAAGACAACATCATCTGCAAAAAGCAGTGACCCAATCCTGAGTCCACCAAACTGGACCTCCTCAACACCCTGGCTGCGCCTAGAAATTCTGTCCATAAAAGTTATGAACAGAATCAGTGACAAAGGGCAGCCCTGGTGGAGTCCAACTCTCACTGGAAATGGGTTCGACTTACTGCCGGCAATGTGGACCAAGCTCTGACACCGGTACAGGGACCGAACAGCCCTTATCAGGGGGTCCAGTACCTCATACTCCTGGAGCAACCCCTACAGGATTCCCCGAAAGAACAGGTTAAATGCCTTTCCAAGTCCACAAAACACATGTAGACTGGTTGGGCAAACTCCCATGCACCCTCCAGGACCCTGCTAAGGGCGTAGAGCTGGTCCACTGTTCCGCGACCAGGACGAAAACCACACTGTTCCTCCTGAATCCGAGGTTTGACTATCTGACGGACCCTCTTCTAAAGAACCCCCGAATAGACTTTTCCAGGGAGGCTGAGGAGTGTGATCCTTCTGTAGTTGGAACACACCCTTTCTTAAAGAGGAGGATCACCACCCCGGTCTGCCAATCCAGAGGCACTGTCCCCGATGTCCATGCGATGTTGCAGAGACGTGTCAGCCAAGACAGTCCTACAACATTCAGAGCCTTGAGGAACTATGAAGAACAAAAACCTTGGACGACGTTTTCCCTCGCCTGGACGTGGGTCACCAGGGCCCCCTTCTGGAGCCAGGCCTGGAGGTGGGGCTCGATGGCGAGCTTCTTTTGGCTGGGCCTGCACCCATGGGGCTCGGCTGGGCACAGCCTGAAGAGACAACGTGGGTCCCCCTTCCCATGGGCTCACCACCTGTAGGAAGGGCCAAGGAGGTCAGGTGCAGTGTGAGTTGGGTGGTGGCTGAAGGCAGGGAGCTTGGCGGTCCGATCCTCGGCTCCACTATAAAAAAAAAAAAAAAATTATATATATATATATATATATATATATATATATATTGCTCAAAAAAATTAAATATAGCATCAAGTTAATGAAATTTCTGGGATATTGACCTGGTCAGTTAAGTAGCAGAGGGGGTTGTTAATCAGTTTCAGCTGCTTTGATGTTAATGATATTAACAACGGGTACACTAGAGGGGCATCAATGAGACGACCTCCAAAACAAGAATGGTTTAACAGGTGGAGACCACTGACATTTTCCCTCCTCATCTTTTCTGACTGTTTTTTCACTAGTTTTGGATTTGGCTACAGTGAATGTCACTCCTGGTAACATGAGGCGATACCTGGACCCTTCAAAGGTGTCACAGGTAGTCCAACTTCTCCAGGATGGTACATCAATATGTTCCATTGCCAGAAGGTTTGCTGTGTCTCCCAGCACAGTCTCAATGGCATGGAGGAGATTCCAGGAGACAGACAGTTACTGCAGGAGAGCTGGACATGGCCATAGAAAGTCCTTAACCCATCAGCACAACTGGAATCTGCTCCTTTGTGCAAAAAGGAACAGGATGAGCAATGCCAGAGCCATAAAAAATGACCTCCAACAGGCCACTGGTCTGAATGTCTCTGACTAAACAATCAGAAAAAGACTTCATGAGGGTGGCCTTAGGGCCCGATGTCCTCTAGTTGTCGCTGTGCTCACTACCCAGCACCGTGGAGCTTGATTGGCATTTGTCATAGAATGCCAGAATTGGCAGGTCCACCACTGTGCTTTTCCCAGATGAGAGCAGGTTCACCCTGAGCACATGTGACAGACGTGAAAGGGTCTGGGGAAGCTGTGGAGAATGTTATCTTGCCTGTAACATCGTTCAGCATTACCATTTCGGTGGTGGGTCAGTGATGGTCTGGGGAGGCATATCCATGGAGGGACGCACAGACCTATACAGGCTAGACAATGGCACCTTGTCTGCCATTAGGCATCGGGATGAAATTCTTGGACCCATTGTCAGACCCTATGCTGGTGCAGTGGGTCCTGGGTTCCTCCTGGAACACAACAATGCCCGGCCTTATGTGGAGGGAGTATGTAGGCAGTTCCTGGAGGAATGAAGGAATTGATACCATTGACTGTCCCCCCTGACTCACCTGACTTAAATCCAATAGAACACCTCTGGGTTTGTGTGTGTGTGTATGAATCTTTAAATGCTGTCATTTACATCTTGTTCAGTCACTATTCCTATACATACTCCACTTCACGTCAATTAATCAGAAACACCCTTTTGTCACTCCATGAATGACTTGTTTGACAAGCTGGGGCTCCTCATGTTTCAGACATTAAAATCTAAATGTGCTCTTTCTTCTACTTATTTTTTTCCATTTACAATTGACAGCAGAGCTCGAATGAAGTGGAGTTCAAATAACTTTTCCTCTCCATCAATACTTTCTTCGAATCTTTTTTCAGTCTGTTTCACCCACTATAAAATCAGCCTCTTCTGTCTGTTAAAACCCAGAATATAGCCTCTTATAAACCTTTGACTTTAAACTCTATCTGGCTTTTCGATACATTAGAAGATTTTGCTATCTTGGCATTATATTCTTACATGTATCCCAGGAACTATTTCTAGAAAACCAAACTATATCAAATTATTCACAGACTCTATATATCTCCTTGTAAATGGTACTTCATCTGCCTTTCCTTAAACTCTTCTTTCCTTTCTGTATCCCAAAAATGTCAAGAGCATCCACATGTTCTGGGAGTGGTTGTCAGTTTCCTGTTTTTAGTTGCCCATAGACTACTCTTTGGTTTTTTTTTTAGCTTTTGATATTCAGCTATCTCCTCACACATTTCTTCTTTTAGATTTATCATCACTTACTGCGTCTCCAGTGGAGAGTATTTTTAGGAACAATTGCAACAAAAATAATCCTGGCCTCCCACTAAAGAGAAAATCTGCCTCTTTCTCCAACATCTTTCTCTGACTTCTCTATCCTTTTATATACATGCTCTTTCTGAATACTCAACAATGAAAGTCACGTGAGCTTCTATTTCAAATATCAATGCTTGGCAAACTATTATTAACAACATCCAAAACTTAATTTTGATTGAGGAAGTATCATACTCCTAGTACCCTTTCCCTATATACTTTATCTTTTCCATACTTTTTTTATCTTTGTTTCAATAGCTTAACTGATGCTGTTCTGTACTGAAGGGTATGGGCAGGGATTTCCCTTGGGAAGTGGGCAGCTTTGGGGAGTTTTTCTCTTCCTTGCTGATATTAAAAGTATATTGCTCCAACTGATGTGTAATTTTTTATGCTATTATAATATTATGGGTGGGTAATGAATAATAAAAAACAGGTATAAAATGGGTTATACCATTTTGTATATCTATTTGCCTTGGTTGCTCTTCTGCTAGCAATGAGCAATTATTCAAAAAGGAATAGTGATCAGGAAACAAAATGTTAATCAAAAACAAAGTGGGGATCATAATCAGGAAGTCAGAGAATTTGTAGTCAAAGCAAAAATGCAAACACTGCCTAAAGTTCTATACAAGGAGAGATTTCACAAAAGTTTAGAAATTAGCATTTTTTTGAGTTTTGTCATAATCTCCGATAAAGACAAAGTGTCAGCGCTGAACTTTCATACCATCACACCCATGACATTATGCACTGCTCATATAAGGTTCATTACCATGTTGATATAACAAAACACTACAAAATGACCACACCCATGAAACTAAAGATGGTGTCAAACATTTTTTAACATTGTTAAATACTCAAAGATAAAACAGAATTTGGATTGATCACGTTTCAAAACCCAAACCAGTTAACGTAACGAAAAAAATAACTAGAAGCTCCCAAAAAATTAAAACTTCATAACAATTGCAAAGCTTGTGTCATATGATCTGTGACATCATGGCGACCATGACATTTAAGAAGGTCACATTGAGCAAATACCCAGACTTTAAGGCTAGCAGAAAACTTGTACTTGAGACACTTATAAAAAGAAAAAAAAATATTTGAATGAGAGCATCAGTAGGCTCTGCACCCTAGGAACCAAGTTACCCAAACTATTCTATAATATTTCAGTAATTATTTACCACTCTGATGCTGATCTTTCTGATCATAAAATAGGTCATTATGATAACAATTGATGATCAGAATTCATAATTAATTACATAAGTACGGTATTTAAGGGTTCCGCTAGAGTTCCTCTTTCTCTTGCACGATTTGGCTCAAAAACTAATCAGCGCATTGTTATCTCATAACAGGCTTAAATTTTGGTATATTTTCATCCAGCCGTTTTAGCTCTAGACCGTCCTCATAAAACTGTGACTCACAGCCTCACACACACCTATCATCGAGATATCAATGTTTTCAATATAGCGGGACCCTAACATGTCGAGATCAATCGAAAACTGAAGATTGAAATTTTTGATGAATTTAAAGATTTCGCTCCAACCCCATAGATGATAGGTTATGGTGGGGGTGGGTGCAAAGTAAAAAACAGGAGCATATTTATGTTTCTGTTTAGTAATTTGATTTTGGCAAAAGATAAAACAGACTTCACTGCAGAGTACAGTTAAAACTCTGACTGTCTGCTTGGCAAACCCCTTAACAAAATATTTACATCTCTTTGCTGCTCAAATATTAAAATCCTGTACAATCTGACTTATACGCAGGAAAATTTGGACAGAACTTGTGCCTGGGTTGGTTCAAATAAATTAAGAATATAAGAAAGTTGACAAATGTTAGGAGACCATTCAGTCCAACAAACTTCTGTGACTAACTAAGCTGTCTCAGTATCTCGTCCATATACATCTTCAAGGTTGACAAGGTTTATGCTTCAACCACATTTTGATAGTTTGTTCCATAGTCCCTCAACTTCTTTCACCACACGGACCTCCCAGCCCTATGTTTTCTGTCTTCAATCCCTTTCGTTCCTCTACAGCTCCTCAAATACTGTCCTAGTGCACTTAAATTAACTACCTCCAGTTAAGAAGCAATCAGCTGCCACTGCAGAAAAAAAAGAACCTTTGACTTAACCCTAAAGTAATCTGTAACTGACTTTAATTAAGTAGCACCATTTACAAAAATGCAAACTAAAACATTGCTAGTAATAACTGAAACCTTTCTTTGTCTTACTAGTTCCTGATGTACCTTATTTCAAACTGGACTTAAGGCTCCTCTTCAGCTCCTTAAAACCTGTGCTAGCGCACTTATGCTGCCTGATTGGCAGGCAATTAGCTCTATGTCACAGCTTTTATTTCTAAAGTGTTTGCAGTAAATCTCTCTAAATTGATTCCAGATAAGATCCTGTGTAGGTTGGTGTAGTTCACATATATTCTGAATGGTGTTTCTGCTGTTATATCAAACACTGCCATCTCTTGCGTCGACACTTTCTATAACAAAACGATAACCTCTCACATGATTGGTTCACTCAGGAAAGTTTCTTTAAGCATCTGAGGAAAATTAAGGCATCGTTTTGCATTTTTCAGAATGATCTTGATGCTGTAGGTTCATTTCAAATTGTTGGGTAAATAGACATACCTTTGTTCGATCAAATCACTTATTGCAGATTAAAACTAGCATTATTTAGTTTTGGATTATTTTTTATTTAGGAGAACAACATTTGAAGTTGAAGATCTACAGAGGTGTATCCAGGCCAAGGACAAAGCATAGTGGTAAGCCATAAGCTTTCTTTTATTTGAGGATCTTGACCTTGGCTACCTGTTCAATGATCATCCTATACCAGCACATACTAATCCAAGCACAGATGTTATAATGATCCAATGTAATTTGCATTATGTGTAATTTGTCTGGTAACTGGCTTTCTTCTGTTATTTGTTATGTTTGAACATTTCTTTATTCCTTTTCGTAATATAGCAGTTGACAATTTACTTTATTTACATAAGTGGAATGGTTTTCTATAAGGCTTATCTGGAATCCTAGATAATCAAAATCAAAATCAAAAATCAAAATCAAAATCAGAATCAAAGACCTATGCAATCTAAGCATGTGTGGCTGCCAGATTTTTGATAGTTTATGAGTTGTCTGTTACATGCATTAGCATTTACACAATCCTGGATTTATACTCTACTCTAGTAGTTTTATATGCCAGAGGTACTAGTGCCATAAACTTAGTAGAAAATGCACTGTGAATATTTAGTTATAACTAGTGAACTGATAATTAATTCCTTAATCATTTTTATAAGACTTTTATGTGCAGTGTTTACATAGCAGGAAAAAGTTGTAAAACAACAATGTGATGGAATTTTGTTGCCAAACAAATTCACTAGACTAAGATAAACTATGTAGGCAGCAGCAATGCAGGAGGATTGCTTATTATCAAGTTAACATCCTAACAAGTGTGAGTATATAGGGGCAGGAGTCTTACTTTCCTTCAGTTTCCCTCACAACACAAATAGACAGGAATATTTCTGACTTTAGTCTCTTTGGATTGCATGAAAATAAATTTTGTTTCTGTCTGCTGGGAGGATTAGCTGTATCAGCACAAATGATAGGCAGCCTGCCCCTTCATATGCTTGGTTGACTCTTTCAACAGGCCCCATAGAAAAGCCAGCTGCCCACAAGAGGTGACCCATTATAGATGCACAGACAGAGTTGTGTGCCTCAAGAGGGTGTTAAGAGCTGGATGATCTTCGTAGAATATTCATATCCAGCAATTACTGCTGAATGTGTGTGTCAAGATAATTGAAAAATGAAAAATGCTCCCAAGTGCATGACATCTACATTTCAGAGAAAAGTATATAAATTAAAATGTATTCAATTAATTATAACAATTCTAAATTTATGGTAGACAAAATTTTGAAACAAAAGGTCTGACCATTTTTCAAGGTACCGTGCCCTCCATAATATATGGGACAAAGACACATTTTTCCTTTATTTATAATTTTGAAATGGTAAAAAAAAAGGTACATGACAATTGGGCCCTTTACCAAAGTGCTGCTCAGTGATGGATTTAAGGTTTTGGTTGGGAGTGGCATGGGGTTCAGAATTACATTCACAGCTAGTCAATCCTTTAGGGGCGCTGTTTATGAAAACTAAAGGGCGCAAATTCCGAACCCCGACGAAGGCGCTCTCCTGGGTTGTCAAAGTCTAATATTGACTATCTACTCTGGTTGCTGATGGGTGACACAACCCCCACCTGCTAAGAGATTCAAGCGAGCTTCGACTGCTGCTAGTGATGCCTGAGGCAATTGCCTCATTGCCTCACTTCAATTGCTGATCATGCCTGACAGCGCTTGCTTTAGGGGAACCGGGGCTGCAAGGGAGGAAAGCAGTTGCATAGAGTGAAACATCACATTAAACAGCTTCTTACAGAAGCAACAGTAGACAAAAGATGTACAGTAAGTGCAACTAAGATTCAGGGAAAATACTAAGAGTGCCAGAGAGCTGGCTAAATCGTGGCTATCAAATGAAAATGCACCTAACAGACACTTGGGCATGAACCCAGCATATGCAGGGTTAAAAAGAAGAACATCAAATAATAAAAGAGACCTTAAGACCTACACTCTCTGAACACCTCCTTACTAATCCCCCCTTCCTACACCTACCTACCCCCCTTCCTCATTTGCTATATATTGCCTTTGATTCCTAATCATTGTCCTCTGATGATGACACCTGGTAGGTGTTAAAAGCTTTGGAAGAAAATACTATTTTAAGGTGATTCATTTTCTCCCTTTGTGGACTTCTTGTTATAAATATGCAATCCATACCACAGACCTTCATTTCTAAATATATATAGTCATGCACATGAGCATGGTGGACAGCTTAAGGGCTCAGGTGATGGTAATAACCTGTTGAAACATCAGTTGGCGCTGTGATATAATGCCTTGTCTCTTTCTCCCTCCACAGAATGGAAGCCTAACCACCACTCCAGTGCTGATGTCACTTCGTTGTCAGCTCTCCTGGACTCTCTCTTTCTTCTTGGAGAACTAGATATTGAAGAGGGGTACCAACCTAGGGGTTTGGTCTACAACTATTGTTTGCAAAGACGTTTCTGCAGTTGTTTAACGTGTTGGCATTTAATATAACCAGGGTTCACCCAGGGTGGTGCGCCACAATTCTTAACCTTTGTTTGTCTTCTCCAACACACAATGCAAACACAGATCTTCTCAATAACTTGGTTCTTATCTTTTTGTCTTCTTTTCTTTTCTTCACCACCTCCACTCCTCTCCTGCAAGCTCCATCCTCTTCCACCCGACTCCGGCTCCCAGAATGGAGTGAGGCGGCCCCTTTTATACCACACCTGGAAGTACTCCAGGTGTTCCTCAATTAAGTCCCGGCAGCACATTCGGGCGTGGCAGAAATGCTAAGTTTTAAATCGAGCTCCTCTTCTTGCAGCACTTCTGGTTGAGGCAGAAGTACTGCAGACCACAGCTCCGGAATTATCCCAGCGACCCCTAGTGGTGGCCACGTAACCCAACCAGCTTGAGCATTTCAGCCCCATGCTCGTGGGCCCATTGTAACCTAGGGTGGCTGTCCTTTCCTGTCCCAGTGAATGGCTGGTCCTTTTCTTGGTCCCCTGCTCGCCCAGGCTTCCTGGGCACAATCTCCGGCCGTCCATTTTGGGAACTGATGCCTTAAGGAAAGTTTGTTCTCAAACCCACTTCTGTAGATAAAATTACATTTTATAGGTCTTCTGTCATCTAGTGGCCCCCTCTGTCCTTAACCTTCATGATTTTATCATTGAGTGGTATGTACAATGCAACTGCATTAGTTTATTTAGCTTACATTTTTTTCAAAAGCAACTGACAAATCACAAGTGCATAGTACAATTGTATTCATAATTCTACAGTTAGAGCTGTGCCAAGCTAATTCACTTATTCGATGTCTGTGGCAATGATTAAATTTTGAGCCTTTCCAGTATAACACTTTAAGTTTCTGGGGGCACACTGCTCATACAATAAATACATTTTGGCAGCTTTACCTCTTTAACCCCTTTTCCCTGGACAACAGGACTAGAGTAAAGAAGAAATAAAGTTTTGAAGCTACTTTTTAGAACTCATGTTTATAATTTTATAAAGTGGTATTCAATGATGATGAAGATGGTGTACAAAAAGAGGTCACATGCAGAATGAAAAGCATGGCCTGGAGGTATAGAGACTGCTTTTATCATGGTGGATATTATGCTTAGCCACTTTGCAGAAAGCCCAGATTGACAAAATGATTTCCTTTGTTGAAGAATCTACAAGGCCATGAAAAAAATCAGCTTAGAGGTTCACATTCATTATATGTCATTAAAGAAACATTTAAAGCAATTTTAAAAAGAGAATTTGCTGCACTGAATGCAACCAATAAGAGATGGACAGTTGCACTTTAAAGAAAGTGAGTCTTTGTATTGCTGCTGCAAGACACAGTGCTTTTAGTACAGCAAAAATCAAAGCTCTAAATTGAGTTGTTCATTTTGTTCATGAGGTCAAAATATGAAGAAAAATGTATTTATTTATTTATTTTATGTTCCATAGTTTTCCTTTCAACTAGATAACAGCATTAAGAGAAAATATTATCCTAAATAAAATCTCTAGGAGAGAAAAAAATAATGATTACCCCCACAAAAAAAGAAAGAAACTATACTCCCTCCAGCCTGGAACTGTGGAATATGGAGAAGTTTTATCTTTTATCTTCATCACTTTTGTTAATCTAAACAAGTCTTTTTCTAAATTATTTCACTATTGGACAGCACATGAATACAAGAGGTGCAATTATAAATATAACCACTGGGGGGAGTGCTATGCAGTGGCTTTGGCATTATTGATGGATATAAAACATTCTTGCCAGAATATTCATGCACATGCTTTGTGATGTTTTATTTGGAGCAGAGCTGTAAAGAAATTTTTGCATCTAGAATTTTTGCAGTTTTCTTTTTTTTGTCAGGACTACAGGTGTCACATCAAGTGTCATTTTCTCCCATTAATATGAGTTTACTAAGAAAAATGAAATGGAGTGAAACCTGATTTATTTTTTGTCTTAACAAAAGATGTAGAAAAAGTGATGTTGTTATCTTACTGGTGCATTTGGTGAGTATATCTTCAACTAAAAGAGAAAGGTGGCCTGCTTATTTAACAGATTGCTCTGGGACTCTGTCCAAGTTTCTATCCGTGAATATCTGTGTACAGATAAATGCATGAAAGATTTAAAGACTTAAGAGAAATAAAGCAATAAGTATACTGAAGTAGTTTTATATAAGTAATTCCTTGTTTTTACAGCATCACATTCTGTCTAGTCACCCTATCATAAATGCCTGATTAATGGAGTTCTGCTGAGATGGTCAACCTTCCAACAGGTTCTCTCTTATCAGCAGAGGACTTCTGAAGATTTATTAACATGACCTTTAGATTATTGGTCACCTCCCTGACCAAGATGCCTCTTGCTTGGTTACTCAGTTTGGCCAAACAGTCAACTCTATGAAGACAATTATTGAGACCACTGTGCTCCTAGCAACACTCAAAGTTTTGGAAAATGGGTTTATTTTCGTGCCTTGATCTATGAATTACCACAACTCAGTTGTGGAGCTCTGCAGAAAGTTCCTTGGATTTGACTGCTTGATTTCTGTCCTGACATGCAGTGTGAATCGTGGGACCTTAAATACATAGGGGTGTGCCAACAATGTCCAGTCAGTTCAGTTTGCCACAGGCTGACTCCAATCAAGTTTTCAACACATCTCAAGTGTCACTAAAACAAGCAGGAGGCACTTGACCACAATTTGAAGTGCCACAGCAAAGAGTCTGAATACTTACATAAATAACAGATTTTAGTTTTAAATTTTTAATTAATTTGCAGACTTTTCTGAAAACATGTTTTAATATTATGGGTTATTGACCTTTGTCAAAAATGCCAAATTTATCCAAATAAAATTAAATCTACAACACAATGAAGTGTGCAGAAACTGAAGGGGTCTAAATTCTTTATGTCTGCATGTGATACCACATATACTGGCACCTCTACACATTCCTTCAAATTCTGAGCATCTATAAAGTACCCGAACAGACCAGTGGTGGAAAATAACCAGCACGGATTCAAAGCAAATGGTCAAAAACAAATACATTTTATTTACAGTGCATGAAAACTAAATTCTAGCGTCAAGCAATTGATTACAGTCCTTCTGCAATGACACAGAATATTTAGAATGAAAAACAAAGATATGGTGGATTTTTACAATATGTATAGTGGCTCAAATCAAAAGGTGATACAAAAAAATAAGAAAAACAAAACAAAGAAACAGAAAACACTTCTTTCTCCTTCTCCTTCTTCACAAAACAAAAATCAAAAAGACAGAAAAAGCAGATATCAAAAGTAAAACTGAAAAATATGGCATTGGCACAAAATCACACAGTAAAAATCATTGGAAGCTCAAAATATATTCAAGAATGATCTCTAAGGATTGTGTCACATTCATTCTTTAAAGTATCACTCTGCAAAAACCATAGTCAAAAAACAACATCTTTTGGGTGTCTCTTAGTTTTATGTGCCAGGGCAGACTACCTGGCCAGTCTTCTAAGATGTCTGTCCAGCACACACAATCAACAATGCTGTCACAACATCTACCTCACGCAGACTCTCTTTTCAGAACATTTAAACAATCTAAAGAAAACAGGACATTCAACCCAACAAAGCTCACCAGTCCTATCCCACTTAATTATTCTAATAATAACATCAAGTTGTGTTTTCTTACTATCTTACCATGTTACTTGGTAGCTTATTCCAAGAGTCTGTGGTTATATGTGTAAAGAAAAACTTCCTAATGTGATACGAAATTTACCCTTAAAAAGTTCACAACTGTGTCCCCGTGTTTGTGATGAACTAATTTTAAAATAACAGTCTCAATCCACTGTACTAATTCCTTTCATAATTTTCAATCATGTCTCTCTTAATCTTCTTTTGTTTAAACTACAACGGCTCAGCTCTTTTAATCTATCCTCATAATTCATCCTTTGTAGCCCTGGAATCAGCCTAGTCGCTCTTCTCTGGACTTTTTCTAGTGCTGCTATGTCCTTTTTGTAACCTGGAGACCAAAGCAGCCACACTGCTCTAGTTGAGGCCTCACCAGTGCACCATAAAGATTGAGCATAACTTCCTTGGACTTATACTCTGCAAACTGTGCTGTATAACCTAACATTCTGTTAGCCTCTTGCAGGTCTAGGGCCTGTATGTTTTGGCATTTATTTGAAACCGGCATGCACACAAGCATGTGCCTCCATTTTCCGGAAACTTCCTGAAATTTTCTAGGACTGTCACTCTCACAGCTCACTGCACATGCACTTTTTCCACAACAGTTAATCAAACGTCTTACTTGGCTGGCACAAAGTAACACAAGGTTTTCTGAGTGACGCAAGTCAAAGGTTCAAGCAGTCTGACATTTCTCCTGGCTTGTTCAACCTGCAACACTTCCTCCTGCAGCCTGGCTCCATTTTGCCGCCCCAGACCGCAACCTACCATGCAGGTGAGTGTGCTTATCTATAACTGATGATTAAAAGAAAACAAAAAATTATAATTATTCTATCTTAGAAAATAAATTTTTGTGATATTGCCTATCACATTGCAATAGGCTACATTGTGATTTATTTTGATAAATAATAAAAGCAGAACTGGATAGCAAAATGTGACAATTTTTTTTGTTATTCCTAAAGAGACAGGATGTGACAATCATACTAAATTCATGTTAGAGTTATACACTAAAATCCTGGGAGATGTCATTATGGGCAACATGAAAATTTAAAGAGCACACTGCATATCTGGAGGGGTTTCGCTGACATATTTAGATTCTTCTGAAAACTGTTTATGATTGTCATATGTTAATTCCCAAAATGAAGTTTATAATTGTAGGAGATAACTGTGTACCGAACAAGCATTTAAACTATTTCTTAAATTTTCATATGACAGAGAACTATCCAATGTTTATTCCTTTTTTCCTTTTGCATGATCTTTTCCAGTCCTTGACAAGCCCCTATTCAGGTGTTAAAAATACTTGGTAGAAAAATATTTAAATGATTCCCTGTGTCCTCAGAAAAAAATATACTGTGACAGCACGAGGATGGCTCAACACTACTTGTACTTTCAGGGAGCCTCTTGAACCTGCCACCATCAATAATATAACCAAGATGAGCCGGGCAAATGAGGACACACACATCCAGCCAAGGGGTAGGTGCAAAACTGAGTTAGTGTTTTTATTAAAAAATTATTCCAAAAACAATGTTAAAATACATAGTGCAGTACTCCACCTCCAATAATAAATAAATAATTCTTAACAGCAAGTGATGGTAGAAGTTAAAATAAGTCCAATAAATAATTCTTTAATAGCAAGGTTAAACTTCCCAGACAGGAAGCCGTCCTACTAAATCCCGGTGCATCCCTTTAAAACTGACCATCTTCCACGGGTCCAGGTCCCTATGCTAGACCTCATTCTTCTTAGGTTCGGATCCCCATTGGTTGGCTGCACCTGGCAGTAGGTCGTCTCCTCTGCTGTGAGGCCCTGTGCAGAGTCAGCAGAGGAGACGCCCTGCTGCCAGGTGCAGCCAAGCATCTTCCATAGGTCCAGGTCCCTGTGCCGGACCTCATTCTTCTTAAGTTCGGATCCCCATTGCCAGGTCCTTGGCAACCATGGGACGCCACACTGAGCCTCCCCAATTCCCACTGCCTTCACAGACTTATGCAGAAATGTGACACTTGTCATTTCCTACTCCACCAAAATGCTCAGTGGGAGTGTCTCTATTCAGCCCCGACTGTCAGCTGCAAGCTTTCCCAAGGGCCCTCCTCCTGGCTGCCTGCCTTCTCTCCCTTGCTCTCTCTTTCTCTCTCTCTCTCTCTCTCTCTTGCTCCCCTTCTCTCTCTCCCACACTCCTGCCTTCTTCCTTTCCATCTTTTAACCTCTGTCTCCATTCCTCTTCTTTTCTTTCATTCTCTTCTCTTTTTGAATCTCCGCTCTTGTATTGGCTCCCCCTTATATGTCTCTGTGGGCACAGCACCTCAGTTGCAAACTATGGAAGACCAATGGAGCAATCAAGACACACCAACGAAGATTTAGCCGGCTCTTTACTTATTTATTTAAAAACTGACCACTCACTGCTTAGCTGTGGACCCACTTTTCCAGATATACTTGCAAGCATAATCTGCAACCATGGCCCTTAGTTTAGATAGGTACATAAATCTGAGGCACAGGCTTCTACCTGTTACTATTACAGTATAGGCAGCCCACATCTCATCAGTTAAGACAACAAGATGTCAATCCAGTTGTTTTCAAAAAGAATCTTTCTTCTATCTGGCAGAACTTTAAAAAATTCTTTTTCCCAAAATTTGACAAATATGCTAGTGAAACCCCTCCAGGTAAGCAATGTGCTCTTTAAATTTGTAGGCTATCCTTAATGACATCTCCCAGGATTTTAATGTATAACTCTAACATGCATTCAGTATGATTTTCAGATTCTGCTCTTCAGGACTAACAAAAAATTTTCACATTCTTCCTCCTGCTTCTGCCTACCAAAGGAAATCACAATGTACTCTCTTGTAGTTGCCTTCTCTTCCAGCTGCTCAGAGGTGAGTAAAGTGAATTGTACCTTCCATTAAATAAAACACAGTTGTTGATTTTAACACACTCTTGTTGGTCAGACATGCCAGTAAGAATTTCATTGTAGTCTGTACACAAGGCAATACTACTGTTATGTTACAGCTTGGGTTTTATTGCCTGGCTCATGGGTATTTCTCATTTTATTGTTGTTTTGGAATTATTTTATGGCTCTATGTAATTTGTACTAGGTTTTTTTCATTATTTGTTATTAGTGTACTACGTTTTTAAAAGGAGATAGAGTCACCCTTGTGTCACTGCTGCTTTTCTTTTGATGTTTCTGTTTTTTGGGAATCCTTTGTTGCTCTTGTTCTTTTTTCATTTATTCAATAAATTCTCAGTTTATAAAAGTACCCTGTTTTGGATTGTCTCAAGAAGCCAGAGATTTAAGTTTACTCTTTCCCTTGTAGCCACTTATGCACAAAGTGACCCTCCAGTGGGACACAGCCATATTTAAAAGTTTTTGTGTAAGTTGCAGTAAACTTGTAAGTCAATCAAGCAATATTGGTATTTTTACATACCCAAGGGTGTCTTCTTTCAAATAAATCACAAATTTCCATGTTGTACACTCTCTTTCAATAAGCGATACGCAGAGGTATACCCTGAGGTGAGCAGCACATCACAACTAAGTGAATGTGCTTTTATAAAAGATCTTACCTACATCAAGCCACATACACTGAAAGGCTCATTACCTTTGAATAACTGAGTGTCAGCTCATTCTAATAATGTATAATTGTCTATGATCAGCGATTCATATTACTTGTTACATCTGTGAGTAAAAGACAGGAAATAAATTGCTCCTGTGACAGCTCATCTTTACACATTGATTTACACAAAGTTTGAGTGAGATTATGATCATAGTTTTCAAGAAAACACATTTGAAGAAGGACTTAGTGCTACTATTTATTTGTACAGTAATTACTGCTTTAAGTATAACTTTAAAGCGTTCTTGCATGCAGTTTTACAGTTCAATCATCATGAATCAACTACCAGAGCTGGAAGTTCACTGCTGCACATTCTCCCTATGTTAGTTTACTGAGCAGTTCTCTTTCCATTTCAACTTAGAGTACAGTCAATGTTTCTTAGCATACTGGTAAGGACTGTTACACTGTACTTGTGCCTCTCAAAGTTTCTTGTGAAGAACCCCCTTCGATCAAAATGTTTCTGTATCATGTTGTTCATGTCACTGTGTCATGAGCACATGAGAGAAAAAAAGGCATTTCAGCCAGTGGCTTGTTCACAGTATAATCCCCCTCCGCTGCACCCCCCACTACCCACTGAAGAGTTTGACTGTGCTGTGCAATATTTTTTTCTTCATTTTTAATTGTACTCACCTGTGAAACCCCCAAAATCAGAAACAAGCAGGATTCCAAATTGCATTTAAAATTGAATTGTGACCTGTGGAGGGGTGGCATTCGGGTGAGATTATGAAGCCAGTGCTTGGTGAAGTGATTGCAATTAGAAAGGGTAAAAGGGTCAAAAATCTCACACACCTCTGTTGATCCCTTTAGTGGAGGTGGTATGTGGGGGCTGGATTATACCATCAACAAGTCTCACAACCCAGTGACTGCCACCTGTGACTCAAAAGTGCCTAAGAAACATTGGTTTAGGTGTATGTGTCTGTATGATTAGCTCTGCACCTGTTTTCTGCACTGTGCCCAAGGCTGCCAGCTTAGGCATTGTCTCCACCCCGTAAACCAGCACCAGAAAAAGCTGGCAAGTAAAACGATGTATGTACTTACTTTATTTTTCATGTGAAATGCAAGAAAAAAGCAACAACAAGAAGAAAATTAAATAAATTAAAATTAATTGATTTTCTGTGGGGCAAATGTAATGTAAGTTAGGTGAAGATGGTTGAATTGCAACACAAGAACTCTAATCTAGTGTACAACATGTAAGGTCTCTCTGTCTGTAGTGGTAAACAGAAATTGCATTACATTTTTTTAAAGTTATTTTTAAGGAGCATAAAATTGTAAATAAGGTGGTACAGAAATACAGTAACTTTTATTAGTTCCAAAATTTTTGTTTTCACTCAAATGTATTTATTGCGTGTGTTCTCATTGTTATATGAGGTATAATAAAAAATAAAAAAAAAAATAATTTGAGGGTTTTCAATTTATTTGCATAATTTTCACAATTTCCATCTTAATAAAAGGATTAAGTGTCTGTGTGTTTGGCTGTGTTTCGTTCTTGTTGCTATGTCTTTGTCATTCCAACAGATGGCGCATTACAAACATTAACGCAGCGTTTCTCAACCTTTAAGTATTTGCGACCCGAGTTTTCATAACAGTTTTAATCGTGCCCCACCTAACATTTTTTTGAAATGTAGATGCATATTTTATTATACCTACTTAACTTTTATCGACATTTATCTAACTCTATATTTATTGTTCTAGTATCAGAATGTAGTTTAAGTTAATTTGTTTTGGTTTGAACAGATGTTTTTTTCAAATTTTTGATTCTTGTTTTCTTTTTTTCACATCTTCGCACCCCCCTTTTTGTTACTTTGCGCCCCCCTAGGGGGGCCTGCCCCACAGGTTGAGAACCACTGCATTAACATCAAATGTAGAGACATATGCAATGCACGGTGCACTGCAAATATTAATGGTGAGGTCTACATTGATTACATAGATTTCAACCTGTCTTAGACAGGTAGCAAAGCTGGTTATATTATACTAGCTATCCCCCGTGGCTTCACCCACATAGTAGTGAAACAGAACAAACTTTAAAAATCAATAAACAAACAGGTATCACTAGCTAAGCGGAGGCAAGATACACTCTAAAACATGACCAGAGGTAGACCGATTTGAACGGAAGCTGGTGCGTGAGTGAGGATGGCCCTGGCCGGCTCTCCACTCCTGACGTCATGCTTTCCCCCTCTTTGGCCCGCAGCCTCTGTCTCGGATTAACGTGAATAAATTGCTCCTACAAGTGAACTATGATACTTAGTGTGATGAGAGACGTTAAAAAATCAACCTGAATGTTCAAGCAAATTATAGAAAAAAACCCAATCTAAATCTGTTAAGTAGTTCTCTCATGAAAAGCGGGCAGGGAGACAGATATGCTTGCAGGAGCGATATATTTGTGCTAATCCGAGACAGAGGATGTGGGCCGAGGGGAGGGAGAAGTGTGACATCAAGAGTAGGAAGCCAGGCAGGGCCCTCCTCGCTGTCCTATTTCACTTCTATGAGGGCGAAGCCACAGGGGATGGCTAGTTTATTTTAAAAGTTAAAACCTGTTAAAAGAAACTTGCTTCACTTTCCAAAATTTAATCAATGTATGTGGTTAAAATGATAACATCTAATGATGGTAAAAAAGCAGTTTAAGATGATCTGATGCAACATTGGGAACAGGACATTTGATTAAGAATACAGGTTAATGAAATAAATCAAACATATAGAAGACACTGGTTTCATCAATCTGCGCAAACCTTTGTGAAATCCAATTAAAACTGTAATGTCCCATTCTCCACACCTTGGTATTATTTTATGTAAAATTGAAAAGGTCAACAAAAGATTTTCTCTAAAAAACAGCACACAGCTTTTTTTCAGAACTTGTCAACAATCTGTTAATGGTTTAATGATTTGGCTACTGGTTTATTACACATGATAAACCTTTTCATGTTTCAACATATACAAGTACCTGAGTTATACTGAGCCTTTGGTTCTGATTTGATATGATATACGTTATTAATCCCTGAAGGTAAATTGTCTTTTCACATCACTATTGGAGGTCAGAGTGCAGGGTCAGCCATTGCCCAGCTCCCCTGGAGCAATTTTTAGGTTATCACATTTTTCTCCAAACAGGTTTGGAGAGCACTGCTTATATTGGTTGGATATGATTTAATATAAAATAGAATATACAATAAATGTATGGGAATTAGTATCCCTTGAATCCTTCATTGTTCTGTCTCATATTAATCGTAATATGAGTCATAAAATTAATAAACTGAAAAATAAAGCAAATTAAGAAACACATACATCAGCAAAGCCTGTACCTGGGAGGCTCTTCAAAAAAACAGGAACATCTAGAGCTGTTCCATAACAAGAGACATGCTCTGGGCAAGGAAATGTAGCCTCTTATAACAGTAGCTGCACAGTGAATTGTTAGAAAGGAAGGCATTGTTTGACGCCAGCTGGCCTTGCCTGCTGCTTGTTCCGGCATTCTAATTGTGATCCTGGCGATGATTTTAGAGCTCTAAGGAAAGAAGATGTTAGAAAGCTCTGCTGGAACTGTCATTTCCTAAAGAATGAATATGTTTGAAAAACTCAAATTACCTCTTTCAGTGCAACTTTCGCTGCTGGTTTCTAAACTACCAAATATTACACATTATTTATCTTAGCTCACGCTGTAATTGAATCTGGTAGCATGTCACCTTTTATCTGTAAAACCGTGAGTTGAGCAATAAGGTTAATGTTCCATTCAGTCTAGTTATTTTCAGTGCAATTACTGTGGGGAAGGTAGCGTCCAGGTACTCTGGGGAAAAATGCATTGCTGTCACGGTTGATTTTGAAATGATATACTGTACTGTATTCATACAATAAAACATGCTTTAACGTGTGTTTTTTTTTCTTAGTAGAAGCAGTAACCACATACTTCCAGAATTTGATGAGGGCAAAAAATAAGAACTGTTGCTGCAGTGTAAAAAAAAATTTAATTGAATTGTTGTCTGCCAGTGGCACTCAGAATTATCGAACAATATGTAGGTGACCTTGTAAAGACCACAGTATACCATTTGTTTCCCAATTTATTCTTGTTATTTTTGTAATGGACAAGATCTGGCCAGAGTCAGAGCAAAGAAATGCACAATCCCTGCATTGTACACCATAAATGAAAAAAAGAAACAAAACTAAGAAGAGGGAGCCCCCATGTCAGACTTTTGCACCCAGAGAAACAGGAGAATACAAGAAAAAAGGAGTGCTATAAATAACAAAAATGCTTAAATCGGGAATGCAAAGTATAAATAAACAGGGGTAAAAAATTCAAACTGCTGACCTTCTGGGGCACTCTTTACAGGTCTCAATTTTAATCTGTCAGATTAATCTCAATACCACAGCAAACTACCCCCTTTACTGCCCGCTTGTGTCTTTTCCATTTACATCCTGGCATCTCCTTTCTTCCTGTCAGCTGAGTATTAGTCTCAGTCTCCTCCAAATTCAATAATCCTCTGGCTGTATAGCTATTTTAAAACCCATCCCGATGTCACCATGTACTGGAATCACTTCTAGGATCAATTGGAGTCTTCTGTTTGCTCCAGGGACATCTGCCTAAAACTGTTAGTGACTCCTTTCGTTGCTATACAGTTCAACCTTTGGTTACTCTTAAAGACCAAGACACTGCGAAGGACAGCATGGTCTCATGCTATCACTTCTGTGACCATGCATCTTCTAGAAGTCAGGAGATGTTGCTACTTCTGGCATTCAACCCTTGACTTCACCACCTCTCTCGCTCTACAAGAAGAGGGCCAGACCTTACTCTTGTAGCAGATAGGTTGCTGGCTGTGTCATTTGAAAGCACTACACTTCAAACATACAGAGGAGAAGAAATGCAGTCTAAGCCAGAAATGGGTCAAAGCCAAAAGGAAGTTAATACAAATACCAAAGCCTGAAGAGAAATGAAAATCAAAGGGGAGAGCTATTAACATAAAAACCAGAATTCAAATAGTGATGCATACAATTTCTTTGTTTTTATCCAAATCATGGATCCCAAATAATCTATTTCACCAGTATTTAAAGTGTTGAATGGAACCGCAATCTCTGGTAACCAAGAGTGGCAACCCTAACAATGGGGATCTCAAAATGGAGGTACCAAAATAGCAGCACAATAAACTAAAAATAAAAACCAAAGGCAATGTATAATTAATCTGAGCATCCATCGAGGTTCTTGGATATAAAAAGCCCTAACTCTGCACAGGATTTTTGAAAGACAAATGGATTTTCTTTGAAATAAGTTTTAAAATGTACTGCTCATAACAAGGGTTGTGCATGAAAAGCACCCCAAAAAACATAGGGTACATGCAGACATAACCTGTTGTGAGAATTGCCATGTTCAATAGCAAGGATCTACAGCAACCTCTGTGGTACTTAAGGAAGAGTTTCTTCGATAATGTTTCACAAACTCCTTACATGTCAAATTGAAGGACAGTAAAGCTCCATAATCGAAATCCACTGTTTCAATGAACCGAGCATGGTGTCCCACAAGCATCTCACAGTTCATAAAACCAATAAAATGTACCAAAGTATGCATGGGGACTTCCTGTATGCTGTATTTTCTTCTGCTAAAACCAGGGTAAAATTCTATAGCTTTACATAAAGCACTGGAGGAAACCCATACAGACCTGGCAAGAATGTGCATACTCCACGTAGGAAGACTCAGGATGCAAACACAGGTCTTCTTATTGCGAGGTAGAAGTACCATACTCTATATATTGTAATAAGGAACAGACAGAAAGCACAAAAAGGTTTAGGGCTGGCCACCCTGTTTGCTGAAAAAAATCAGTAAAATAAAGAAAACACTTCTTTTACAATGCAGGGCTTTAAATGGAACTGAGATAACAATGAAGGTCTGCCCTATATATATTGCAGAAACAGGAGAAGGTGTAATCAGGGAGGCTGGAAAAGAAAGTGACGTCTGTAGAGGGTGGGTTCTGTCACAGCAGAAATCCAGATTCATGAGAACAAATCTTCTATTGCCCAGTTTTAGTGAGCCGGTGCAAATTGTAGCCTCAGTTGCCTGTTCTTAGCTGACAGGAGTGGCAGTCGGTGTGGTCTCCTGCTGCTGTAGCTGCTGTAGCCCATTGGCTTCAAGGTTCAACATGTTGTGCATTCAGAGATGCTCTTCTGAATACCTCGGTGCCTATTTGAGTTAATTTTGCCTTTCTATCAGCTCGAACCAGTCTGGCCATTCTCTTTTGACCTCTGGCATCAACAAGGCATTTTTGCCCAGAGAACTGATTGAATGTTTTCCGTTTTTCGGACCATTTACTGTAAACCCTTGAAATGGTTGTGTGTGAAAATCCAAGTAGATCAGCAGTTTCTAAAATAATCAAACAAGCCCATGTGACACCATCAGCCATGCCACTTTCAAAGTCACTTAAATCACCTTTCTTCCCCATTCTGATGCTCATTTTGAACTTCAGCAAGTCGCCTTGACAATTTCTACATGCTTAAATGTATTGAATTGCTGCCATGTGATTGGCTGATTAGACAGATCTTCAGTATCGACTGAAAAGTAACAAAGGCCTTATGAGTAAGTCAGAGCTACAGCTTTAGTTATAGTACTTGTCTTTCTACTGAGTGGAAAAGCATTTTTAGATGAACATTTAGACTCAAATAACTGAAATAACAGTAACATTCTTTTTGCTAACATTTTGACATATTTTCTTCCTATTCTTCAACAAACCTCAGAACTATTTTCCCAAAGGAAGTATTAAAATAACATAATACTGAATCGTCAGTTTGTTTTTCACAGCCAATTAACAAGGGATTTAGGAACACCAACAATTACTTAAATTGATTCTATTTAATATCAATAACTAGCCTAACATAAGGGATACGTGCGGAAACTTAACTATTCACTGGGATGTTGTGTCTTTTTAAAATGGGGGATAAAAAGGCTAATAAACCATCATTGGGCACTGCCATCATTGCCTCATTCTATTCTTATATTTCTCTTACCCTTTGTAAACCATTGTCAATAAGTCACTCCACAACTCAAACAATTTTGAGTGAACATTTAAAATGACCTGAACATTTTTGGGATGTGTCTCATAGCCAGACTACTGAGACTAATGTAGTGAGTACATTTAAATGTATCATAAGAAGCTCTGAGGCTGAGAGCTGTGAAATAGAGGCACTAATCCTTGTGCCACCAGGCTTGTTCATTACTGAGGAACTGAGGTCACAAGCCAGTTTTTGTGGAATCTGTTGCTTGGCATGATTTCTGATTCAACAGGATATTAAAACTAACTGGATGACAAATAAAAAGGCCAGCCTCTCACTTCTGCTTATTATTGAGTTTTCTCTATGAATGAAATGAGATGAGTAATGAAATAATGATCGATTTAAATAATGTTAACAGCATGCTTTTATTCCCAATAGTTTTGTACAACATGAGAGTTTTAATGATGTTATTGTGTGAGCTGAAAAATAGTTATGAAATGCTTCCATGATGCTAAGTGACTATGTTTTAAAAAAAAAATGAAGTAAAAGAGGCTTAAGAGGAGGTTTATGGATGTGGTGAGAGTGGACATGCTGGTGGTGGGTGTAATGGTACAAGATGCAGGGGACAGGAAGATATGGAAAAAGATGATCTGCCATGGTGACCCTTAACAGAGGTAGATTTCTGACAGAAGTTAGTCAAATAGGTCTTAAATCTACATCTTAGGAGATCAAGACTAAACCCCTGGGTGTTAGAAGAGTGACGTCTCATGGTATACTTTGAGAAGACTAATGTCTTTTCCTAACATTAGAATTGTAAATTCCGTCAAATGCTATAGACTTTCTACATTTTTCATTTTCACTTTGATCCAGCCATTAGTAGATCTGTTCAGCAGGTCAAGCAACAATGTGTCTGCCCTTTCATCACACAGACACACCCTGGAGGAAGGAATACCTGAATGAAAGATTTCCTATACCTAGGAAAGATGAAAGAGGAATTCTGTTCATGGGCAGAAAGCCTTGGTTCCCCATATTTTGAAATACTAAAAGGCCCAGAACGCCTAAAACTGTTAATTTATTTTGGAATTTTGTGCTTGAGTTACAAAGACGCTGGAAATACACAATGGCTTATGCAAGGAGCTTTGTAGACAGAAACAGAGGGATACAGATTTGCAGATTCTGGAGAATCAGTCCTATTTAGTAAACAGACTAAACTCAGCTTTAGGGTTGCAGCACTGGAATCACTGCAGCTAGACACAAACACTCATAGATAAAATGATGCAACTGGGAATATAAATACCCAATCTCAAAACAAAAGCCACAAAACAGTAACATAAAAGAGTTACATTTCATGACACATGCACATTTCTGTGTGAGAGAGCATGCACCACACAACTGCCCTGTTGGCTGCTGCCGAGAGTTGATTCCACAATAAAATAAAATAAAAATAAAAGGAGGAATAACCTTGGAAGTCAATCATCACCCAAACAGTGGATAGTAGACGTCACATAGTATATGTGTACCAAATATCAGGTCAGTAGGTCAAACGGTTTGCGAGCTACAGGTGATTTAAAATCTTGGACAGACAAATGAACAGGCATGATAGAATATTATATATAAAGATACCCAATAAAACCAAGGATGTTGAACAGGAAGAGCCTATCACAGTAGTGCTGGCCGTAAGATAAGAAACAGCCCTGAACAAGTGCCAGTCCATCTCACACACACACAGACACACACAATCAAACTCATACAGGGCCAATTTAAAATCACCTGTTAACCTAACCTGCACATTTTTGGGGAGCACCTGGATGAAAATCTATGCAGACACAGAGTAAACAAGTAAACTCCACATAGAAAAGCAGAATCTGAATTCCAGATACCAGATATGTGAGAACGCAGGACTGCACACTACACCACCATGCTACCCAGAAAGTGAAAATATTATGCAAATGTTCTTTCCACCAAGCAGAAGTACCAAATACCTCTTCCTCCTGATTAAAATAATCAGCATACAGTAACTGTCAAATAAAGTAATAAAGAGAGTGTGACCCCTGCCAATGGGCACCTGAACACTGCAGAAATTCCTAATGTTTTCAAAAGCCCTCTACAACATTCCAGAGGTTATCTACTTAAAGCAACCTGACATATTCTTGTATTAGAACTTAGCAACTCTCACACTATAGCCAAGCTTTTTCACAGGACTCTAGGTCCTAAGGGCAGGCTATTACCTAAAGGATTAAGACCAAACCCTGATCAGTGTTGAATTAAAGATTCCAAAATCTCCCAAAACAAGTATAAAAAACACATAACTGCAAAACCAGTGATGAAAATAAAGAAATGATAACACAAAGATAAAGATTTGGGTCTCCCTTGGGCAAATCACATACAGTACAACTGAAACAAAATAACAAATACAGTGTTAACTTGTGATTTGAAAAATATCTTCACAGATACAAGCCTATAACTAGACTGAAGGCAAGATGGTGGTGGAGGTAGTTAAGAGACAAGCAAGGCAGAAGAGCCGGACTCAGGGGACCAGAATCCAGAAGTGATGTTACTTGTCTTCCCATCATGGGTCCTCAGACCTGCAGGACAAAGGAGAAGAGAGGCATTATGCTACAGTGCTAACCCTCAACTTGGGGTGGAATTACCATTAAACTAGTCCAAAAACTGACTCCCAAGGGCACATGTGTGACAAGTTGTTTATATTACAAAACAAATGCTCAAACTCTATAGTAAACAGAATAAGACAATCACACATCAATAATGACTACCTAGACTTCACAAACATGTAAGATTTACACACATACACAGCTGTTGGTGAAGAAAGATTCACTGATCTTGACTTTGCAGACAATGCTGTGATCTTTGCAGAGTCAATGGAAGTTCTGATTGGGACTCACGAGAAACTGAGTGTCTGGGCTTGCGAGTGTCCTGGATCAAGAACAAGATCCAGGCCTTTAATGACCTCTTGGGTACAACCATCGCCAGTGTGTTTGTCTGCGGGGAGAACGTTGACCTTGTCTATAGGTTTACTTACCTTGGCAGTGACATTAATGAAGATGTATTGGGAGAGCATAGTGGGGGTCATGAGGTCGCTGGAAAGGGGTGTGTGGTGCTCCTGATATCTATGCAAAAGGATGAAGGTCCAAATTTTTAGAGTTCTGGTGCTTCCTGTTTTGCTATATGATTGCAAGACATAGACACAATCCGGTGACCTCAGACGAAGACTGGACTCCTTCAGTACTGTGTCACTTCATAGAATCCCTGGTTACTGCTGATTTGACTGTGTTGAATGAGCGGATGGCCATGGAATCCTGAATGAGGCACATTACTCACATTGTGAGGAAGTATCAGTTTTGATAATATGATCATGTGGTGCGATTCTCCGAGGGTGATCCGGCTCACAGGATCTTCATTGTTGAGGACCTGAGCTGCTGGACCAGGCCAAGGAGACACACATGCAACATCTGGCTGTGGCAGATAGATGGTCGTTTCAAGAGGGTGGGACTGGACTGTGTGTCTTTCTAGGGGGGATTGCCAACCAGGATCCCAAGATGTTTTGTCGTGTAGTGGGTGTGGTAACGTGCTGTACCAGTGTATGCCCCCACACCTGACCTTTCAAAAATTAAATATATATTTCTGTGGCTGGCTTTGTGGAGATTTGATGAGTTGTCCCTCTGGGTCTGGATGCACACTCTGCCTCGCAAAGATTGCTAGGGCATCAGCTACATGGCTAGTACCTTACCTACATTATCAGGCCTTTTATAGTTTGTGGAAAATCAAACACACAGTAAACTTCCTGATGCTACAAGAAGACTGGCATTGCCCAGAACACTGCACCTGTTGCCAACCAATATAGTTGAAATGCTACACTCTTTCTGGCAGAGATGGTGTGCCTCAAGCATGTATTTTTCCAAATTAGTTCTTTAGACAGATTTAGACGTACATCCTCACATTTCAACATTCTATTGTTGACATCAAAACCTTCCATGTTTTACTCCCTCAAGTCTGGTTCACGGGTTTCCATGTACAGAATATGGCAGTGATAACTGCAGTTGAAGCTATGAACAGCTATGATTTTTCATTTTTCCATATCTCTCCCTTGGAGCCATGAGGTGACCAGTTTAATTGATGCTGACATCCTTAACTGAAAACAATGTTAAGAAGCGCAGGAGCCACCATGTTGTTAGTCTGCAAGGCTTCATCTGTGTAATTAATTTGTTTGTATTCATTTTGCACATATGGATCCCATTTAGGTTGGATATCTCTAAATATTTATATCGGATTAGAGTCACTTAAAAAATTAATTTGAACTGTCAGTCAAAATATTGGATATGTCTGAAAAACTACAATTAAGTCATTAGGATAGAGTTCATTTGGCTTTAAAGGAAGGAAAAGTTCTATTGTCTATCCGTAATTATGTACATATAAGAGAAGTAACTGACAAATGCATAATCCATAAGAAAAGAAGAAAATGGAATGTTATTAATGTATAGTCTCTTTAATTTAACAAAAAGTGTTCCATTTACTGTATAGAATATCCTTAACTTTTACTTGCCCAAGGACTGACCTTTACTGCAAAAAGTCAAAAAAGTTGTTGCCTTTAATAGCCTCATGTCCAAATAATTGCTGGTAGCTGTTTACAAGATACACAAAATGTAAGAAATTCTACAGCTAATATCTGCAATAAAAAAAGTAATGTGTATATTAAAGAAAAAAAAATCAATATGGCTACCTTTTCAAGGAAATATTGCTTATTTTGGACACACAATTAGAGCAGGTTCTTTGTTTTCAAGATTCAGCCGCACATCAATTGGGCTTCATGTTGCTTTCTGTTATTTCTGCTTCAGCTACCTGAATTTTAACACTAATTATAGTCTTCAAGAACAAACTTGCTGCCTTTTACTCCAAAAGAGTTCCCCCCCATCCTCTACTCCTCCTCTGAATAAGAAACAGCAGAAAGTGGCAACAAATGAAGTGTGTTGTCAGTAGTCAAACGCATTCTATAAATAATAGAGAGCTGAAAATTGTTTTAGGTGTTCTTTTCTTTTCTTCCATTACTCCCACATTGTGTAGTTTTCTTTTGCGGCCCCTGCAATGCTTTAAATAGAGTAATTAGACTCTATTGATGACACAACTTCTACATTTAAGGAAATAAATTTGAGATTAATGTAATTTATTTTTCTGGATCAATGTTAACTTTAATGGGAAAGAGAAACTCCAGTCTAACCTTGAGGTGCTTATAGAAATGAACAGATCTTAGAATAGGAGCACTCAGCCATTCCAGACATCACACACAATAAAGTACCCTTTTGTTTAGATGTGACAATAGAAGAAATAAATTATGGAGCATTGTTAATTTGCAAATCACTCTTCTATTATTGGGCATTGCCCTTGACTTTATTAGAACCAATTTCTTATGGCCTCTTGTTCTATGATGTAAGATGCTGCATCAAAAATTTAAAAAAATTCAGTTGTGCATTAATTCTAAATTTTTAATTTATTCTGAACTATGCCCTAAACACATCTACGCTCCAAAACTGAAACAATATGATATTATCAATCATTTGTTTTTCTGTATTTTGTTTTTCCATTCAGGCTTGTGGGGAAAGGAACTCTTTTGTATTACTGCAATCTTACCAGTGATGGGAGCCTAAACATACAATCAATGGTTTTTATTAGACGCTCCTACAGTGGTGCTTGAAAGTTTGTGAACCCTTTAGAATTTTCTATATTTCTGCATAAATATGACCTAAAACACCATTAGATTTTCACTCAAGTCCTAAAAGTAGATAAAGAGAAACCAGTTAAACAAAAATATTATACTTGGTCATTTATTTATTAAGGAAAATGATCAAATATTACATATTTGTGAGTGGCAAAAGTATGTGAACCTTTGCTTTCAGTATCTGGTGTGACCTCCCCTTTGCAGCAATAACTGCAACTAAACGTTTCTGGTAACTTTTGATCATTCCTGCACACCGGCTAGGAGGAATTTTATCACATTCCTCCGTACAGAACAGCTTCAACTCTGAGATGTTGGTGGGTTTCCTCACATTAACTGCTCGCTTCAGGTCCTTCCACATCATTTCGATTGGATTAAGATCAGGACTTTGACTTGGCCATTCCAAAACATTAACTTTATTCTTCTTTAACCATTCTTTGGTAGAACGACTTGTGTGCTTAGGGTTGTTGTCTTGCTGCATGACCCACCTTCTCTTGAGATTCAGTTCATAGACAGATATCCTGAAAATTTCCTTTAGAATTCTTTGATATAATTCAGAATTCATTGTTCCATCAATGAAGGCAAGCCGTCCTGGCCCAGATGCAGCAAAACAGGCCCAAACCACGATACTACCGCCACCATGTTTCACAGATAGCATAAGATTCTTATGCTGGAATGCAGTGTTTTCCTTTCTCCAAACATAAAACTTTTCATTTAAACCAAAAAGTTCTATTTTGGTCTCATCCACCCATGAAACATTCTTCCAATAGCCTTCTGGTTTGTCCACGTGATCTTTAGCAAACTGCAGACGAGCAGCAATTGTTTTTTGGAGAGCAGTGGCTTTCTCCTTGCAACCCTGCCATGCACACCATTGTTGTTCAGTGTTCTCCTGATGGTGGACTCATGAACATGAACATTAGCCAATGTGAGAGAGGCCTTCAGTTGCTTAGAAGTTACCCTGGGGTCCTTTGTGACCTCACCGACTATTACACACCTTGCTCTAGGAGTGATCTTTGTTGGTCGACCACTCCTGGGGAGGGTAACAATGGTCTTGAATTTCCTCCATTTGTACACAATCTGTCTGACTGTGGATTGGTGGAGTCCAAACTCTTTAGCGATGGTTTTGTAACCTTTTCCAGCCTGATGAGCATCAACAACTCTTTTTCTGAGGTCCTCAGAAATCTCCTTTGTTTGTGCCATGATACACTTCCACAAACATGTGTTGTGAAGAACAGACTTTGACAGATCCCTGTTCTTTAAATAACACAGGGTGCCCACTCACACCTGATTGTCATCTCATTGATTGGAAACACCTGACTCTAATTTCACCTTCAAACTAACTGCTAATCCTAGAGGTTCACATACAGTTGCCATTCACAAATATGTAATATTCAATCATTTTCCTCAATAAATAAATGACCAAGTATAATATTTTTGTCTCAGTTATTTAACTGGTTTCTCTTTATCTAATTTTAGGACTTGAGTGAAAAATCTGATGATATTTTAGGTCATATTTATGCAGAAATATAGAAAATTCTAAAGGGTTCACAAACTTTCAAGTACCACTGTATCTTGTATGGACTAGATTCATTCCTAATGTAAATTAATTCATTAGGGATTCTGGACAATGTAGCTCCTGCAGATTTTTCAGACACACATTTATGTTGTACACTTGCTGTAGCAAATCATCCCAAAAGTGCCCTTTAGGACTGGAATCTGGGGACTGTGTGGGCCGCTGGAGTATGCTGAAGTCGCTATCATGTTTGTTTAAACAGCTGTAGATGAGGTGTGCTTTGTGACATGGTGTATTATCCTACTGGAAATGTTCACCTGAAAAAGTATAGACTGTAATCAGCAATGGTCAGTAATTATTTTTTGCTGTTCTGTGTGATTTAAATCCTGCTCAGTCATTATTAAGAGACTTAATGTGTGTCAAACATTAAACTAACACAATAATTCAATACCATTGACACAAGGCAGGATGGTTCCATGGATTTGTGTTGTGTGTGCCAAATTCTGACCAATCAGTCTTTTAGTATTAAAAGAATGGTCAAGGAGAAGGCTAACCATATTAGGAGTGGTAAAGGTGAGATAGAATATAGAACATTTTACTGAAGTTTATACATGCAAAGAAGCTGATAACCTCTCAGCATTAACAGAGACTAAAAAAAGGGTATTTAGTGATTTGGAAATTGTGGAGGGAGAAATACTGCTCAGATTAAATAGACTGAAATCTTACAAATCACCAGGGGCCTCATATATAACACCATGTATAGAATTCACACTAAAACATGGCATACAGACAAAAGTGGAACTGTGTGTACGCACAAAAAAATCCAGGTGCATAAATTTGTGCATATGCCAAGTTCCACGCATTTCCCCTTTACAAAACCCAACAAATCTGAAATTTAACGTAACTGCACACGCACACATCCCCACCTGACTCATCTCAGAATTGTGCATATTTTAATAGACAGATTAGTATAAATATCACCTTTCGTTAAGTGTTTGGTTGAAAAACAATGGAAAAGGCACATGAAAAAAGAAGAATTTCAGTGAATGCAAGGTGGAGGCAAGGAAAAACTTACTATTTGTTGGCTTATGCAGTGGTATAAGCAAAAAAAGCAAGACGGAGCCACTCAAAAGTTCAAGTTCAGAAAGTAGTACAGTGCGGAAAGAAAAAAAAAAGTAGTCAGATATCACAGTCAACGTGAAATGCAAGTCGAAGCCCACTGTCTGTTTATTCTGTTTCAGACAATATCACAAAAACTCACCCCCGTGCGGTGATGATGCTGCTGTGCTGAGTACGTCTTTGGGCGCTGGCTGCACACACATCTCTGCCTCAGAAACCGGTGGGAGGCCATCAGGCTGTGTGCTGAAAGACAATGTTCTGGAGTCACAAAATGCAATAGTGGATGCTGTAAGAGATGTGGCCAATGAACTAAGGAATATAAGGACTGTACTATGTGATGTTGACCACAAATTAAATGAACTGGTTAAAAAGTAAACTGTGGATCTGATTACCTCTTTTTACATTCTGCTAATTATATTCAAACAAAGTTGTAACGCTGCCCGATCCGGCTGATCATTTGGTGAATCAGAGTCAGGTTCATCATAGTGTATCTGTTCAGGTACATGCTTTGTGATGGGCGGCTGGGGCCCATGCTTGGCCAGGACACACCTTCTTTATATGTTTCAAGGGGAGAAAGCATAGGCTGTACAGTACCTCACTCAGGCCACTTGGTGGCAACCTCCCTGGGTGACTGTGGTGCCTCAGATACCTGCAGGGCTCCATGGGAGATGGAGTTCTCCAAAGCCCTGTTGGGATCTGGGTTGGCCACCAGGAGGTGCTGCAGGGGTTCCTGGGCTCGTCTGGGCCGTAGTTCATCCACACCCGGCAGGTGGTCAAGCACCTGAAGCAATTTCAGGTGAACTATAAAAGGATCCAGCAGCCACCACTTGAGGAGCCAGAGTTGGGAGGAGGAGGACAATGCTTGCCGGGAGGAGTGGAGGTGGAGACTAGTATATTTTGTGTAGTGCTTGTGGTGCTTTTGGGACTGTGTACTGCCTGTGGGACACAGGGAAGACATGCCCCACAGGTGAAGAAAAATAAAAGTTTATTGGCTTTTATACGTGCCTCCGGTGTGAGTCTGTGTCGGGTCGGCGCCTATATAACGCCTTTGTTACCGCTTGCACATGGCAACACACTTTCTGTGCACTATAGAGCAGCACATTAATAGAGTCTAAATGCTTTATATATTCAAAAGCAAATTCATTCTCTGAAGGTGCCTTTATAGTGTAGTGACAGCACCGAGTGCCACAATGGACCATTGTTCTAGTCTTTACTTAGAGGTGACTCGCTGTCCTTAAAAGGACAGCTTAACTTTTGCCACACTAGTTGGAAAAAGCACCTGTGACTGTCCAGAACTGCTCTTTTTATATGTTTTCCACCTATATATGATGTAATGTCAGGTCATTCTTTTGGTGATTCATCCCTGGCTCATATAACTTGTCCGGTGTCGTTGCAATAGCAATGTGCGTGCAGCTGACCACTCCAATTACATTTGGAAAACAGAACATTGCTGTGAATTGCGCTTTTGTTTGCCAGTTCACTCACAGCGTAAGGAAATCTTATATATCTGGATGACAATACCATATATAATAATACCATCCTATACAGGTGGCATGGTGCAATTCAGTGAGGATTGTGAAATAACCCAATCGGTCAGCAAGTTCTAGTTGAAACGCTCATATAAACCCAAAAGTGGACAGAACTTGCAAAGGAGGAGGTAAAGCACAATTCCTCAAAGTTCATCACACAGCTCCAAGAGAATAGCTGTTGGAAATCGAAATTGACTTCTAATTCTTCCATTTGCAATGTCTTCTAACAACACTAAAGCAGCCATGATAGCTAGAATAGTTTCGCCATTCCTTGCACCATTATATTGTTACAAATTTGTAAACAATATGCAATTAATATCAGTGTATTTAATGAAACCTGCATCATAGATGTGAATCTAAAAAAGAACCCCTAAAAAATAGACCACAGAAACAGTGGCACTGCTTTGATGCTGGGTGCCACCAGTTTGCAAAACCGAGCAGAAAAGTATGTATGCAAGGAGAAATCCTGCCATGAAAATGTGCATGGCTTTATGCCATGTTTAGTTTTTATACATCTTGAAGTGAGTATGGAACCAGGCGTATGCAACATTTTTGTTGGTACGCACCATTTATTCATGAGGACCCAGGACCTGATAACCCTTATTCTTAAATACTGAAGGAAGTTAGTTAACATATTTGAGGCCTCCAGGACTCTAAACAAATCCAAATCATATTATGTGATATCACTACTGTTAAATTCTGCTCCGTACTTCTAATTTTTTTATTTTTATAAAGTATTGAGGATTTGTTCTGTTCTGTGTATTGTATTGTATTGTATTGACGCCCTTCTTTTTTGACACCTACTGCCCACCCAACCTACCTGGAAAGGGGTCTCTCTTTGAACTGCCTTTCCCGAGGTTTCTTCCATTTTTTCCCTACAAGGAAGTTTTGGGAGTTTTTCCTTGTCTTCTTAGAGAGTCAAGGCTGGGGGGCTGTCAAGAGGCAGGGCCTGTTAAAGCCCATTGTGGCACTTCTTGTCTGATTTTGGGCTATACAAAAAATAAATTGTATTGTATTGTATTGTATATATATAATTACCCTTGGCTGTTGTTTATTGAAAATCTCTGCACCGGGACAAAGCTTTTCAGATGTCAGGTCTTTCCCAAATGCTTATATTTGATTGAGGTTAATCAATTGACAATCATTTTAGCTGTTCGCCTGCAAGGAGTGAGCTTAGATCGATCTTTAATGAATCAAGTCACTCAAAACTTCTAGGGGGACGCCCAGCCCGAACAGCTTATGGTTTGCCCACCCAGTTCTTTCCAGGCCCACCCACTTGTAATTTCTGGCTTCACCGCTGCTCTGTACACTGGGAAAATTTCTTAAGACTGAAAGCTAGCAAAATTTATCGTATTGTTTAAAAAAGTTGACGGGGCATGATCCAAGTAACTATATTCCAGTTAGCTCAGTGTATATCATTGGTAAATTAACTGAAGTGATTATTAAGGAAAAGATCAAGCAACACATATCTAGAACAGATGTATGGTCTGCATGGGTTCAGATGAGGAATGTTGTGTTTCACTAACATGCTGGAATTCTATGAGGACAAGCAACAAAAGCATAAATTAAAGAGGTTATATGATATTATTAATATTAATTTTCAGAAGGATTTTGATAAGGTACTAAATGAAAATTAGTTTTTAGAATAAAGGATGTGGGAATTCAGGGTGCAGTGTGTGAGAGAGTGCAGAAAAAATCAAAAGAGAATAGGGAAGCAATCAAGGAGGCTTCTTGCACTAATGAAGCCTCACCTGGAATACTGTCTAAAGTTTTGGCCTTTATATTACAAAAAACACGAAAAAGTCCAGAGGAGAGCAGCTAGGCTGATTCCATTACTAAAGAGTATGAGTTATGAAAAAAGATTAAAGGAGCTAAACCTTTGCAATTTAAGTAAACAGAGATATGACATGATCAAAATGTTTAAAATTATGAAAGGAATTAGTACAGTGGAGCCCAGCTGTTACTTTAATATATATTCTTCAACAAGAACACAGGGTCATGTTTGGGAAATTGTTAAGGGCAGATTTTGTACAAATGTTAGAAAGTTCTGATTCATGCAATGAATTATAGACTTATGGAAAACAATGATAGAGAGTAGAACTTTAAAGACCTTCAAATTCCAGATTGATTTAATTTTAAATAATCTTGAAGAATCAGTTGGAAAGCGGAGAACGGAAATGTTTCAACAGGTTGTGCTGTGGTTCTCCATAAAAAGGAGAGGATAGTTGTTTCTTTCTTTGAACATTTAAGTGGAAGGAGAGAGTGAGTTAGAGGGGCTGACTACAGCTAAGAACTGTAGGTAAAAAGCGATGAGCCGTTTCATATTATATTTTTTAAAAATGAATGAGACTTGGAAATTGGTGTAATATGGAAGGATGCAACTTCATTATTTTTATTATGTATTGTGCTTTTAATGGACACTTTCTATCACTGTTTTTATTCAGTATTTGTTGAACTCACTTTTATATTTGTAACTTTCATGGCACAATAAAATCACTTTTATCAAATCCATCCGGTTTCTTGGCTCATTAATTGGTCCTTGGCACTGTTTACTAGACATATTTGGCCTGCTTATCCTAAGTGTTAGGTTTTATGTCAAAACTTTTTTTTTGCACTGTATTTGTACAGAAAGAGAAAAATATGTTTAGGACTGTGTGCAAAACACATTTCCAGAAATGTTTGTATACCACTTACCAGATAAAGACTGGAGGTTTACAAAAACTTAGTATAAGGCTAAACATCTCAAGCTAGTCTGTCTGAGATTTAGAATTAGACCTTTGACCTTCACTCAACTTTCCCATTTTAGACTTTGGAACAGATGTGACATCACTTTTGTGAATATTTCTTTTTAAACAAAAACTGAATGTATGAAAAGCATTTATAAGTCAGTATGTATGATTTCCATATTGACTTCAGTGTTTAGCTCACTGTTTTCTACTGACATTCTCCATTAATTAAAAGGTAAAATAAGTTGCGTATTCTATGACCTACTGACTTATTAGTCTGTGTGTTACTGTGGGTAACTTGTGTCAGCATCTGGTATTTGTTTCATCAAAAGTTTATTTCCAGTCCTTGGACTGCCATTGATTGTATGTTTTAATGAGTGGTGGCTCATTCTTGACCCTGTTAAGTATTAAAATCTTAGCAGGTTTGCTTTTCTTGACACAATCATACCACCTGATATGACATGCTGCATTCAAAGAAACTAAATTCTATACTCTTGACCATTCTCCCTTACAGTTGCACTTGATCACACAAGTCTGTAAGTATTGACTTACCTTATCATAAATGATCCGATATAATTATTGAACAGTCACTTATGTGAGCAGGGTGGTAAGACCTAATAAAATTGGTTACTAAGCAGATAACAATGTGCGAAAGTATAGTTTTAGCATCTTTAATGGATTCTGTTGAAGCTGGCTCACTGGAGATGTATGGCAACAATCTGCCCAGACTATCATGTTGCCTTACCTTCTTCAAAACACATTGCACAAATCAGATGCCTATGCCTGCACTAATATCACTCAGTCTCCACTTTTCTTGCAAAGTCAACTTTTGTGTTGTTCCAAAGAAGACCAAGACAGATACTGAGCAGTGACCCACAATCCAGGGCAGTTCTTCTTCCACCTTTCTGTCTCAATTCCACATGGAGATGCTCACTGATAGGCTGAGGTCTCACCCAATGGCTATTTTTTCACTAATAAAACAAATTTCTGTTTTTTGCAGCTCTATTTTGGATAAAAGACAGTAGATTTGTATAGTCTCTCAGACTATGCATTTTATTGCTCTTTATTAATTTTTATACAGTACAACACAGAGCTCTTTTGCCATTTTATGAAACCATCTCTTTAACTAAGCCTGTCTGTGTAGAAAATACTGAATCCATTGCATGAAGAGGATACTAATCCATTGCATAGTTGTTACACACAATGTGTCATAAGGTGCCTGCTGCTGGAGGTGTAATGTGTTCAGTTGACCGAAAGGAGACCTTCATTAAGCTCAGGAAACATTATACTGTAGGTACTGAATCTTGTAAATGGCTGGGATTAGTTCAAAGGGAGCTTAGGAATGTTAGTTTCGGTGATCTCGCATATTTATTCCCAATGCAACCCTCACAGAGACAGATTGTCTACAAAATGGCTGCATGCGTGAATAGAATTCCAGGGTTACTTGTGGGTCAGGGCTTGACATGTAGACAAAATGAATATATGAAAGAAACAATATAGAATCTATATACTCCACTAAATGAAATGGGAACAGAGCGTGTTCTAATGTTTGCTAGTAAAAACATAATAATAATCTTTCAAACTCACATAGAGAGTGAATGCATTGATCTATCTTTCATTTTATGAGCACCTTTCATGGTGAACACCATCTCAGGACCTTAAAGAGATTGATACTTATGCTGTCAGAACTCTGGCAGGTTGAGCCAATTCACTACCTCCATTTTCATTCTTGATTGCATCATAAAAGCAGGCATTTGGCAGCTCCCACTAGGGAAGCAATAAACTAAAGAACAGGATAAATAAAAAGTCCATTAAATGTTTGCATCTGCACTCAAATCTTAAAGCTTTTCCTTCTGTTTAATTAAGAATAACAGAAGTACTGCAAACTAATATTGGACTGAACCCAGTAGCAGACTCTAATGGAATATTGACTGTTCAATGAAAGCTTTCACCAAAGTGCCAGTTTATGTTTTTGTCTTCTTCATTGGATGCAATCTTGATATTTTTTGGAACCCATTCTATGATTTCTCCTCTATGTGAGCAAAGGATAAGATGAAGAAACTTGTCAGAAAATCAATGTTTGATACCTAAAGGAATAAAGTAAAAAAAATCAAAAAGCAAAAGAAAAAGTGTCTGGTGTTTAGTGATCTAATGGTTGATTTCATTTTACTCACAGTTTCTAGATTATTGCATGTGAGAGCTGTGATGTGATCGTCCTTTCTTTTTAGGTGCTTGATATCAGTCTTTGTTTTATATAGTGCCTTTCACAGAAATCACAAGCACTTTATAAGGTTCACAGAAGTATGTCTATGAGTAGTTCATGAACTCATTATATACTCTATAAAGGTTTTGAAACAAAGTAGACCTGTAAACAAATCTAGATGAGAATGTTTCAATTGAACATACAGTGCTGAAGGCAACACAATATTTGTACTGTGTTAGAAGATACTGTTCTGTCATAACTGCAAGTACTAATTATGTAACTGTCAAACAAACACATATCGATTTCTTAGACCTTTCTTCTTCTAGTCATTTTCAAGGGCAGCTAAAGTTTACTTTGGTAAAAATATGTTTAATACAAAAAACCAACCTGGAAGGGCACCATGGTCTTGCTTGCACACACTTACTTTTTGTAATATACACTAGATTTTAATGAAGCAACCCATTAGAAAGTGATTTAACCTGCTGTGCTTTAATGCTATCAAAATACAAGCACATAATTTTCTTATGCTTCTGTATTTGTAAAACACATGGGGAAGGTTGTTTCCTATAGTGGGGCCCTATATAGCTTAAATTGAGTCTGTTTATTTCATTGATCCAACAGATGCTGGTGTTAGTGTGTGCATACTACGATATAACAGTCATATCACAGCAATATAGCCAAACAGACTGTTTCGTTATCTCAGTTGTATGGAAGCTTGCTTTTCTCAATGTACAAAGAGAGAGGCATCCGTAGCAAGGGGCCTGAATTTACATCCTTGAAGTAATCCACTTAGGTCTAGGCCATGTCTCATTTGTAAGTCTGCTATAAAAAAACACTCAGCTCATATTGTGCAGTCTAACATGTTCATTACACAAATGAATCACTTCAAATGTTATTAGATAACTGGGATAATTTAAGCAACACCAGGTGGAAAATGCATTTATCAAGCAAGTACCCCATACAGTGCTTTTAGAGATGAAATAGCTTAAAGTTTTACTAATGATGGCCAGTACTTTGGAGTGATTTTAGACATGGGTGATACTGAAAAGTATTTGTTTTATCAGCCACAACACAAAACAGTACATCGTCTGGTGAAAGTCTGAACACAAATGCAAAATCTTTAAATTTTTTGCCCTGGGTAGCATGGTGGTGCAGCGGACATTGCCAGAAGCTCAGAACCTCTAAGGCCTGAGCTTAAATCCTGACTTGGTCATGTTCTTTGTGGAGGTTATATATTCTATATGTGTGTCTGTAATATTTTTTCTTTTGTTATTTCAGTGTTCTTCCTTACTCCAAAGATAAGTATAAAGTGGTTACCCCAAACTGGACCAGTCTGAGCAAAACGGCACTGGACTAATACCTCATCCAAAGCTTATTCCAACCTTGTGCTGAATAATTTTGGGGTAACCTTCAGTTTGTTAGCACTGAACTGGATTAAGCAATATCACATGCATGCAGATAGAGACAGTTTAAGAGCTCAGGTGATGGTAATTCTCCACCAATCCAGGGGATGGCACTGTGTGATAAAGTTCTTTCTTCTCCTCTCTTTGTAGACTGGAAGAATGACAACTCTTCTCCACCAATGTCACTTCTGATATCCATGTAACTGGACCTGCCTCTTCCTGCCAGGCTGCCATATGACTGGAACCTGCCATCTTGGGCAGTCAAATACATGAAAAGACTTTTTGCATTTTGTACATTTTCTTTGCTTTTTGCATTTTTTCAATTATACAGGGTTTGCCTAAGGATGCCCCAATACTAACAGTTTCTGTGTTGTTCTTACAGCAGGTTTGGTGATGTCATGTTAAAGGGAACACTAGCATAATTTGTCTTAAAAGGATGTTGCTCTGCTAGAGACGACCTAAACAATGTTAATACTCCTTTGTACAGATTCTAGAAGTGTCTTGAACTGTATTAAAAGGATTGATGACACACCAGCATGAAAGATTTAATCATAGGGGATTTTGCTGAAAGTGAATCAAAGTGCTGTTTTAGATGCTGCTCCAAAATATCTCATACAGTATAGACTGACATGGCTTTGAAAGGCATGGGATATGGTTTATATTATTATCATTCTACTCTCAACATTCATTTACTACTTGTGCCTTGTTGCATTGCCTTTCTTATAGACTTTCAGGTTAGGAATTATTCCCCATAAGATTAACATGATTTCTCAGAATTGCTTTATATTTTATTAGAGTATGCTGTCCTATAAAGGAATCAGTTTGATCTATTTCATGTTATCACATCACAGAAGAGCCTCAAAAGCCTCTCTCTGTGGTGAAGAAGCATTTAGGTTTGTAGACACCCTCTGATGTGCTCTTTGCTCTACATGTATTCATCCACTTCTTGAGAACAAATGAAGGATGACTAATCTGACCAGACCATTGGTTGTGATATTCACAACACTTTACCACCATTAGTGCATTTTTGGGTGTAATAAAAGGCTTTAGGATCTGAAATCCAACCATAATATTCTACTTTGTAAAGTTTTCAATGGAACATCCTTAATAAAAAATCCTGCTCTGGCTAAATGAATTGTCCTTGGTCATTGAAATTTTTTTTCAGTTACTATATACAAACCGGATTCCAAAAAAGTTGGGACACTATACAAATCGTGAATAAAAACTGAATGCAATGATGTGGAGGTGCCAACTTCTAATATTTTATTCAGAATAGAACATAAATCACGGAACAAAAGTTTAAACTGAGAAAATGTATCATTTTAAGGGAAAAATATGTTGATTCAGAATTTCATGGTGTCAACAAATCCCAAAAAAGTTGGGACAGGGCCATTTTCACCACTGTGTGGCATCTCCCCTTCTTCTTACAACACTCAACAGACGTCTGGGGACCGAGGAGACCAGTTTCTCAAGTTTAGAAATAGGAATGCTCTCCCATTCTTGTCTAATACAGGCCTCTAACTGTTCAATCGTCTTGGGCTTTCTTTGTCGCACCTTCCTCTTTATGATGCACCAAATGTTCTCTATAGGTGAAAGATCTGGACTGCAGACTGGCCATTTCAGTACCCGGATCCTTCTACTACGCAGCCATGATGTTGTGATTGATGCAGAATGTGGTCTGGCATTATCTTGTTGAAAAATGCAGGGTCTTCCCTGAAAGAGATGACGTCTGGATGGGAGCATATGTTGTTCTAGAACCTGAATATATTTTTCTGCATTGATGGTGCCTTTCCAGACATGCAAGCTGCCCATGCCACACGCACTCATGCAACCCCATACCATCAGAGATGCAGGCTTCTGAACTGAGCGTTGATAACAACTTGGGTTGTCTTTGTCCTCTTTGGTCCGGATGACATGGCTTCCCAGATTTCCAAAAAGAACTTCGAATCGTGACTCGTCTAACCACAGAACAGTCTTCCATTTTGCCACACTCCATTTTAAATGATCCCTGGCCCAGTGACAATGCCTGAGCTTGTGGATCTTGCCTAGAAATGGCTTCTTCTTTGCACTGTAGAGTTTCAGCTGGCAACGGCGGATGGCATGGTGGATTGTGTTCACTGACAATGGTTTCTGGAAGTATTCCTGAGCCCATTCTGTGATTTCCTTTACAGTAGCATTCCTGTTTGTGGTGCAGTGTCGTTTAAGGGCCTGGAGATCACGGGCATCCAGTATGGTTTTACGGCCTTGACCCTTATGCACAGAGATTGTTCCAGATTCTCTGAATCTTCGGATGATGTTATGCACAGTTGATGATGATAGATGCAAAGTCTTTGCAATTTTTCGCTGGGTAACACCTTTCTGATATTGCTCCACTATCTTTCTGCGCAACATTGTGGGAATTGGTGATCCTCTACCCATCTTGGATTCTGAGAGACACTGCCACTCTGAGAAGCTCTTTTTATACCCAATCATGTTGCCAATTGACCTAATTAGTGTTTATTGGTCTTCCAGCTCTTCGTTATGCTCAAATTTACTTTTTCCAGCCTCTTATTGCTACTTGTCCCAACTTTTTTGGGATTTGTTAACACCGTGAAATTTTGAATCAACATATTTTTCCTTTAAAATGATACATTTATTCGGATTAAACGTTTGATCTGTCATCTACGTTCTATTACAAATAAAATATTGACATTTGCCATCTCCACATCATTGCATTCAGTTTTTATTCACAATTTGTTTAGTGTCCCAACTTTTTTTCGAATCCGGTTTGTAGAAAATTAATTTTATGAAATATATTGTGACAGATAGGGGGCGCTATCGCTCCCTTGAACCCTTGTCCACGACTCCCGACACCAGGTAAAAGTCCAAACGTTGACTTTATTAAATCGCCACAGTGCACAAAGCACCCTCTCCTCCACTATACTCTTACAATTACAATAATAAATCACAAATAAACAATCCTCCAACTCCCAGACGCGTTGCCACCCTTCCACCCAGCTCAGCTCGCCGTCTGGGAGCTCCCATATTCCTTTTATATTCCCTGACCTGGAAGTGTTCCAATCCCCAGTCCATGTGACTCTCAATCCCTTCCGGGTCAGGTACAAGTCCTTTCTTTTCACCCCGGAAGCCCGTCACTCTTCCTTTGATGAACTTCTGGGTTAAAGGGCACAAAGAAGTCTTCGGTCCACCCTGCAGCTCCCCCTTGCGGCCCCTGTGGTATCCAGCAGGGTCTTGTATAAAAACTACATGTCCCATTACTCCCTGCTGGTCTTCGGGGCACCTCCATACTGCAGGGAGGGCTCCAACTGGCGGCCTCGGGGTATTGGCCGGGATGACAAGCCGGCCACATCTCACAATATGTATTTTGTAAGGGGACTGTTTACCATCATACCCTTGGTTTATTGTATTTGTACTGTACTATCATAAGTTATCTCAATTTAAATCCTTTCTACTCTGCTGCAGGGGGTTTGTTTTGTTTAGAGTGTGCTCTGTCTCTAGGCATGTCAGAGGACTGGGACTTTGTGAAGTGTGGTCTAGCCTCACATGGTGAGGCAAATTGGGGGAGGGCTTATTTCTTACAATTTTTTTTTGTCTCAGAAACTGTAAGTGCTTCCTTAGCCATAATACCTGGCAGTAATATGATACCAAGGCTAAAGCTATTGAATGAGACAAAGGGGGGTTGGTTGAGGCACAGAGCCTTGCCGTGCAGTTGGAGGCTTAAGGGGGGAGGTATGGGGTATTGTGGGTCTGAAAGAGTCAGAAAGCGGGCCATTTTTAATAAATAAATAATTGGCCATCTCATTCTCTGTGGGTGTGTGTGCTCATGCAGCTGTGGGGGATTGGTGGAGTAATTGGGGTGAGACGAATCTGCGCATGAGGGTGTTGTCTGTCTCAATTGCTTCATTGGCTTCCTGTGGTGCGCAACTGAGACACTGTGCGCACGGAGGCCTATAAGAAAGAGCATGAGAAAAGGGGGTGGGGAAACCAACTGGAAAGAAAGAGAAGAATCTGAGAAATGAAACAAAAAGGGAAAATAAATAGAAGATTGAAAAAGAAGATTGGAGATAATAGAATAAAGGAAGGAGAGTGAAACAGGCAGGAAGTGAGCAAAAGCCGATGCAGGAGTGAATGAGAGAGAGCAAGCTTAAGTTGCAAGAGAAGGCAGACAGCCATGAAGAGGAGTGCCCAGGAAAGTGCGTGTGGCTGACACTTGCTGCTGGACACTTGTGCATCCACTTGTGGGTGGATTGCTCAAGCTGAGCGATTCGCAGAGCTGGAGTGAACAGAAGGAGTGCTGCTCACTGCATAAGTTCAGGAAGACAGCAGGAGTGGGTGACAGAGGTTCGTATGTGGAGCCTTTCTGTGATCATGGATGGGTAATATCTGAGCTCTGCTGTTGAGCCATGGAAACAGCAGGGAACCAGACCTGTTGACTGTAGTTTCATTGAAGGCTGTATCTGTCAGGGAGGTGTCTATTTAGCTGCAAGGTACAGTCAAGAGAGGCTGAAGAGATGTCAGTTTGAAGGGATTGCAACAGGGTTCATGTTTTATTGGACAGCTTCCTGCACAGTTCTTTTTAACCTTGTTTTAAATGATTTATTTATTGGGATTTTAACCTCCACTAGCACGTCTATCTTATTGGATTGTTTATTTATTGAACGTTTTTGCACCACACTCATTAACGAATTTGTTTATGTTGCCTACCCATTGCTTAGTATTGTGTCCTCATCTGTCGGCTCATCCGGTTACATTATTGACAGCGTTGGGTTCAAGAGGATCCCAAAACAGGAGTGGGAGCATGGAGTTGACCCAAACTGATACATTCTATTCCTAATATGAACACTCATAAAATTTAATGGCTGGAGAATTTGTGTTTTAAATCCACACCTGAACAGGTCTTCAACTACAGTGGCGATAATATCTAATACTGCAAAAATAATCACACAGTTTCTATTGAATTATAAAATAGCAGACCCATGGAGATTTTCAAGTCCGAACTTAAGGGCATATTCATTCTTCTCATCAGTATAACATAGTTCCTCAAGAATTGATTATTTTTTATAGGTAATAATTTATTGTCCAGTATTAAATCTTGCAAATGCAATGCTATTGTTATCTCCAACCAGAACCCTCTGATCATAGAGCTTAAATCGCTATGCCTATACACTCATTTCGTAGCTGGCATTTTAACCCCATGTCATTAGCTGATGTTAACTGTACAGATTTCATCTCCAAGCAAATTGATTATTTTTTAGAGACAAATACATCCTCAGAGGACTCTGCAGGAATACTCAGGGAAATTCTGAAGACTTTTGTAAGAGAACAGATTATTTCATATCTTTCCCACAAAAATAAATTGGAAACCAAGAAAGCATTAGAGTTAATCAGCAAAATTACTAGAATAGATCTACAATACGGCAGGTCCCCAAATGAGGTACTTTATAGGAAAAGACAGTTTTTGCAATCAGAATTTAACCTTTTGACAACAAAAGAAACAGAACAGCTCATCTTTAAATCGTGACGTTATTATTATGACCATGGAGAGAAGGTTAATAAGATCTTGGCTCAACAAATCCACAAGCAGGAAATTCGCAACATAATAACAGAAATTACCACCACAGATGGAGATAAAATTATTGACCAGAAAAATATAACCCACACATTTAGAGAGTAATATAAGTCTTTATATTCTACTCAGTTTAAAGAAGATAAGACACAATCTAATTAGTTTTTTATGCATTACAAACACCACAGCTAGGAACTCTTAGTGCAGAGGAACTGGATAAACCACTGACACCCTCAGAATTACTGGATGCTGAAAAACCTCTTTAAAGTGTGAAAGTAGTAGTCCCTGACACCTATCCAGTTGAATTGTATAAACAAAAATTCAAATTAGTTAGGTCCACTATTATTAGCAACATTTAAAGAAGCTAGAGACTACAAAATTCTACCTCAAACTCTTCACCAAGCATTAATGCCTTTCCAAAGAAAAATAAGGACTTATTACAATGTGCATCATACAGACCTGTTTCACTCCTGAATAATGATGTTAAGAAACTCTCCAAAGTTAGAAAAAAGATCGGGAAAGTGTTTTCTTCTGTAATATTACAAGACCAAACTGGATTTATTAAAGGCAAACACTTAGCTTCTAATCTTCGACATTTGTTTAATGTAATATACTCACCCATAAAATCTATCACACCAGGGATTTTATTATCTTTGAATGCAGGAAAGACATTTGACATGGTTTAATGAAATTACCTGTTCACCACATTGCACAAATTTGAGTTTGGCCATATGTGAATGGATAAAGTTGCTGTATACCAGTCCAGAAGCCTCAAATTGTATTCATATTATTTCAGAATCCTTCAAACTAGAATGTGGTACTTGACAAGGAAACCCCCATTTATCATTGCTTTTTGCAATCGCCATTGAGCCATTGGCCATTCCCTTCCATAATGCATTAGTGATAAAGGGGATTACCAGAGAAAGACTTGAACAGAAAATATTACTATATGTAGATGATATTGTACTGTATATATCAGACCCATGAACTTTTGTACCAGTTGTGTTTAATGCACTAGCAAAATTTTAAAAGATATCTGGACTCAAAAATAATGTGAATAAAAGTGGGCTTTTTTAGTTGATTTCCTAGCAGATAATATTATACTGGATACCTTTCCATTTGTTAATGTGCAGTTATTCCTCTTGGAATGCTGATGCCTATAAATGGAATGAAAATCAAACAAGTTTGACATGTCTGGAATCAAATTTTACACAGGCAATTTGAGAAAAATCAGTGTTGACAAAAGTTTGACATCACTTTGCATGGCAAATAAACTACTTGCCCAAAAGACAAGCCTGATCCATGCCAAACTTTAAATAAAATGAGAATGTGTTCATGGCCCTGTGTGAAAGAACACAAAATATGGTCAAGGAGACAGACACAGATAAAGATTAGAGGTAGTGAGAAAGCACACACATACAAAAGTTAATACAGTGCACCCCTTTTTGGTGTGAGAGCCACTTGGACTGCAAAAATAATAGCAGACTGGTAATGTGGACATGCTGCCTACCATTTATCTATATAATCCGTGGAATATGTAAATAATGCTGTAATTTTTCTAAAGTTTTTACTAGATCCTGAAAGTATTACATAGACTAAATGTAATATTGTATGCTTCCAACTGATTGAAATATGTCATTTTGCTTGTTATGATTAAATTCTGAAGTTTTGTATGCTGAGTCAGTGGAAAGGCACTTGTGTTACAGCATCTCTTCAGGTTGTTCTTGTTCCAAATAAAACAAAGCATGGGAAGTTGCAGAATGGACATACGATAAAGGAAAAAGAAAACTAATTAAAGTGTCTGTAACTGTCCATTCTTTTCCTCCTCTGCTGTGCAGGCTCCTCATATAATAGCTTGTGTAATTGGGCAGAGGTGTGATATGCAGCTAAACCCAAGGTAAGAATGAGGTTCCTAACTGATGCTTGCATTTTCACATGTATGTGCGATCAAACAGACACGACACCCTAATCGTCCCCATAGCAAAGCGAGCTCGCACCCACCCGCACCTGCTTGAAGCCTTCACTTCTCGGTTCATGATTATTTATTTCAAATCAAACTTCGCCACAGACCATTCACCATGCACCCTTCCTCCTCAAGACCAACAGGTGCATGAGAACTCAATGCAACTGGTGACCCAGCTCTGTGGAGTGGCCTTATCATTGTACTAAAAAAATAATGAAAGCACTAACATAAGTTAGTTTCATCTGGTTGTGATCTGTGCTGCATAGAACAGACAGGATGAGGACCATGACACATAAGAATGAATTTAAGAACCTTAAGAGTACATGAAAAAGGATTACAATGACTAAAGTACTAGATGGTGATGATGAAATATAATCTTAGTCCTTTTGATGAAGGTCACAGTTTACAGAGAGCGGATCAGCGAGCGGAAGCAGAGAGCGGATCAGCGAGCGGAAGCAGAGAGCAGCGGCGTCTCCCACAGGCACGTAGCCCTTCGCAAGCACCCTAGCAAGTTCATCTGAGGTAAAGCCGGCAGCTGACCAGTGGAAATAACCGGCAGTGAAAAATTAAAGTCGATCGCTCAGCGGGTGGTGGAAACTTAAAGCGACGGTGATTCAGCTGAACACGGAAAGCACCGAAGCACCTATAAAAACGGCAAAGATGACTTCAATACTCAATGTAAGTTCTATCTGCTCTCTGCCCGTCGAGGGCGCGTTTATATGTTGTGTGTCCTGCAGTATGTACAGCTCAGGTTTTCCGGCCGACAGTAAAGATAGCTTCACCTGCCAAAAATGTTTAGTTAATTTAGAGTTGGTCGGGAAAATACGCGAATTGGAAGACCGCGTTAGGAATCTGATAGCGATTAGGCAAACCGAAAATTGGATCGACTCGGTTTGTTTAGACAATTCGGCTACTTCTGATTCGGCCTCAGTCTCTCCAGGTCCCACTGTAGTCAGTGCGCGGCCGAAATCAGCAGCACCAATTCTGCCACAGGGCGAGTGGGTAACAGTAAGACGGGGGTCTAAGAATCCAAAATTTAGTCCCCCAGCACCCAGGTCACCAATTCGGACCCAGAACAGGTTCTCAGCTCTCCGTAGCGCGCCTGTGGAATCTGAGAATAAGAAAGTGCTCATAATTGGCGATTCCATAGTGCGGAATGTTAGAATTCCAAACTATGTTAAACCAGCAGTTAATGTTAAGTGCCTCGCAGGGGTCAAGATTTCTGGCATAGAGGCCGCATTGGACCGTGTCGCCGACGATGAAGTATCTACCTTATTGCTGCATGTCGGCACTAATGATATTTATTTACAGCAATCTGAGGTATTAAAGTGGAACTTCATCTCTCTATGCACCAAAGCTAAAACAAAATGTTGGAATTTAATTGTATCTGGTCCCTTACCAAGATTATATAGAGGGGATGTGATTTATAGCAGATTGCATTCCTTTCACTGCTGGCTAGAAACCTGGTGTGCAAATAAAAGCATAGCATTTGTGAACAATTGGGATGATTTTTGGGAAAGGCCTGGATTTTTCAGAAGAGATGGTCTTCATCCTAACTGGAGGGGATCTTATGTATTATCCCAAAATATGGCAGCAAAACTGCCTGGTTGACTGATTAGAGCACCATCCAGGCCGCAGTCATGTGATCTTAAATCACAGGCTGTTTTTTATCCCACCTGTTATTTTCCTGAAGCTGTTATCCATGATCCCTGTTGTGGGGCATCCAGTAAATTTAGTCTTGATACAAACCTTAAATTAATTGATAACCAAAAAATAAGGTGTATAATTAGACCAAGGGATAAAACCAGACCCTCCACCAGGGGCATCTGTAATAGAAATTTACTTCAAATTAAAACAAAAAATATAGTGCCAGTTCAGAAAAAACCATGCAGTTTTAAATGCTGTTTATTGAACATTCGCTCTCTTGGCACTAAAGCTGTTTTGGTAAATGATATTATATTAAGTACAAAATCTGATCTGTGTCCTCTTACTGAAACCTGGCTTAGTAAATGTGACACTGTTGCCCTAGCAGAGGCGTCACCAGATGGATACTCGTTCCTTCATAAGTCTAGAGATTCTGGTCGAGGAGGAGGCCTTGGAATAATTCATTGTAATAAAATGCAAATCACTTCTAAAAATTTAGGCAACTTTACATCCTTCGAGGTATTCATTTTAAATATTAAAACAGATTCCAACACAATTATAGTGCTAGTCTACAGACCACCAGGGCCATATTCATTGTTCATGACTGAATTTAGCAACCTTCTGTCTGATTTGGCTATAAATTATGATCACGTAGTTCTGATGGGGGATTTTAATGTACACATTGATGTGGAAACTGACACTTTTAGCAAATGTTTTACTTATTTGTTAAATTCAGTAGGATTTTGTCAGATTGTCAAAGGTCCAACTCATAATCATAACCACACATTAGATTTAATTATAACTTACAAAGTTGAAATTCAAAATTTAAATATTACTCCATTAAATGTAGTTATTTCTGATCACTTCTTAATTACATTTGATTTAGTTCTGCCCATGACAACGCACTCACAGATTAAAACAAAGACAGTGCGACATCTAGATTGTAATTCTGCTTCAAAATTTATAGACACCTTGAGTAAGTCGAGTGTAATTGTGGAAAACCAATTAGATCAGTTAACATCAAATGTAAACATGGAAAACAATTTAGATCAGCTAATATCACATTATAATGTGACCATGAGAGATGCTCTGAACACAGTGGCTCCCCTTAAAACAAAAGTGATCAAAGCGCATAGAAACTCTCCCTGGTTTAATGAAAATACTCAAGCTCTTAAATTAGAGTGTCGAAAACTGGAGCGTAGATGGAGAACAACAAAGCTACATGTCTTTCAAATTGCATGGACAGAGACTGTTAATAAATATAAAAAAGCCCTCTTTAAAGCTCGCTCAGAATACTATTCTACATTAATAGATAGCAATAATAAAAATCCTCGGGTACTGTTTAGAACAGTGGCTAAATTAACAAATAGCAATTCAGATCAACAGTGCAAAATACCAACAGATATTAGCAGTACAGACTTCATGAACTTCTTCAATGAGAAAATTAAAAATATAAGATCCCAGATCTCAGCATCACAGTACAAACCAAATACTAGCTTAGCAGACCCTGCTGCACATTGCATTCAGCACTTTAGTAATTTTAATCCTGTAACTGAGCAGGAAGTCTTAACTTTAATTACTAAAATGAAGCCCTCTACTTGTTCCCTAGATCCAGTGCCAACAAAACTAGTAAAAAGTGCAATGGATGTTCTTGCAGCACCTATTCTAACCGTTATCAATAGTTCATTACTGCATGGCACAGTACCTGATGCACTAAAAGTGTCAGTCATTAAACCTTTACTTAAAAAGTCAGACCTAGACCCACACATACTAGATAATTATAGGCCTATTTCAAATTTACCATTTCTCTCTAAAATACTAGAAAAAGTAGTCGCCAGTCAGCTTCAGTCACACCTTACGCATTACAATTTATTTGAGAAATTCCAGTCTGGTTTTCGCACTGGTCATAGTACAGAAACTGCACTAACACGGGTTGTAAATGACATTCTGATATCCTCTGATGAAGGATACACTGTAATTATGTTATTAGACTTAAGGGCAGCATTTGACACCATTGACCATTCTATTTTACTGCACAGGCTAGAAAATGATGTTGGTCTTACAGGCCATGTGCTCGCTTGGTTCAGTTCTTATTTATCAAATCGATTCCAATATGTACAGAAATGTGCTGACAGTACTCCATCATTATACACAGAAGTTCAATATGGTGTCCCACAGGGCTCAGTACTGGGACCTTTACTGTTTTCACTTTACATGCTTCCACTGGGATCTCTCATTAGGAAACATAATGTTAATTTTCACTCGTATGCAGATGACACCCAGTTATACCTTTCATTTAAATCAAATGAAGTTTCTCCGATGTTGTCTTTAATTAGTTGTGTTAGTGAATTAAAGGAATGGATGAATGAGAACTACTTGTCTTTAAATACAGATAAAATACAGATAAAACAGAGATGTTAATTGTTGGAGGGAATGACGCTGATCACAGCAATATTTTGTCGACATTTAACTCAGTTGGAATCTCAATTAATTTTACTGAATCAGCCCGCAATCTAGGAGTTTTCTTTGATTCTAGCATGTCATTTAAAGCACATATTACAAAGTTGTCCAAAACATGTTTCTTCCATCTTAAAAATGTTAGGAAATTAAGGCGCTTTCTAAATAAACAGGATTGTGAGAAATTAATTCATGCATTTATCTCTAGTAGGATTGACTACTGCAATGCGGTGTTCACTGGCTGTTCAAACTGTTCTTTATACAGCCTCCAGTTAATCCAAAATGCGGCTGCAAGAATTATTACAAGAACAAGAAAATATGAACACATAACTCCAGTTCTTAAATCCTTACACTGGCTCCCGGTTAAGTTTAGGGCAGATTTCAAAATCCTCCTTTTAACATATAAAGCATTAAATGGCCAAGGTCCGGTTTACTTGTCTGAACTTATCATGACTTACAAACCTGAGCGCACATTAAGATCTCAAGATGCCGGTCTGCTTATGATTCCAAGGATTAATAAAATAACAGTGGGAGGTCGAGCTTTTAGTTACAGGGCCCCTAAACTGTGGAATGGTCTTCCTGCTTCTATAAGAGATGCCCCTTCGGTCCCAGCCTTTAAATCCCGGCTGAAGACTTACTACTTCAGTTTAGCATATCCTGACTAGAGCTGCTGATTAACTGTACATACTGCATCTCTGTTGTTAGTCATTAGCACTAAAACATAAGTAACATGATAAGTATAATTGAATACTAACCCTCACCTATTCTGTTTCTGTTCTCGGTACTCAAATGTGGCAATTGGTGCCACGGCCCACCTGCCAAGTTGTTTGCCTGCCTATGGTAAAGTCATCCCTGGTGGAGGATCATAGGAATCATGGGAAAGAGGGGCCCTTTCATCGGATTGGCTGGCCGAGCAACGTTTCAGCCGTGGAATGGCCAAATGGGGAGGCAGCTTGACAGATGAGGTCTCCAGCACTCTAAAAATATCAAAATCTTATTATGTGATATCATCTACTGTTAAATTCTGCTCTGTACTTCTAAAATTTTTATTATTATGCTGTATTAAGGATTTGTTCTGTTCTGTGTATTGTATTGTATTGAACCCCTTCTTTTGACACCCACTGCACGCCCAACCTACCTGGAAAGGGGTCTCTCTTTGAACTGCCTTTCCCGAGGTTTCTTCCATTTTTCCCTACAAGGTTTTTTTTGGGAGTTTTTCCTTGTCTTCTTAGAGAGTCAAGGCTGGGGGGCTGTCAAGAGGCAGGGCCTGTTAAAGCTCATTGTGGCACTTCCTGTGTGATTTTGGGCTATACAAAAATAAACTGTATTGTATTGTATTGTACTGGTCAAACTACATCCTCATACTTAGATACTGTATAATCATGAGAAATTATGAAATTGTGACGATGGAAAGAGTGTGAGAAGCTAGCTAGACTGGGAGGACTCAAATTTAGACAGACAACTAAGTGGGAGCTAGGATATGTTGGTGGGATTAGATCTCTCAGATGGCTGTTGGAGATAGCAGATGGCAGACTCTGATTAGACCTCATTAGCCTGCTGCCAGAATGACACTCACCAACAGAAGTGGATAAAAACTTTAAAAGATATTAACAAAGAAGCCATTGTGCTGCATGTACATATTAAAAGGCAGTGAGTGAGACAACAGCTACCCCTAAATGAGAGATTAGTGTTTTTAAGAGACAGGCAGACTAGGGGAGGATTTAACGAAAAAAAGGCAAAAATAGAAATCTCAAACTATACTGTGAATTTCACCAAATGATACTTGAAGTTAAATTCACAGACATGCGGCTATTTACTAGAAGCTAAAATGAGGATATGCACGTGGGATATTTGACCTAGACAGAGATGTCATGCAAAAGCAAGAAAAATGACAGGAGGATCCACTCACATATATACTTATCACATATCTGACTTAGAAGAGAAAACCAGAATCCACAGATGCACCCTCAGAGGAATGCCCTTTTATTAGCTAAAAGGTTTTAAAAGGCAAGATACCAGGAGGCCCATTATTACCAACATACTACACAGTAGCAGCATGTACTGCGGTGTTAAAGATCAAAAATGGTGTAAACACTCGGCTTCTGCATTAGATGCATCCCTCTGTCAGTGCAACATAGACTAAATCCATTACTGTTTTAGAGTTTTTTCAGTTCTAGAAATCTATATGGAACTGTAAGTTCCTGTTAACAATGATGATTGCTTCATAATCAAAGCTTCATGCAGTCCATCTATTTCTAGTACCTCACTTCTTTTAGTATAATTTGCCTTCTTTCTGTATGCTTATCAGTCTGTGTATTGTTTCTGTATATATTTACATGTATTTACCTTTCTCTCACTTTATGCACTGAATGGCTGATTTATTAGGTATACCATCTTGCTAGTACAAACAGCCTACTCCTCTAAAGAGTCAGTCACTTGGCTGCAACTAAATAGCATGCTGACATGGTCAGCTGCTGATTAACCAAACATTAAAACAGTCAAGACATGTGATTTGTGTTGCTAGTGCCAGATATGGTGGGTCCAGTGTCTCAGAAAAAGCAGCTCTCTTCAGATTTTCACACACTACAAGCTCTACAGTTTACAGAGAATCGTGGCATCTACAAAAAAACAAGTGAAGGGCAGCTGTGTGTGTAACAATACTTTGTTAATAGAAGGGGTCAGAGGAGAATGGGCAGAGCTTTATGAAAGGCCACAATTACTCTGTTAACATCACTGTCTTCTTTTGTAGTTAAGTGATGGCTACTGTAATTTGAAAATGGCGTCTCTAGTTTTACAGTTCAATAGTGATTCTCATATACTGCTTGCATTAAGTAATATGATTTTCTTAGTACAAAATAAATGATTTTGCATTATATATGAGTAATAATAAAAGCTTAATCCATGTGTAAATATAGAAGAAAAATTACATACATATGTGCATACCTGTTTAAAGCCAATGTTAAGTTAATACTTAAAAGTTTAAATATAGCTACATTATTCTCATGTACAGTACACCACACTGTGTGGAAGGGATTAGAACAGATATTCTATTTCAAAGTATGCGCTTGTAATTTAAGATGAAACCCAGAAAAAGGGAGGATGAGTTTGAAAACTCCAAAAGAAGGCAGCTACAGTTAAGAATAGAAAGCCTTTCACTACACCTCGTTATGTCTTATGAATTCAATTTATGCTCATGTTTAAAATATGTGTGTCTGGTTATGTGGCTCAATATGATCTTGCAAATTTTTTTCACCCTTTTTGACTGGTCGTTTATTTTGTTTCATGATATTAAATTGAACAGTATAGTTCTTTCCATCCTATGTCTTTCTTCTGTATGAATTAACTGAACCTAGTGATTCTCCAAAGTGGAGATGAGTTGCCTGTTGGTCAGATATGCAAGTAATAATTTCACTACATCGACCACTACTGCTTTACAGCAGTGCGGTATTAATTTTGACAATAATTTTGATTTAGTATTAGTCTTACTCTTCTGACTAAATTGCATTTTAGTTTTAGTCACATTTTAGTCATTTAATTATTGTTAGTTTTAATCTAGTTTTAGTCAACAAAAAGTAAATTCATTTTTGCTTACAAAAAGTAAATTGTTTTTTGTCGACTGAAAGTAAAAGTTAATTTGTCAAACAGTGGAAATCAGATGGATATCTTAATTCAAATATGAATATGCACAGAATATACTGCACCACTAAACTATTAGACCAACATACACATTAATGAGCCAAACCACATGTAGTGATTAGTGAACATAAAAGGAAGTGTAGCTATAGAAAGGATTTACTCCAAAAGATCTTGGTCAGATAATGGCAGCTCTGGTCTGTCATCACAGTTTTCTGGCCCTTAACATGCCTCAGTTATTCTGCTATAAGATGTTACTAAGAGAAATGTTATATGACATAAGTGTTTTACTACTTTCTTTGCATTTTAGGGGTTATGCTCTTAAACATTAGTTTGCCCTCAAAAGCCAAACAAATAGCACAAATGTAGTGTTTGTGTATTCGTATTCAGCAGTGAAGGAATGCTGTTTTTGCCATACTGTACATGTAAATATCATATTAATTGGCAGATGCACTTCAAGCACTTCATGCACTGAAATCCTAAATACATTTTATGTTAATACTAGCAGGAGTACCCGGCGTTGCCAGGGAATCTATAACCAGTGAATTTCCCAAATGAAAGAAACAGAACATAGAAATAGAACAAACATTTTTCTGATTGACATTTTATTGTAAGTTCCACCACTCTGGAGTCTGTGTGCTGTGGCGTTTCAGAAGCCCTTGAAATAGACTTTGTTGTGGCATCTGAAGTTGACCTTCCAATTCTACGTCTTTTTTTCGGTGGCATGGGTATATTAACGAAAAGCTGGACAATTATAATGTGTTACGTGGTATTACGTATGGAATAAGCACCACAGTGAGATGAATTTACGTTATTTACAATACGTCGGAAAGCAAACAAATAGCACCAGTCAGTCAGAAAGAGTAACACTGAAATCGTACTGTCAGTCGGAAACGGAACAAATAGCACCAGAAATAAGGAAAGCCAGTGAGAAAGAGTAGCACTGAAACCGCACTGGGAAAAATAGCGGGGAGGGGTGCTCTGTTTGTAAGGACCGTCTGTGTTGAACCGTGATGCTATGTAATGGACGTTGGCGATGGTAACTACAGAGAGAAGTGACATACAACCGGTGCTGCGTTTGGGGAAAATGGTGGGGGAAGAATGCTGTCTTTTTAAGGCGAGTCTGTGTTCAAACGTGCTTGCATATAACGGACGTTGGTGAATGAAATATAGCACTGTCTGGGAGTGTGACGTGCGGAAACGCGGGTGTGTCAGCCGGTCACACTTTCTGGGTCATTCACGTTTTACATCCATATGGCAGTTGCTCTTCACCCGATCAAAGCAGTCAGTCTTCTCATACTTGGACACTTCCGCCGTCTGTTGGCAATTTAAAGAAACATGGGTAAAGAGCGACTCACAGAGACCAAAGCTGCCACTAGATGGTGCCGTGGTGAACGTCTGTTGGAACGTGCGACTATCTTGTCTATGATAAGTACGGGGACGTGTGCTGAAGGTTGAAAAAGGTGCCCTGCGGCTCACCACGAACATTTTTCCGAACCAAACATACCCCATGAATTTCTCCTGGTCACAAAGGAGCCCCATCCCCAGTTTGGTGCTGATCGGACGCCCGGTGCAGATTTGTATTTCGGACAAACAAACATACATACATATACACACATACATACATCGACTCTGCTTTATATATTAGATTAACAAATGGAGTAGCTATTTTCATCAATGATGGAGACAAGCCAAAAAGCACTTCATTTGAAACTTGCCTAGATTTTTAATTGCTAAACTGTTGTCGTCACTGCCACTGTGCTTGTATGTGTAATTTGATGCGTATGAGGTGGTTTCACCTGCAGCCCTGATCTACAGTATATCCACCAGTTACAAAATGGATGGATGCATGGACAAACATGTAGATGTGTTCATTACAGTCAAAGAATTCCTTTATCAGGACTATGTAGGACACTATTGAAAGTGATTAATCCCCTCATCATTTCATCTGCTGTAACAAATGCATGACACTACAAGCTAAATAGTTGCAACTTACATCTGAGGCTGAGTGCATTTGATTGCACTCTCAAAGCTGCATGCATCTGTTTCTTAAGTAACTTGTAAAGGTATAAAACTGGCAATAGCAAAAACCTATGTGTGCATGTGTGTTGACTTTTTGTTTCATTAATAAACATGTTTTCCCCAATTGTACGCTGACATTCTCAAACATACAGCATTGCCAGACATGACTTCTGCTGTGTTTCTTTTCTATGTGTTCATATGGTGCTGTATCATCACCCCATTCAACCGTTTTCATATGTACTGTAGATTTTGCTCACATTTTTCTCAAATATTATTGTGCCATCCAAATTTATTTGTATATTTGCAGTCACGCAAGAGTCCAGTACCGACCTTACTATTGTTTGGCATCCTTACTTGCAGCACACCTAAAATAAACCAACGCACCTGATGCGTTAGTATTCGGAGGGTGAGTGAGAGCCAGAGGTAACAGTATTGGTGTCAGGCAAGACACCACCTAAATAACATTACATACCTTGGCATGAATCTCAGGATGGCACGCCTCTAGACCCCTCAACAGATCTGTGGTGTTCTTTCCTGTGACCTTCATTCTATATGGCTTACATTGGGCTTTATTTTCATCAGTGCTGTAATTAAAGTTGATCCATATGCCTGACCGCCTTTTTTGCCTGTGGATAACGTTGGCTGACATAGCAGAACGGTGTGGAGCAGGATGCTTTCCTGATGGTGCCCAAACTAGTGTTAACCAATTACAAACGTGCATACAAGTTTTTGCAAATTGAACCACTGCATTCAAGCTTGGTATTTGTTGGCAGACCACATCATGTGTAACAGAGATGTGTAAAAACCTCACATTGCTCATTGTCCAGTTGTCTATTTGTAACATTTTCGTTTTGTTTTGTTTTCTTTCTCTAAAATTTTTAGTGATTTTAAAAGCATTTGTCTTAGTTTTTATCATTAATGGCACATTTTTATTTAGTTTTTATTCAATTTTCATCACAGAAAATGTAGTTGATAAGTATTTTTCATCTTAGTTTTTATCAACTAAAGTAACACTGCAGCAGTGCTGAGCAGAGGGGTGGATGGATTATAGAGGCCAAAAACCATAAGACCTTCCACTCTTGCTTATTAAGAAGATGAGGCTACATAGGAACATGATCACCAAAACCACGCGATTTATGTTGCCTGAGGTTAGCAAGTCTCTATGTCTGCTGCAACATGCATTCGGCGTAAACAGCTAGAATTGATGGATACATCCATTTAATTCTATTTAATTTTTCTTGTTAGGTGCATTCCCACTTATGTGCTCAGCATGCTACACAGTAATTACCAATATAATATTAAAAATGAAGTTCAACACAAAACATATTATTTTAATATAATATGTTGCAGAGATAATATAATTATATACAGTGAGACACTGCACAATATATAAAGCTTACTGTAAATACCAGTATGTCCAGTGGTTTTAAGTCTGAAGTCATTTTATTCTTAAATGGGTCTACTTCTGCCTTATGTGAAAGCTGGAGGTAGTACTGTAATACATATTTATGAGATCATAGATGAATAGACAGGTTGTTGGAACAAATTGCATCAGTATTGAATGGAGTGCAGAAGTCACTCCATTCAAACTGACCAAATTCAGAGTCACCGCATTTTTGGAATGGGGGCCGAAACTAAAGTAATCAGTGAAAACCCATACAAATGGACAGAATGTACAAGTGTCACATGAACCTGACCAGCAATGAAACCCCTTTCCCCGGGGCTATGAGGCAACAAGGTCGTACCTGTACTATGTGATAAAATGCCACTGTCTGTGTCTTATCCTTCCAAACAATTAGAGTGATCAGTTTGGCTTTGGTTTGGTTGGTGAGTTTTGCTTTGGTCTGATTGGTCAGGATTTGGTGACACAATCGACAAAGGAAGCACATGGTCAAGAGAAATTAAGGTACACAAGAGGGAGTAAAGGCATTAGAGGCATGCTGAAAGCAGTCTTCAAAGTATATGCAAGAATATGAATGATGTTCTCACAGTGGGCAATGGGGGATCATTTAGCATTGGTGCTAGTCAAAAAGTGGACAGGAGGCATGCAAGGTGCTTTGAAATGACAATCTGAGATGCAGGTTTTGGGGGAACACACTTGAGAGAAGGAGCACAAGGCAAGAGAGGCTGACACAACAAAAAGCTTAAAAGGAACTCTGAAGAAACATGTAGGGCAAGAGATATCAAATATATTTAAAACTGTTCTTTACTCTCTTTGAAAGGTAACCAGGCTAATGTTCATATAATACTGTATTTAATGACTGGCTGAAGGATCATCTCCTTTAAAAAAATAACAATGAGGCTAAGTTTGAAATTAGCTGCTTCACTATGACCCACTATTGTCTTTCTTAAAGTTTTGAAAGGAAAACACAATTCTTAAATACCAAGCTGCTTAAAATGCTTTTTTTCCTCTTTATTGCGAAAGATTTTCATAATGCCATTTCACAGTGGTTTAGTAAATGATATATGATTAATGAAAAAGGTGAAAAATAAAAAAAAAAGATGAAAACATCCTTCTGTAAAAATGCAAACTCCAAGTGAGATGTTTAATTATGCATAATACACTGTGGTGGGAATATTCACTGTAGCTGGTTTTGAATCCAATGGTTTTGTAAACCTCCTGTGATAAAAGGGGGTCTTATGTGATCTCTTCATCCAGAAATACACCAAAGAGCAAAAGGCAAAAACATGGCACCTTATTAAAGAAAAATAATATCTGTGTAATGGTGCACAGAAGGGAGAACACATAATAAAAAGAAACAAGAAAAATGAAAAAATAAGCAACCTACACTATTAAAAATACTGATTCTGGAATGGAACTTTATTGTTCTTTATTATATTGTGTGGTCCCTCGTAGAACCATTGCTTGACAACGCATCATTTCATTCTGGGAAGGGTTCTTTACATATGAAGCTGGTTCTTTGTGATTTGAAAACTTCCTAATATGTAAGAAAAAAACATATCTTTAGTATATCACCACGCAGGACACTAACAAATTAAGAAACCTTAGCCTGTGTGATTGTATTAAAATCTTTACCCATTGGTATTTCACAGATCTGGCCCAGGTTATTTACTGTTTGGAGCCTGTTGCAGAGCTAAAGAAATAAAGGTTCTTTTTGGAACCTAGTAGGAGACAACTCTTATCAGAGCCAAAAAATGATTCTTCTTTCTGAAGGAACACTCCGGCAACTTTATTTTTAAGCATGTACAGCCCCTTTGTATTTGTGTAACTAGATCTTTTCTACATGACCAGTTCTCGAGGTCTCTAAAACCTGGACCCTCTTCCTTTTAGCATTAGAGTGCACAACTCAAATGTCTCAGGGCATTTAGGTGACTTTAAATCACTTCCTAAGATTTCTTCCAGACAAGCTACAGAATCATTTAAGGAAGCTAGGACGACATTATATTTAGTCCAGAAACAATGGGCTAGAACTCCTTCTACTGGCTCCTGGTGTCACAGAACTCCTGAGCCTTCAGTGTCTCTTAAAATGCAATGTCTCCAAGACTGCTCCAGAATCTCTCTATAGCCTACTGTCACCCTAAATCTAATGAAGACCAGAGATCTATATACCCTAAATGGAAAAACTAAACAGACCTTCTTTTTCTTGTCAGTCTTAGAGCCTTGACACTGCTTTCAGTCAATGGTCATCTTCCTATCATCCTATCCTCCCTGCTGCTTCACAATGAAGATCCAATTTAGCAACATTCTTGCAAGCTCATAGTAACATGTCTAGAATCGTTAGGACATCAGAAAATGTACTAGACTATGTAGAGAACACTCCATGTCCACACAATGACAAAATGCAACCTCAACGCTTGCAGGATAGTGAAGCCAAAGTACTGCCCAATTTGAAAAATTAACTAAAGGATTAGTAGGCTGAATAACTGCCAGATTAAATAAGTAGGGCCACCTAGTGGCTAAGGTGTTAAACTGTAAAGTGCATAACAACAGATTAAATATTTAAATAACTCTCTGTGTGGCCGTAGGAGGCTTGTCCAACTGTGTAACTATGTCCATAAAGAAATTGTATTCTGTTCATGTAGAATACTTTTAGGAAGTGTTCACTTTGAAAATTAAAATTTGATTGCTGAAGAGACAAATAAATTATTTTAGCTTGGTTTATTAAGTTTCATGGAGTTTGGGCAAAATAAATGTCAAAAGCCCTTTTGTGTGGTTGAAAGTATGTGAAAAAGGATGATCTGGTGAATAATACATGAGGAAATTGAATCCTCTGCACAAACCACACAGAAATGAAGTTTTTGTGACAGTATCAGCTTAGATATGTTGCTCGTTGTCCTGACCCTGAGCTGCTCAGCACCTACACAAAAAAGTCAGATTAGCAGCAGTCCAGCCAAGAATTTCCTTCCCAGCCATCTAAGGAGCTTAGTGAAAAACTTTGATTGTGTTATATTGGTAAAATCTATCTATCTATCTATCTATCTATCTATCTATCTATCTATCTATCTATCTATC
>JANRMT010062861.1:51265923-51329669 GCA_026402145.1 Polypterus bichir lapradei | reverse complement strand
TCTTTCTTTCTTTCTTTCTTTCTTTCTTTCTTTCTTTCTTTCTTTCTTTCTTTCTTTCTTTCTTTCTTTTGAGATTTGTGTTCAAATTTTATGAAGCACTAAACAATACACTATTTTAAAATGGTGCCATTGCTTTGATTTAAGAGGACAGCAAGATATTTAGAGTTGAATGTGTGTATGTGATTTTGTGAGTGGTTAGGAATGGCATTGTTTAGGATACTTTTCTTCCACTTATTCTATGCCAAAATTCCTGTCTCAGGTGATTTCTGTTATTTATCATTTTTCACAATCTTTTGGGGGTAGCACGGTGGTGCCTCGCAGTAAGGAGACCTGGGTTTGCTTCCCGGGTCCTCCCTGTGTGGAGTTTGCATGTTCTCCCCGTGTCTGCATGGGTTTTCTCCAGGTACTCTGGTTTCCTCCTACAGTCCAAAGACATGCAGGTTAGGTGCATTAGCGATCCTAAATTGTCCCTAGTGTGTGCTTGGTGTGTGGGTGTTTGTGTGCGCCCTGTGGTGGGCTGGCACCCTGCCTGGGCTTTGTTCCTGCCTTGCACCCTGCATTGGCTCCAGCAGACCCCCGTGACCCTGTGTAAGGATATAGCAGGTTGGATGATGACTGACTGACAATATTTGGGAATATTAGAAGAGAACATGTTTATCATAAAGCTTGTTTTCCCTCCAGAGTAACATTTTAGAAAAATATCAGTAAATACTCAACATATTTGATGACCCTGTGTGGAGACAAAGAGAAAGTACATTGAGAATTGAAAGAAGGGATCCCCCTCCTCATACAAAGGGTTATTGAAATCTGGTGCTAAGACACCATTTAAGAACTAGTTAGACAATCTATTAGTATAACAGCCATGAACTAACCAAATGAATGTTCCAAACTCATGCCACCTCTGCCCTGTAACCTTTATGTTAACTCATCCATAATGAAAACTAGATTGAAGAAAAAACATTTTTTTAATTCATATAAGATGTAGCCGCTGAAGTATAAGGCAAAGTCGAGCACGGGTAAAACGTGTGCCAAAAGAAATCGCTCAGTCCAAACGTTCGTTTTAAAAATATTTAGTGAAAATTAAAAGCAAATAATCCACACAAGAATAAAGGAAAAAGTAGTTACACACATAGAATAAAAGGCAAAAAAAAAGAAAAATATATCTTCTCTAAACTTAGATTTTCTTGAGAAACTTTAGTTTATTCTATACTTAAAAGTTCTTAATTTCTTCTACTGTACGCTTTAAGTGTACAGCTGCATGCTTATATAAGCATGTTATCTTTACGAGTTACTTGACACACTCAAAGAGCCTGTAGGCGCGGGCACGAACACGGTTTAAAACTGTATGCCCTCTATACCTTACACACAGCAAGGCTGTCACTTACTAAAGAATAATGTTTTAGTCAAAGCTATTAGAAATGGCAAGAATATACCAATTCAGTTCTACTTATGGGGGTTTTAGGAACCTCACATAGATTATGCATTGTCATCTTAGTAAAATATTTATGAATTTTATACAACTAGGAAAATGGCTATTACATAAGATTTAAAGTAAATCACAGAATGAGGTATGGAACCACATTCACAACTACAGCACCAAGAAGAAGATTTAGATTTTAGTTAAAGAGCAGAAAACAATCAAAATTTGCAAAAGAGGAAATCAAAAGTGTAGATATACTTTTTCACAGCACTATAGATTTATTTTTAGCAAGTAGCTAAGTAAATTTCTCAAAACACCTTCCAAAAAGTTGATGACAATACAATGAATTCTTATGATCCCATTCTCAGTGATATGAATTCTGTTATGTGTATTATGATTTTCAGAAGGACATCTCTGGTGATTAGCTATGTCGTTCCACCAGAAGCAGTAGAGGAGTATTTGAACTCAGTAGCCGATTTAATGAGGTGCACCGTGAAAAAATAAAAACAGCAGAAACTTGGAGCAGACACACTTGGAAAACATGATTGACGCTCTTACGGAAAGAAGATGCAGAGAATCAGAAAGACAGGTGGAATAAAGAAGACATCATTATGACCTTGCTGGTTTTACCTTATTATTATATTCATTCAATGTTTACCTATGCTATGCTAAGCCTGTGGGTCAACATTGCATGGATTAGATATAAGGGAAAGGAAAGCCTTGGATGTGGTATATTGCTCTCATTTTAGACATTAGAATCTCCGACAGCCAAATCCACAAACTGAAATCTCATATACTGTAAAATATGTTGGAATAAGCAAAACATCTATAGCATCCCTACTAATAAACCTTTCATCCACTGCCTCTGGTGTCTATGATTCTGAAACTCCATTTGTCTTGTAATAATGTGATTACAAAGTAGTGACCAGGACACATTTATTCTTCTTAACATAACATTCTCAGACCTATTTAATCTAATTCAGGGTCATAAAGAGTCAAAGACTATTTTGGAAGTATTGAGTTAACTACAGAAAACAGCTCTTTATGAAGCACCAGCAGGGTCGTCTTAACATATGGGTAGCAATATGTACTGGCCGGGGGCCCCAGGAACATAGGGGCCCATGATGTTTCTGATGCCTATATATGTGTTTCTGTTTTGTTATCAAAACAGGGACCCCAGTGCTCTACTTTGCCCGGGGGCCTGTGATGCTGTTAAGGTGGCCCTTAATACCAGTTCATCCGACATAATCTCATGCCAGGGCAAAACTCACACAAACTCTGTCCAGTCATGGTATTCAAACATGTTATAATGGCAGCAGTACTTATCATTGCACAAATCTCCTTCCTCTTCCTTGTCTCTGGCTTGATATATTCATATTGTCTTTGTAACATAGTAGAGCAATTTGAGCTCCTGGTTGCCTTTAATGACAAAGCACTTTCATAAAAGACATTTTAACAGTATTTTGGCATTATTTCAAAGAGATATAGTTGATGTCCAAAATAAAGAAAAGATTAAACATTTCATTTATTTTCTTTTGAAATATAAATTAACTGTAATCATGCATATGTTACTGCAGTTGCACTTTCAGTTTTTAGTACAGTTAATTCTTGCTTCAATGGTTTTAATAATGAAAGTAGTTAAGTTCACAGCTGAAGGATTTTTGGAGTAGAAAAAAGTGCAATTCAATGGGCACAATAATTTGCAAGAAAATATTTCATTGTGTGTGATAATGTGTTTTAGAAGGAGAGGCCAATCAGATTTACCTGTGTCAGCTATGTTGATATTCCAGCTACTTGCTTCAGCACAGCTGCAGTTTTTTCTTTTTTTCTCTGTAGTGTTTCAGAATGAATTGATTGTAAATTGCAAATGCATAGTTTTTACTTGTGAGTCAATATGAATCCAGATGTGGTAATGCATAGTTCTTAGTCACTAAAATTACATTAATGTAATGTAATCCATACTCTATTAGATCCATCATTAATTAAGAATGTAAGAATCATACATAAAACAGGAGAGCTCTGTTAGAATGTTCATAATAATGGGAATTCATTTAGTTGTCTTGCTATCAGATTTGCAGTGTTCTGCAAGACCTGAAATCCCATCTCACATTGGTTCCTTCATTGAGCCCAGTGTGGCTACATAAGGTTGGAGCCATTTATATTGAACATGCAGACATAGTAAACTCGTCATTAGATATGGGAGTCTTCCCAGACTGTCTTAAGACTGCTATAGTTAAACCCCTACTCAAGAAAAATAATCTCGACTCCTCTGCTTTTGAAAATTTTAGACCTATTTCTAACCTGCCTTTCTTAAGTAAAATTCTAGAGAAAGCAGTCATTATGCAGCTAAATGACCACCTCAATAAACATGCTATTCTTGATAAGTTTCAGTCGAATTTCAGAACAAATCACAGTACAGAAACTGTACTTGTTAAAGTAGTAAATGACTTGTGGGTAAATGCAGACAAAGGTCATTTATCTGTTCTCATCCTCTTAGATCTGAGTGCCGCATTTGATACCATTGATCACAATATTCTTAGAAATCGCCTTAGTTAGTGGGTGGGCCTCTCTGGCAGTGTCTGAAATTGGTTTGAATCCTACCTGGCAGGTAGAACATTCTTTGTTAGTTGTGGTAATTATACTTCAAAGGCAAATGATATTCTATATGGTGTTCCACTATCCTGGGTCCGCTGCTCTTTTCGATCTACATGCTTCCGTTAGGTCAGATTATCTCGGGGCATAACGTGACCTACCACAGCTATGCTGATGACACGCAACTGTATTTATCAATAGCACCTGATGACCCCAATTCTGTTGTTTCACTAACACAATGTCTTACTTGTGTTTCTGAGTGGATGAGTAGCAATTTTCTCAAGCTAAATAAAGAGAAAACTGAAATTTTAGTGATTGGCAATAATGGATATAATGAGGTTATTAGAAATAAACTTGATGCATTAGGATTAAAAGTCAAGACGGAGGTAAAGAATTTAGTGCTAACTGTTGACTGTGACCTGAATTTTAAATCGCATATTAATCAGATCACTAGGAGAGCATTTTTTCACTTAAGAAATATAACAAAAGTTAGACCTCTTATATCATTGAAAAATGCAGAGAAATTAGTTCACGCTTTTGTTTTCAGTCAGCTAGATTACTGTAACGCACTCCTCTCAGGGCTACCCAAAAAAGACATAAATCGACTGCAATTAGTGCAGAATGAGCTGCTACAATCCTAACTAGGAAAAGAAAATCCAAGCACATTTCTCCAGTTTTGATGTCTCTACACTGGTTACCTGTGTCATTCAGAATTGACTTTAAAATACTGCTTATGGTTTACAAAGCCTTACATAATCTCACTCCATCTTATATATCAAAGTGTCTGACATCTTATATTCCAAATTGTAACCATAGATCTTCAAATAAGTGTCTGCTTAGAATTCCAAGAGCTATACTTAAAAGAAGTGGTGAGTCGGCCTTCTGCTGTTATGCACCTAAAATCTGGAATAGCCTGCCAATAGGAATTCACCAGGTGAAGCTCTTTAAAAAAACTGCTAAAAACACATTACTTTAACATGGCTTTCTCATAACTTCATTTTAATTTAATCCTGATGCTCTGCATATTCAATCAATTATCATTACTATTCATGGTGGCTCCAAAATCCCTACTAACCCCTACTCTCTCTCTTCTATTCTTTTTCCGATTTTCTGTGGTGGCAACCTGCACCACCACCACCTAATCAAAGCACCATGATGTCCCTACATTGATGGATTAAAGGCCAGAAGTCCATGTGACTGTCATCATCAAGTCCTTCCATGAAAACCCTGAATACAATGATGACTGATCATTTATGTTAGGTAGAATGCCTAGAGGGGGCTGGGCAGTCTCATGGCCTGGAACCCCTGAAGATTTTATTTTTTCTCCAGCGGTCTGGAGTTTTTTTGTTTTTTCTGTCCTCCCTGGCCATCGGACCTTACTTTTATTCTATGTTAATTGGTGTTCTCTGATTTTAATTCTTCTACTTCAGGTCTCCTACTACCACCAACAGTAAATTCTGGTCGAAAGCATATATATTGTTTTATTCTATTTCAGAAAAAGCTATTCCAATTTTTTGAAAAAGGATATGACTGACTTCAACCCAACTGAATATGAAAAACCCCAGAAGAAGAGTGGCAGAGAATACTTCCTGTAAAAATTATATACCCAAACTAAACTAAAGCGTCCATAATTGTATGTAATTTCATTACATATAACTGTAGAAGAAATCATGTAACAGAAGGAATCAGTCATGGGATTTGAACCTGCAGATGCTGATATAACATTTTAGCTGCTGGGCAACATTGAGCAACTTGGCATAAGCAGTAGATTCACATCAGTCCATCTGTTGTTACCAAGATTAGGGTCAATGATTTCCTGAATATTCTCCCAAATATAAAACACATGATCTGACTAGATGTCAGAATGATCTTTATCAGTCAGCACAAGCCGTTTACAGAGTTCACTTCTTGTCTTATCTTTGGCAATAATAATTGAATTTAAAGGTCAGCTGCTATTTTGTTGGAAAAGGAAAAAAAATCCTCTGATGTCAGAAGCCAGAAAGGTGACCCCTCAAAGTGACTATACTGTAAAACAGTGAAATTTACTATTGTTTATGTGTGTCAGAGAGTATATGTATCGTATAAGGGTGTGTTCATACAGAACATGTATGTGTGTTTACAGGGTGGTTACTTTCAAGAAACCTGCATTAACAATGTGAAGGCAATTTTTGAAAAAAAAATCTGAACAAGACTTCCATAAGAGTTAGAGAGTGACAAATTATTTAACCTCGATATACATTCGTATTTCTGTATGTGTATTCACGTAATAGCTCTGGCAGCAATTTATCTGGTTATTGGTTAAAGTACGAGGCATAATGAACATCAATAATTGAAGTATGTTCAAAGTAAGTTTTCAGGAAAATGGAGTGTGCCAGGAGTTAGATAGCACTGAAAGGGAAGAGACAAGAACATGATCAGGAGACAGGAAAGAGTTAAAAAACAGAAAAGACAAACTTAGGTAAGCAAGCAAATACAGCAGCACCTGACAGGAATCAAAGTCAAAAGCAAAATTTCTAGTATTAACACAAGAATAAGGATTGTTTTTACAAAATTGATCCAATTCTAGAATATTGTATATACACAAATGTTGCACATACACACACCATCATATATTATGTGTAAATCAAGATTACCTAATATGTGATTTGACTGGCAATAGTTGTAGTAACCTTTAAACAATATGTCAAGACTAGTCAAATGTCTTATCAAGTACAAAGTATAGGGTGGGATGAAATTACGTCTAGGGTGGGACTCTGGGAGAACATGCAGACTCCATGCAGGGAGGACCCGCTGACTACAAACTTTTGCCTGCAAAATTTTATTACTTTGTGTTTATGTTTGGTGCACAATTCTTTGTCTTTCTAGTTTCAATCTCCCCATTTTTTTTAGGTAAAAATTTGATGCCCTGGTTCCACTCAGTTTTCTAATGGCCTGTTTTAATATCAATCTGAGGTAAAATGACTAAAATATTTTTTCCACTGCTCATATTTTTGCACCATTTTACAGCAGAAGAGAATAAGGTTTTTATCCATTGCAACCAAACCATAATATCTTTTTCTTAAAAGTTACAAACAGACTGTTCTGGATTTAACTTCTTGGGGTGAAAGTGTGGTCTTCAAGACAAATAGGGCAGTTTCTGTTAGCAGATGTGTTCTTCATACTATGTAAGCAGCTCACATATTGCAGTTATTACTGATTGGTACTCTTGCCTTAATAAATCCCATGATTTTTTCCCTATGAGTGTTGATTCTACATCATCCTTATCTTTTTTAATGAGGATATCTTTTAATTATACTTTCACTGACAGAAATCTGACAAGGCTAAAATACATTAAATGACTTGGTGAAATGAAAAACTTTAGGACTGTTTTCAGTTTACTAAAACAGTTTGATGTTGGGTGAGTATAGAATCCCTTTTATCGTATGTTCTGATGCAAACTGCTTTACATGGAGAGTAACAATACTGAATTACAACAATACATTATTTCACATGCAAACAATATACAGTGCATCCGGAAAGTATTCACAGCGCATCACTTTTTCCACATTTTGTTATGTTACAGCCTTATTCCAAAGTGGAATAAATTCATTCTTTTCCTCAGGATTCTACACACAACACTCCATAATGACAATTTGAAAAAAGTTTACTTGAGGTTTTTGCAAATTTATTAAAAATAAACAAAATTGAGAAAGCACATGTACATAAGTATTCACAGCCTTTGCCATGAAGCTCAAAATTGAGCTCAGGTGCATCCTGTTTCCCCTGATCATCATTGAGATGTTTCTGCAGCTTAACTGGAGTCCACCTGTGGTAAATTCAGTTGATTGGACATGATTTGGAAAGGCACACACCTGTCTATATAAGGTCCCACAGTTGACAGTTCATGTCAGAGCACAAACCAAGCATGAAGTCAAAGAGGAATTGTCTGTAGTCCTCCGAGACAGGATTTTCTCGAGGCACAAATCTGGGGAAGGTTACAGAAAAAATTCTGCTGCTTTAAAGGTCCTAATGAGGACAGTGGCCTCCATCATCCGTAAGTGGAAGAAGTTCGAAACCACCAGGACTCTTCCTAGAGCTGGCCGGCCATCTAAACTGAGCGATCAGGGGAGAAGGGCCTTAGTCAGGAAAGTGACCAATAACCCGTTGGTCACTCCGTCAGAGCTCCAGAGGTCTTCTGTGGAGAGAGGAGAACCTTCCAGAAGGACAACCATCTCTGCAGCAATCCACCAATCAGGCCTGTATGGTAAAGTGGCCAGACAGAAGCCACTCCTTAGTAAAGGGCACATGGCAGCACACCTGGAGTTTGCCAAAAGGCACCTGAAGGACTCTCAGACCATGAGAAACAAAATTCTCTGGTCTGATGAGACAAAGATTGAACTCTTTGGTGTGAATGCCAGGTGTCACGTTTGGAGGAAACCAGGCAGTGCTCATCACCAGGCCAATACCATCCCTACAGTGAAGCATGGTGGTGGCAGCATCATGCTGTGGGGATGTTTTTCAGCGGCAGGAACTGGGAGACTAGTCAGGATAAAGGGAAAGATGACTGCATCAATGTACAGAGACATCCTGGAAGAAAACCTGCTCCAGAGAGCTCTTGACCTCAGACTGGGGCGACAGTTCATCTTTCAGCAGGACAACGACCCTAAGCACACAGCCAAGATATCAAAGGAGTGGCTTCAGGACAACTCTGTGAATGTCCTTAAGAGGCCCAGCCAGAGCCCAGACTTGAATCTGATTGAACATCTCTGGAGAGATCTTAAAATGGCTTTGCACCAATGCTTCCCATCCAACCTGATGGAGCTTGAGAGGTGCTGCAAAGAGGAATGGGCAAAACTGGCCAAGGATAGGTGTGCCAAGCTTGTGGCATCATATTCAAAAAGACTTGAGGCTGTAAATGCTGCCAAAGGTCCATCGACAAAGTATTGAGGAAAGGCTGTGAATACTTATGTACATGTAATTCTCAGTTTTTTTATTTTTAATAAATTTGCAAAAACCTCAAGTAACCTTTTTCATGTTGTCATTATGGGGTGTTGTGTGTAGAATTCTGAGGAAAAAAATGAATTTAATCCATTTTGGAATAAGGCTGTAACATAACAAAATGTGGAAAAAGTGATGCGCTGTGAATACTTTCCGGATGCACTGTATGGTGGAGGCAACATTCTATTGTGGATGTTAAGTAGTGATATACTAGAACAGAAGAAGAGCTGGATGGAGTAAAGTAGGGAAAGATTCTTGAAGAAAGCCTGCTGTCCCTAAAAGTAAGTTGGAATTTTGAAGGAAGTACACATGTCAATATAACAATAACTATAAGAATATAAGAAAAGAAGAAATAGAGTGGCTATCACTCTATATGGTGTTACCACAAGAGGGCATCAGAGAGCCCTAAACCACAGACCAAGCAATACACCACACGCAAATAGAAAAAAATTAAAGGAAAATTTATTCCACATTGCACCTTCACATACCTCCTTCCATCAATGTGCAACAATTATACAATAAAAAAGACAAATGTTCCTTATTCTCTCCTCCAGTCAAATGTTGCCTACTGCCTCCTGACTTTGATTCCACTACATAAGGCAGTGGAATGGAGTGGAATGTTATGCCCAACTCAGGAATGCTTCTGGTGGCACATCATGTCTTCCGTGTAGCCATAAGGAATGTAGGGAGGTCCTCCCCTGCTATCCCTAGGGACTCTGACAGAACTGCACTTCTGGACTCCAACTCCCAAGCCCCTCTGAGGGTGTCCCAACTGGGTTCCCATATGAGGACCACTGCCACCTGGCATATGGGATGAAGCAGCTCCTGACTCTTGGCTTTTGCTGGTTCCACCATTAACTTACCGGCTGGAAATAAAGTTACTTATTTGTTCTGCCAGTCAATTCATCTGTATCGTTGTACTGACCTACTGTCTGGGTAATGGCTTCTTCCCTGTCTCATCCAGGATGCCTGTTCTCTTCCTACAATGAAGATTGAGCTATGGAATGGAGTGGCCATAATTTGATAAATACAAGGGCTATGGAACCTCTCAAATCAATGGGTGTAGGACATTTCTTACACAATTGGGTGGCGATGTTATGATAGACATTTCATTTATTCTGAGAAAGTGGAAATATTTCCGAGTGCTATAGTTCTATATATTCAGTTGTTATGTGCCAATAGGACATCATACATCTTTGTGGCCATAGGGAAGGTGATAATAATGAAGTTATCAGAGAAACGTTTTAGAACTGTACACACTTTCAGATATCTGGACTCTTTACTATTTCAGGTACTATGTGTTTTCCTGATTTCTCCTGTATTCCAAACATTATGCACTTTGGATGGACAGGAACCCTAAATCAGATCAGTATCAGGCAGTGTGGAAATGAGTGAGTCCTTTAATGAGGTGGTGATTCTTAGCTTACAGCCATCTATACATGGCAAGTGAAATACATGACTAATAGCACACTCTATTTAAACTGGATAAAGTGGGTACAAAAAGCACATTAATTACATTATACAAATAGTTAAACTCCCCCCGTGACCCTGTGTTTGGATTCAGCGGGTTGGAAAATGGATGGATGGATATAGTTAAACTCTAAAATTGTGATTTTTTTACATTTATCTCCTTACCTTGAAATACATATATCAATTACTTTCATATTTTTGCTGTGAATAGATCGTGCCCTGTTTTTTACTAATGGCCTCCAACCCTGAAAGGAGCATTGACTTATTTGAACTGGGGACCTGTTTTCTAAGAAGTACTACTTTAAAAACCTACAAAAAAAAGTCATAAGTTTATTAGTAAAGTGTAAATGCTTTTTTTGAACATTTTGTGCATATCTCTAATGAGCTATAACATCAAATGGATTATAGTACAGACAGCAATTGAGCCAGTAGGAGTTAATAGATTGTGAAACGATTGCTCAGGTTAAAATAGCACGCCAGGCGACTCATGCTGACTCTCAATCAGTTTCTATCGAAATATCTGCCTCTCTGGCTGTGCTTAATGTCTGGGAGTTGAGCTGGAAAACAGGAACAGCGTGGATTTTAGGACAACCACTAATAGACAAGCTGTTTTTTTTTAAATAAATATCTCAATTAAACTTTTACACCAAGATAAGCTGGCGCTCCTTTTATATGATGATTTCTCCCTTATAAAAGAGACAGGAGTCTCAACTGTATTTTCATCTTAGGTTCATAGAATTTTTCAATTTTGAGCCATGAAGGAAAACAAAAAACAAATAACTTAAGAAACCAATGGAATAAAAGAAAGCTTTTGCACTATTCCCAAGGCAGGTATATTTATTTCCCTAATGTGACCGCTGTCCACCTGATAGCATTTGGCCCTGGTTGCTGTTACTGATGCTTTGTTTTCCCTTCCTCAAATAAGGTCAATGTATTCTCTTGACTCCTTCTCTTGGCAGAGGCAGCTGCCACACGACATCTGCGGCAACCACTTGGTTTGTTGTTTTCTGACAGAAGCTAGTAGGAGAAGGCGGGGGTAAAACCTTGCAATGGATATGGTAACTGACAGCTGATCTGTGAGAAGAAGATGTAAATGGAACGTGCCAAGTTTGGGCGAGTTTGAAGCTCACTGCCATCTGTTTTCTCTTGCAAGAGTTGCACATTAACGTTAGAATCCCTGATGACAGTTTTCAAATTTAATGTAGTTACAAAGTAATAACTCTTCAATGATTTGAATGAGTGGGGTGGCGGTTAATGTTGTTCATTCATTTGGACTTCAGTTTCATTTTTTTCAATTTGCACTGCACTGTTGCTCAAATAAGTCAGCCATCATTTACATGAATGCAGTACAGGCAAGTAATGATGCATTTAAAATATTTTAGGATTCACTTCTAACATGATGGAAACACATTTTTTTTAGCAATTCAGGGTAGAAATCTGATAAGTATTTCTAAAAATAATAAAATATTTGATTTATGTTAGATTTAAACATTGATATCAAATCAAATAAATGTTGGGCATTTCAGAAATTCCACAACATCAAAACTTTGACCTTTTTAAAAGTCTGAAGCCATGGGTACAGGGCATTTGCATTGTCTGTTATTACCAGGTCAGAATCTTTAAAGTATTTTTACCTTTAATTCAGCTTGTCAGTTATAAATAGCACAATATAATGCAATATTGTGACAGCTATGTACAAACAGACAAAAGACAAAAATGTAAATTACTTTTTTACAATTTAATTTAAAACAATGCAAACAACAGAAGGAAAGCAATTGAATAAAACATCACATTTTGTGAACCGGTAAAAGTGGCCTGCTAGCCAAACCCGACACAGACAGATGCAGAACACAAGTTCAGCACACACTTTTTATTTTTGTTTCCTGTGGGAAATGCCTTCCCCCATTTCCCACCTGTACAGCACAGATCACATTACCAAACACAGCACATAACACCCTTTTCCTTTCTCTTTCTCTTCCTCTCTGTGTGCATCTACTGCTCTTGGCAAGCTTGTCCACCTCCTCCCAACTCTGGTTTATGGAGTAGTGGTAGCTGGCTTCTTTTCTAGGGCCCCTGGAAGTGCTCAAGGTGTCCAGTAACCTAATTATTATTTGAAAACGAACAGCGTCAAATGGGGTGTGAATTTATGCTGGCGCTGTTATTTAGGGTCAGATCAGGAGGGGAGGGAGATCATGAATGTGGCTGAGAGAATAAGAGTGAAAAAAGCTAACTTTTACAAGTACCATAAATTTACACCCGATCTGTTCGTTTTCAAATAATATTTCATTAGTGTGATGATGTTTTCTGATTGGTACTATTCAGGTCATAAAATGATTTCTTCAAAATGTCCCATATATTTGTCTCTTTTTTTTTTTCCTGGGGCTGCGTTGACATCATGGACCTGAAGGCATGAGCTTATTCAGTGCGAGCAGGAACACGCAGGTGGCCAGTTGCTTGTGCAAGGCTTGTACGGGGTCCACTGAGGAAAGAAAAGTGCTCATGGCTCACCTTGCAGAGGAACCTCGTCGTCGCTTCTTACAAGAAAAGGCAATGGAAAAAGAAAAGGAGGGTGCAACATTGACAAGCTTCTGTTCCAAGACAGCTGCTTCCCCCTGCAAATGAAACTCTTCCAATCAGTGTCAGTAATAGGAACCACAGCATAGAGAGAAGTGTGTACATTGCAACAGGCACACATGTCGTAAATGTAGGAAGGATGGTCCTTGGGTGTGTGGGAACTGTTAACATTTAAATTGGATAATTGCATATAGTGTGGAACTGACCTCTCTGTACTATTCTTTCCCCTGCATCTCCTGGAGTACAAAAGAACCACCACCATGCACCAAAATGTGGAGACTGGGCAAGATCAAAAAAAAAAACAAACAAAACAAAACACGTGGTCACTGATTATAGCTGCAAGATGGTATGTTAATGAATATGAATAATGTGAACAATGTTGCATCCGTGCCACAATGTTTTCTGAAATATACTTTACAGGTCATAAATATCATATATATCAATGTCTCTGTTTTTTGTCAGTGCGACTTTGACATCATGGACCATAATGCGCATACTAATTTGGTGTAAGCAGGAACACTCAATAAAACTGAATAAAAAATTCAAGAGACAACAAGATAGGAAGAAGGCAGATTCATCAGAGTTTGTGTGTCAGCTTTTATCCATTCAGATCAAAGAATTTCTAGTTCCATTGTCTCAAAACACCACTAGCATCTACAGTTATTCCCAGTTTCAAATAAAAACTAACAACGTCAGATCCCTGGGGGGTAGTATGTATCGTGATTGTGACTGAGAGAATAAAAGTGAAAAAAAAGCACTGACTTTTACAATTATTATAAATTTATACCGGCTATTACAGACACAAAACAAATGTATGGTTTAATTGTATAATATTAACAATAAGAGCAGGTCACTACTCAAAAAGGTAAATATACGAGTCAGTCAGGATCGAACCGGGGACTCTTGATTACAAGTCAGCAATTCTTGCCACTGCGGCGTGGAAACTGTTGTATTATCCTTGAACCTTTTGTGAAAGTGTTTATTTGATCTTTGGACTTCAGGCTTTACACATTATATAGTTTATGTCTACATTTTGTCATTTTTTACTAAAACATGAAAAACATTTCTGTTTTAATGATGTGTTTACACAGATTATTGTAGAAACGGAACACACATGAAATGTGTGTGTTCCAAATAACGATCTATTATTTCCATTCTAAAACTCCAGTACTTCACTCCCAGATAATCAAGGCTGAAACTGGGAGAACTTTGTGCCCATTCTGAGGCAGTGGGGGGATGGAATAGTAGGCTGCTTGCCTTGATCGGCACATTTACAAGACAAAAGACGCTGACGGAGAGGTGCGAAGGGATTTAAGGTGGGCCAGATTTACAAGTTTTTTTGTAGGCTTTGGTAATTCTAGTGTTAAGAATATGGGGGATGTGCAGGAATGAAGTAACTACAGGGGGATAAAATTGATGAGCCACAGAATGAAATTATGGGAAAGAGTAGTGGAAGCTAGGTTAAGAAGTGAGGTGATGATTAGTGAGCAACAGTATGGTTTCATGCCAAGAAAGAGCACCACAGATGCAATGTTTGCTCTGAGGGTATTGATGGAGAAGTATAGAGAAGGTCAGAAGGAGTAGCATTGCGTCTTTGTGGACCTGGAGAAAGCATATGACAGGGTGCTTCGAGAGGAGCTATGCTATTGTATGAAGACGTTGGGAGTGGCTCAGAAATACGTAAGAGTTGTACAGGATATGTACGAGGGAAGTGTGACAGTGGTGAGGTCTGCGGTAGGTGTGACGGATGCCTTCAAGGTGGAGGTGGGATTACATCAGGGATCTGCTCTGAGCCCTTTCTTATTTGCAATAATGATGGACAGGTTGACAGACAAGATGGATTCCCCGTGGACTATGATGTTTGCTGATGACATTGTGATCTGTAGCGATAGTAGGGAACGGGGTCAGGAGACCCTGGAGAGGTGAAGAAATGCTCTAGAGAGTAAAGGAATGAAGGTAAGTAGGAACAAGACAGAATACATGTGTGTAAATGAGAGCGAGGTTAGTGCAATGGTAAAGATGCAAGGAGTAGAGTTGGCGAAGGTGGATGAGTTTAAATACTTGGGATCAACAGTACAGAGTAATGGGGATTGAGAAAGAGGGGTGAAAAAGAGAGTGCAAGGCAGGGTGGAATAGTTGGAGAAGAGTGTCAGGAGTAATTTGTGACTGACAGGTATCAGCAAGAGTGAAAGGGAAGGTCTACAGAACGGTAGTGAAACTAGCTATGTTATATGGGTTGGAGACTGTGGCACTGACCAGAAAGCAGGAGACAGAGCTGGAGGTAGCAGAGTTAATGATGCTAAGATTTCTGCTGGGTGTGACAAGGATGGATAGGATTAGAAATGAGTACATTAGAGGGTCAGCTCAGGTTGGACGGTTTGGAGGCAAAGTCAAGGAGGCGAGATTGGTTTGGACATGTCCAGAGGAGAAATGCTCAGTATATTGGGAGAAGGATGCTAAGGATAGAGCTGCCAGGGAAGAGGAAAAGAGGAAGGCCTAATAGAAGGTTTATGGATGTGGTGAGAGAGGACATGCAGGTGATGTAACAGAACAAGATGCAGAGGACAGAAAGATATGGAAGAAGATGATCTGATGTGGTAACCCCTAACGGGAGCAGCCAAAAAAAGAAGTCACCGTTGAGTTTCAATATTCAAGATGTACTTTCTCTACAAAACATGTCATTAAATTTTTTTCTCAGTCACCACTATGAAGTATATGGGGTAAGTAACATTTAAAGAAAAATCATTTTTGGGTGGAGTATTCCTTTAACGAGTCAACATTAAGATATATCAAGAAAAAAAGACCAGGAAATGTGTGTGCCCATTGCTATAGCTACCCCAGCGGGTGTAATGACTCTGTATGTTAATGGGCAGTACAATAAAGTATCTTCTATATAAACACCTACGCGTGGAAGTATGTGTGTCTGCCTGTCCAGCTGGGAAGTGACAGGTGAAGTCGGGGTAAGGGCTCCACCTCCGAGGAAACAGAAACTCGCTTAGCTGCTAATACACAAGTGAGGCCAGCATGTTGGCAAAACGAAACCTCTGAAAAAAGTGTCACTTGCTATGCCACTAATACAGAAGTGAGATAAGCACGTCGGCAAATCGAAACCTTGGAAGAAAGACAAAGTCGCTTAGCCACTAACATCGGCAGAACGGTATTCCTTTTACATTTCCTCCAGCTGCTAATGCACAAGCAATGCGAGCACATTGGCAAAACAAAACCTCCTAGCAGAGAGATGCCCAGAGTAGTTCCTTTCAATTACCTGACATTTCCACATTTCAATTTTTTTTCTGACGATTTCAGTAGTTTCTATGACCCGGGCTTTTTACAGCGCGGGCTTACACAGCTAGTATAGTATAATAATTACATTTAATTCGATTGTTTTCTGGTTTTATAACTGTACTGTATTATCTAGAGTGCATTAAATAATAAACTGAATGTTTTATTGGCAAGGCTTTTGGTCAACAGTACAGTATTAGAAGGTGAGATGGGTGGCCCAAAATGTATTCTGAATTTTTGCATTCTCTGTGTCCCTAACCCTAAGATATAATTGTAAACAATTTACATACATAATTTGCGTCTTAGACTGAAGTCATTATCAAGAAACACTAAAGAGAAAGAAAATGTTTTATGCCCTGTGTTGCCTTGCAAACACATTTCTGGTGCTGCTACTGTTGTAAATGCTTTCTTTCAGTGATTTTGTGTCAAAATACAAAGAAATACATTGTCAGAGGGATGGGGCTATAATTTATATCAGAAGTTTCATTTGCAGTGACAAGGCATTTACACACACATGGCATGTTGTTGGAAACAGCAGATTGTGTACTTTTTTGTAAAGGGTAAAATGGTAAAATGTTGTGATACGTTGCAACAGCCTGTAATAAAAATAATAACTTTAAAAAGGGCTTGAATAACACAGTGGCTATCAGAAATGGTTAAATAAGTCAATAATCCAAACAATAAATTCAAAAAAATAAGTCAGATGTCAGAATGGAAGTGAAATAGTGTGGCCAAGTCAAGAAGGAGCAAAATCAGGAAAAAGAGGCCAAAAAAGGAAACGGTTAAAACCTAGGAAATTTAAACAAGAACACAAATGCTATAAAAAAAACCCCCAAAACTAATGATACTAGAAAAAGGTACCAAAAGATGTTAATAAAAAAAAAGCCTGGTGTAAAATGGATTACATCCAGTGCTCAAGTAAACAGCATCAACATTTCCCCAATGTATGCCCACTGCCCCTCCATCATGAGACTGCGGTGTAATAAGCATGGCAACAGAGATCGATAGGACAAACCTGTAGAAAGTAACATACAAAGGAATGGAGAGTCACAGTCAATCATACACAAACAATTGGCTAGATACAGTATGGGACTGCAGGCTGTTGCTGATACTGTGAGGAAAATGACGTTTACCAAATTAACGAATGCTTCCTTGAAAAAGAAGAAGTTGAGCTGGTATCATTAGAGAGTAAACAATAAGAGTAGTATAAAACGTAAACACCAACGTATTATAAGTAAGTGAGCTGTGGCGTTTGCATTGACCAATCATCACATAAGGTTAGTATGCTTTTTCTACTAATAACTCTGACCTTTGCCCATTAATTAACTGGTCATCTAATCAAATTAAGATAAACATAGTCAGAAGAACTAAAGTAATTGTTTATCTCATGGTGGAGATGAATAAATGAATGGATCATTGTTATGACTGGTGTGTCTCAGGTCCTGATCATCATTAAATGAGGAGCTTACTGACAAAGAAATTAGAAATGAGAGAATACACTTAGAAGTAGTTCTGTCTGTCGGAACTTAGTTTATGAATGTAACAATGGCCCACTTGTTAGGTTTTCCCAAAAGTAGAAAGAAACTTGCTTAAAGCAATTGCTTCAAACATATTTAAATTTATATAAAGCAACTTTAGTTATTGTCATTTTATGGTGGCAAGAATAGTTTGTTTATTTGAATCTTTCCTAAATTAAGTTTCTGCATGAAAAAGCAAATACTTCTCTAGGACCATTTTCAGGCCATCAGTTTTTGGGAATTATTTGTGACTCTCGTGGTAAACTTATAGGGGCACCAATCTTATGGTTTTATGTTTAGGATTCTTGCTTCTTTGTACAAAACCTTTGAATGATAGATGTTTTTTAAGGCAGTGTAGAGGATTCAGAAAGTATTCAGATCTCTTCACTTTCTGCACACCTTAATCTGTAGCAGATTTCATTTTAAAATTGCCATTTTTGCCCTTCAATCTACACTCATTATCTCATAATTACAAAGTAATATGTTTTCAGAATGGTTTATAAACTAATTTAAAATTAAAAACTGTAATTTCTCATTCATATAAGTATTCAGACTCTTTGCTGTGGCAAACCAAATCATGGTGAGGCACTTTCTGTTTGCCTTAGTTCTCCTTGAGATGTTTCCAGAACTTCACTGGAGTCCATCAGTGGTGAACTGTTTTGATTGGTCATTGTTTAGAAATGCACACACCACTCTTATGTAGGGTCTCACAATTCACACTGTACTTCAGGACAAAAAACAAGCCATAAAGTACAAGGGACTGTCTTTAGACCTCTGTAATAAAATTGTGGTAAGGCATAGTGCAGGGCAAAGGTATCATCACCATTTCTAAAGCTTTGTGTGATCCCAGAATCACAACAGCTTCAATATTTGTGAAATGGAAGAAATGTGTAACTTTCCTAGAGTTGGCTGTCCAACCAAACTGAATAACCTGGCAAGAAGGGCCTTAGTCAAGAAGGTGACTGAGATGGGAGAACCCGCTGCCATCTCAGCAGCTCTCCATCAATCAGGCATTTTGATAGAGTGGCTAAACGGAAAAGGAAAATGACAGCCCACTTGAACAGTTGAACAAAAAATTATCTGGTCTGATACAGTAAGACAAAAAATTAACTCTTTGGGCAGAACTTCAAGCACCATATCTGGCAAAGTCCTGGCTCATCCCTGGCTTGATACCATCCCTATGGCGAATCATGGTGCTGGCAGCATTATGCAAGGTAGGTTGGACAGTTTCTGTGGAAATTAGTAACTAACCTTTTAAGAAGTCAGTTTATATGGCAAATCAATGAGTATCAATGTCAAATTTTCCAACTAATCTGTTCAATTATGTTTAATTTGTTTTGATTATTTTGTTGTGCAAATAAATCAAATGAAACAATTAAATAAATGCACCATAATGCACACTCCCCATTACCTTCAATTGAATTAACCTAGTTAAGACTTATTGAAAATCTGACATGGTCTTGTAAAAACTCCCACTTAGAGTTATAAGCAGTTCAGCAGCAGTGGAATGTAAGCTGAAAAATCAGACTAATGAGGAAATGTGCTGCATTTGTGAAATGATGTGTGAAAATGTCTCCCAGAGGCACACTAGAAAAACAGATATATGTATAAAGTGTGTGTGAGCCTGTACAAACATCTCTAATGTGAAGCATAAATGTTGGGTGTTTGAAGTGACCGTTGATCATTAAATCATAATTGCTTAATACAATGAAATAGGATCCTCTGCATATAATGCTATCTGTTCAAAACTGTTTCAGTTGTCTTAATGCACATAACATCATGATGACATTTCTTCATGCAGAATGATAAAAATTACATCTTGGTTTTATGGAAGACTCTGTAATTGACCAGTACAAATGACCCTTTAAAGAAAAAGGTGTACAAGAGAGAATCTTAAAGCCCCTAAATTGAATGTGGCACTCTAACTTCAGTTTAACAATGCACAATCCAGTATTGTAGTTCTACAGACAAGTGTACATGTGCGGGGGCTTTACTACACTGTTAGGAGAGCGTGAACTACACCAATTCAAGCATGCTAGTTTTCATGGGTTTTCTTAGCATTCAGATGTATTTTGAAGCAAATAAAAAGACACGGTCTTTGCTTGTGTTGTAGTGCATGAGCGTTAAGAACCATGAATGCTTATAGTCACAAATATATTTATGCCTTTTTTTTTCATCGTAATCTGTTGTTACTTTGGACTACATTTGATATCCATATTGTTACTCATATACTTGTCTTTGGGGCTTTACTAGATAGGAATAGGCATTGAAACTCTACAGAAATAACCAACTGTAAACAACCACCATTTGTTCTCTCCAGGTGTTTTGCACACGTTTATTATCCTGAAATCTTCCTTTGTTCATTATTTCAGTTCACCTGCACTACATAGTTATAGTTAACTATGGTGTATGCGTGAATGTTCTGTAGTATCAGTGGAAAGCTGCATAAAGCAAATAGAATAAATAAATCATTCATTGACTCAGGCACCGACCGAGTGGCAGCCTTTCCAGCAGCTCTGTATATGACTTTATCTTTAAAGTCTTTATCTTTCTACCTTTTTCTCTATTTTCCTTTATTTCACTGTTAACTCCTACCACTTTCTTTTATGTGGACTCGTTCCCTGGACACTTTTTACTACTTGGAGATGGATTTTTACACACCAAGACTTGTCTATTCAAGTAGTCAACTTCAAGCGCTGAGAACAAATGCGCACGTCGGTGTGGTTCCCTATTTACTTGACGAGGTAAGAAGGCGGTATCGGGGCAGCAGAGCTGGTGATAAGATAAACGCCAAGCGTCTAGCAAGAAAGTGGCGCTACAAACCTTAGGTGCCTCCTGTGATCCTGGGAAATGTGAACTCACTACCAAATAAGATCGACGAACTGGCTGCACTGGTGAAAAATGTCAAGATCTACAGAGAATGCAGTTTGCTGTGTTTTAGTGAAATGTGGCTAACAACTAACATCCCAGATGCTAACATGGAGCTATCCGGGTTTAGCACAGTTAGAGCGGACAGAGGCGCAAGTACCTGCGGGAAGCAGAAAGGAGGGGGTGTCGCTCTCGATGTCAATGCAAGATGGTGCAACTCTGGACATGTAAACGTTGTGACATTGTAGTTCCAGTAAGAACAGTACGCTGCTATGCTAACAACAAGTCATGAATTACAAGTGACATCAAAGGCCTTTTGAACCAGAAGAAAAGGGCTTTTAAAGGCGGTTATCAGCATGAGCTCAAGCGCGTGCAGAAGGAACTCCGAGTCCAGCTCAGGGCGGCAAAGGAGCAGTACAGGAAAAAGCTGGTGCAGAAGTTGCAGAATAACAGCATGAAGGAAGTGTGGGATAGGATGGAGATCATCACTGGCTGCAGCTCGAAGCGGGGTGCCACCATTGACAGAGACGTGGAGAGAGCAAACCAAATGAACAACTTCTTTAACAGGTTTGACCACCCTGGCCCACTCTCACCTCGGAGTACTGCATCCTCCAACCATCCTTCTGCTGATACCAGCATAGGAGAGACATCCCCACCCACAATTACAGCAGCGCAGGTGAGCAGAAAGCTGAGGAGACTTCGTACTAGCAAAGCAGCGGGTCCAGATGGAGTATTGCCATGACTGCTGAAAGCCTGTGCGCTGGAACTGGGGAGTCCTCTACAGCTCATCTTCAACCTGAGCCACGAGGCTTTGGAAAACATTTTGCATCACCCCAGTTCCAAAGGTATCACGTCCTAGTGAGCTGAATGACTTCCGGCTTGTCGCTCTGATGTCACATGTGATGAAGACCATGGAGCGACTGCTGCTTCACCACCTGAGGCCACAGGTCCGCCGTGCACTCGACCCTCTGCAATTTGCATACCAGAAGAAGGTGGGAGCGGAGGATGCCATCATTTACAGTATATGCTACACTGATCCCTCTCCCATTTGGACAGAGGCAGTGGTGCTGTAAGAATTATGTTTTTGGACTTCTCTAGCGCCTTTAACACCATCCAACCTCTGCTCCTTATGGACAAGCTGACAGAGATGGGAGTAGATTCACACCTGGTGGCATGAATCGTGGACTATCTTACAGACAGACCTCAGTATGTGCGTCTCAGGAACTGCATTGTGGTCAGCAACACAGGAGCGCCGCAGGGGATTGTACTTTCTCCGGTCCTGTTCAGCCTATATACATCAGACTTCGAATACAGCTCGGAGCCCTGCCACGTTCAAAAGTTCGCTGACGACACTGCTATTGTGGGCTGCATCAGGAGTGGGCAGGAGGAGGAATATAGGATGCTAATCAAGGACTTTGTTAAATGGTGCGACTCAAACCACTTACACCTGAACACCAGCAAGACCAAGGAACTGGTGGTGGATTTTAGGAGGCCCAGGCCCCTCATGGACCCCGTGATCATCAGAGGTGACTGTGTGCAGAGGGTGCAGACTTATAAATACCTGGGAGTGCAGCTGGATGATAAATTGGACGTACTGCCAATACTGATGCTCTGTGTAAGAAAGGTCAGAGCCGACTATACTTCCTTAGAAGGCTGGCATCCTTCAACATCTGCAATAAGATGCTGCAGATGTTCTACCAGTTCTACCAGATGTTCTAAGAGTGCCCTCTTCTACGCTGTGGTGTGCTGGGGAGGCAGCATAAAAAAGAAGGACATCTCACGCCTGGACAAACTGGTGAGGAAGGCAGGCTCTATTGTAGGCATGGAGCTGGACAGGTTGACATCCGTGGCAGAGCGAAGGGCACTGAGCAGACTCCTGTCAATCATGGAGAATCCACTGCATCCACTGAACAGTATCATCTCCAGGCAGAGGAGCAGCTTCAGCGACAGACTGCTGTCACTGTCCTGCTCCACTGACAGACTGAGGAGATTGTTCCTCCCCCACACTATGCGACTCTTCAATTCTACCCAGGGGGGTAAACATTAACATTATTCAAAGTTATTGTCTTTTTTTACCTGCATTTTAATTGCTGTTTAATTTAATATTGTTTTTTGTATCAGTATGCTGCTGCTAGATTATGTGAATTTCCCATTGGGAAATAAAGTATCTATCTATCTAAATTTACTAGCTTGACATAAGTAGACAAAACAGTTATCTTCAGACCTAAGCTTTAGTCAACACTTGCGCCACTTACCAACACAGGTGTGTGCTCACTCCACTGCTTCTTTTCCAAGGCATCCCTTGTAGCCGCTAATCCCTATAGGAATGTAGAAATCACTACGACTAGGTGTTCTTAACAATATACCTTGGCTCAATCAAACAATATACTCTTGCACCGTGTGCTAGCAGGAATAGGCTTCAGCACCACCCATGACCATGGTATGTGTAAATGCTGTAGATAATTGATTTTATAATGGGTTACATAACTTTATAAATATATAGTTTAAGTTTGAATATTGTGGTGGATTGCACTCACCCCCAGGCCACCAGGAGGATCATGCCCCGAGTTCCAGCAGGGCATCATGGACTATGTAGTGTTTATACACAGCCCTGCTGGATACCTTGGGGGCCACCAGGCGTTGCCGGAAGGGGGTTCGTAGGCTCTTATGTGCCTTATGACCCGGGAGTGCGTCACGGTCACGTGACAGGAAGAAACAACGTGCTCCCGGGTTGAAGAAAAGGACTATTTACCCTGACCCGGAAGGAATATCGACTTGTGGACTGTTGGGCAGGAACACCTCCGGGTCAGGGAGTATAAAAGGACCATGGGAACTCCCAGACAATGAGCTGAGCTGGGTTGTAGGAGGGCAACGCGTCTGGGAGTTGAGGATTGTGATTTATTATTGTAGTTATTGGTTTATTTATGAGTAGTGTGGAGTGGAGGGTGCTTAGTGCACGTAATTCTTATAATAAAAAGAATAATTATTGCACTTTTACCTGGTGTTTAGAGTGGTACCTGAGGTGTCAAGGGAGCGATAGCGCCCCCTACTGCGACAATATCTAAATTTAAAAACATGATGTATATAGTAAATTTATATGCTACAATTTGTTTGTTATTGTTAAGAGACTTTAACATAATATGTGCTGTATGTAAAGTAATGTGTCTCATGAGAACGTGCTAGTTATCAGGAGAACATGAGAAAGACCTGTCCCTTGGACTGCAGGTGGGCGGATGTCTCTCGCGAGGCTCTGCCATGTTGCATTAAAGGTTTCAAACTGAAATGTCTGAAGCTAAAACAAAGTGATTTAAGGACCTCTTTTCATGACAAGTAGCCAACAAGTTCTCACGGTGTGGAAGCGTGATGGTGTGAATAAGAAGAGCCCAAGCAATAAACGTCCATTTAAAAGAACCGACCTGTGTCCGTGTTATTGTGAAGAGAGCTACAGTGAGAACTCGTCTGCTCGATACGGGTAGGAGAAACGACACGCTCAGCGGCTGACGTCGCGATGAGGATCCTGTGCAGCAGATAAGCAAAGCCCATAAGGCATTGTCCGCATAGTGATTACAGACAACGGTGATTAGACTGTGTTAAAGTGCAAATTTTTCAGGCCAAAACCAGTAGGAGCTCTACCACAATAGTAAAGTTAACTTGGTATGAGAAGTGGTTTAGCTTGGAAACTGCAATTAAGAGATCAGATCTAGTAACCTTGCATGCTGTGCTTATTGTGGAGATAAATCCAATGTGTTTGCATTCATAGTCATTGTGTGTTATAAAGCTTAAAGTGTAAATGGTAGTAAAGTTAATGATTTTTAGTAAATGTTGAAAAAAGATACCTCATTACAAGTGAAAACTAAAGATTTCTAAGTAATTTTGAGTTTTATGAGAATTAATCTAGTTTAAAGAGCACCTTCAGTGAATTTTAAAAAGGTTACAATACTGATGTGAAAACCTTTTGTTATAAAAGATGTTATTTAATGCATTTCTAACCATATTCCTGCTGTGATTGAGGTTTACTTATATATTTGTGCCAAGCAAATATCATTTTTCTTATTTTGTTTAGAAACTGAAGTTAATGTGAAGTTTAGAGAAGTTTAAATTCTGACAGTTATCTTGATGTAAATTTGATGTCTACAGTGTATTTGGAAAATTCCTAAACATATATGTGAACTTTCATGGCTATTCAAATTAAGTCTACTATAGCGTTCACTTACACATAGCCTAGAAGAAGCCCAATTCGAGTTAAATAGCTACATAGTCGTACTACCGTTATCTCAAGATGTCTGACATAAGCACTGAGACCTGTCGTAAAAATGTTAAACTATCTGCCCAAGATGAAGCTACAGACACTGAATCTACAGAAGTAGAACAGCTACGAAGAAGTGAAAAAATGCGCATCCTAACAGAAAAGGGAAGAGAATTTCAAGGAGAAAGACTGAAGGGCATATAACGCCGACATAAAATCATCTATGAAAAGTGGAGGTGTCATGCAAGAACAGGCAAGGAATTATTAACTGATGATGTTTCTGAGGATGAATTGAAAAAGCTTATTGAGAATATTTTTTTTTTTTTTTTTTTTTTCCCCTCTCTTTCTGCAGGTCTAGAAGCGGATTCTGGTTCATTTATTGTTTATTCTATACGAAAATCCCCCCTTCCCCCTTTACCTCCATCTCCTCCTTTTCTCTTTTCTTTTTCTTTCTTTTTTGTCTCCGTGTCCGGTTCGAATCTTAAAAACATCTGAAAATATTTCTAATAAAGTTTTGGTATCAGGCGTGGCGTCAGCAGAAGCTGTAACGCTTCACCTGAGAGAAAAACTGTAAGGCTAGTCGCCAGCATTCAGACATCAATTCTGATTGCTTCACAGCCAAACAGGACACGGTAAAAAAAAAAAAAAAAAAAAAAAGAGAATATGAAATGGACCTGTTCTGATGTGAAGGTCATTTATGAAGAGTTACGTCAAGTACAAACCCCTGAACCAGACCTGCGGCGCAGGTTTGATACGTGCATATCACTCTCAGGATTCATTATTCAAAGGGCAGAGAGACAGCTTAAAGGGCATAAAGCAGATAAAGACAAAGAACCTTGCCCCGATGTTGGATCAATCTTAGACTCAACAGGTTCTGTATCTAGGCAACTGTCTCGTCGATCAAGATGTACAGTAGTTCCAACCACTCTAGCATCCACTCAGTCAAAAGAATAGAGGCTATGGCTGAAGCTGCTGCATCTCAGGAGGTCTTGGATGTATTGGAAGAACAAGACAGGGAAGAAACAGAACTTCAAATGCTAGAGGCTGAAAATAAACAACGGCTGGCACAATTTGAATCAGAAAACTTAGCCAGACAACAAGCAATCCAAGATAAACGCAGAAAGCTTGCATGCCTAGAAGTAAAGAAGCTGAACGCTGCTAGAGCCCGAGTAAAGATTTATAATGAAGTTGAAGAGAACGTTGAAATGACTGATATGTTGTATGATATGGAAGTAGTAGGAGAACTTCAAGTCCCTAACCCCACAATCCCTCCAGTCACAACCCAAGCTCTCAATGCATCAAGTCCCTCATTCATTCCTCAATCCCTAGCAGTTGCAAGTCAAGCCCCTTGTCTACCACTGTTACCTCAACCTCCTCCAGCTACAGTGTTCAGGTCCCAAGAGCAGAATAGCTTAGATCTGGTTAATGTGCTAGCAGAAGCTATAAGTGCTAATTGTCTTCCAGCACCAGAGCCTGCAGTATTTACTGGAGACCTTTTGAAATTCAGAGACTGGCAACTATCTTTTGAAACATTAATAGAACGGAAAAACATTCCAAAGAATGAAAAACTTTATTACATAAGAAAGTTCTTAGGTGGCACAGGAAAGAAAGCTGTAGAAGGATTTCTTCTATTAGGCACAGAAGAAGCATACGACTCAGCTTGGAAACTGTTAGGGAAACGTTTCGGAGACCCATTCATAATCGGGAAGTCCCTCAGAGACAAGTTGCATGCATGGCCAAAGACAAGCTCTAAAGATGATTGTGAACTAAGAGAATCTGCAGACTTCCTCAAGAGCTGTGAGGCTGCAATGTCCCATATTAAGACACTGGAAGTCCTTAATGATTGCACTGAGAATCAAAAGATTCTGCTGAAATTGCCAGATCGGTTGATTTCCAGATGGAACCGTTAAGTGATGGAAGTCAGGCAAGTAAGGACCGAGTACCCACAATTCAAAGAGTTTGTTGACTTTTTATCAAAGGAAGCAGATCTAGCTTGTGATCCTATATCCTTAATACAAGCACTCAAAAGTGTGGAAAGTGAGAAACAAAAGCATCCACGAAACCAAATAATTTAAGCAAAGACTCTGACCACAAATACAACACAGAGCAGTATTCCATCATGTGTCTTCTGCAAAAGGGCAGGACATGTCCTAGGCAAGTGCAGGAGGTTTACTGAAAAAACAGTTCAGGATCGTGTCAAGTTTGTGCACACAGAGAAGCTTTGCTTTGGATGTTTGAAGACTGGTCATCACTCAAGAAGGTGTGATAACAAAAGCACATGTGAAAAATGTCAAAACAGACATCCAACATGTTTGCATGATGACAAGTTCAAAAAGCGTCAGAAGCCAATGCACCTAAATGTAAATGACATTTCAAAAGATGAGGCAGACACCACAGAAAAGACTGTAACAGCAACTACCAACAGAGTCATACAAGAGGGCCTATGCACACAAACGTCCTCTATCTTGTCAGTCTGGGTATCATCTACCAAGCATCCAGATCAAGAAGTCCTTGTCTATGCATTCTTAGACACGCAGAGAAATACAACTTTCGTACTAGACGAAGAAGCCAAAGACCTCAACACAAACAAAGAGAATGTCAGTTTGTGGCTCTCCACAATGTCTGCCAAGTCAACAGCCATACCATGTCAGAAACTGACAGGTCTACCAGTGAGAGGATACAGCTTAAAGAAAAGAATTCTGCTACCACCTGTTTTCACACGAGAGTTTATTCCAGCAAACAGGTTACATATTCCAACTTCTGAAACCACTCTAAAATGGCCTCATCTGGAGCAATTATCAGAAAGGATTTCACCACAGTTAGACTGCAAAGTAGGCCTTCTCATTGGCTATAACTGTCAATGAGCCCTTCTTCCAAAGGAGATCCTGTCTGGTGACGAGGATTATCCATATGCACAGCGAACTGATCTCGGCTGGAACATTGTTGGTTGCTCAAATCCAGCAAATGATGACAGCGATGCAATAGGAACAAGTCACAGAAACATGGTGCGACATGTGACACCAGCTGTGCATTCATCAGTTCAGATAAAGGAAGAAGTACACTTTGTGTGCAGAACTCAAGTCAAAGAAATAATCCCACTTGACATAATTAAGATCCTTGAATCAAATTTCACAGATCACACTGCAGACGATGATCCAGTTTCTCAGGAAGACCTCCTCTTCTTGTCTAAAGTGAAAGCAGGAATAAGGCACAAGAAAGATGGCCATTATGAACTCCTGCTACCTTTCAAGACAGACAAACCTAATCTTCTAAACAATAAACAGTGTGCAGTTCATAGGCTTAGCTCATTAGAGCGACGACTGAGGAGAAATGAACAATATTACAAGGACTATTTCAACTTTACGAATGACATCATAAACAGAGAAGTTGCTGAGAAGGTGCCACAGCTTGAACTTGATAACCAACCAGCATGGTATATTCCATACCACGGCGTCTACCATCCCCACAAACCTGGGAAGATCTGTGTGGTTTTCGACTGTTCGGCACGCTTCCAAGAAACCTTTCTAAATGACCATCTCTTGACTGGTCCACACCTGACTAACAAATTAGTTGGAGTGTTGTGTCGATTTAGAAAGGGTCCAATAGGCAGAATGTGTGACATTGAAAAAATGTTTTACCAGTTCCATGTTGCAAAGGAACACCAAGACTATCTCAGGTTTCTCTGGTGGGACAAAGGTGATTTGGACTCCAAACCCTCAGTATACAGAATGATGGAACATCTGTTTGGGGCAGCTTCATCCCCTGGCTTCTCCAACTTTTGACTTAAGCACCTGGCATCACAGGGTCATGGGAAGTTCAGTGAAAAAGCCATCAAGTTTATCCTAGGTTGCTTCTATGTGGATGATGGCCTAACTAGTGTAAAGACACCTGCTGAAGCCATACATCTGGTGGCAGAGTCCAGAGCTCTGTGCGAAACAGGAAATCTACACCTGCACAAGTTTGTAATAAAAGCGTGATTGCAGCAATACCACTACAAGAATGTGCCCAAACCAAAGATTTAGACATGGCCCTAGGAGAACTCCGTATTGAGCGAGCACTTGGAGTCCAGTGGTGCGTCGAAGCAGATGAATTCCAGTTCAGGATCATACAGTAGTAATAGGAAACCCACTGACAAGGAGAGGGGTTCTCTCAACTGTCGCTTCAGTCTATGATCCACTAGGGTTTGTGGCTCCAGTCATACTGATCAGCAAACAGATCCTTCAAACACTGTGCAGAGACAAGATAGGCTGGGACGAATCACTCCCCGAACACATCTTGCCACAATGGGAGTCATGGCTCAAAGATCTGCCTTATTTGGCAGCTCTGAAGATTTCAAGGAGCTACCTTCCATCAAGCTTTGGTGAAGTCCTACTGTATGAGCTTCACAACTTTTCTGATGCAAGTTTCAAAGGGTATGGTGCATGCTCATATCTTAGAGCGATGAGTGAAACAGGACAGATCAGTTGTTCACTTGTTTTGGGGAAAGCAAGAGTAGCCCCTACCGAACTAACAACTATCCCAAGACTTGAGTTATCATCAGCTGTGACTACAGTTCGCATTGGTGATGTCATCAGACATGAGCTTGATATTAAAACCTTGCAAGAGTATTACTGGACTGACTCAAAGGTGGTCCTTGGTTATGTGAACAACGACGCTAAAAGGTTTCACACATTCGTAGCCAACCGAATACAGCAAATAAGAATTAGACAGTGCACCAAGAAATGAGTGGAAGCTTGCCAGGATTGTGAAAGCTCAACTCAGCGCAGATGGCAAAGTACGAAAGGTGAAACTTCTACTTAGTGACACTACATTTGATAAAGGAAAATCACTCACTAGATCAGTTTACCTTGAGAGACCTATTCATAAAGTAGTTACCTTACTTGAGGCCAACTAATTCACACATAAAGGTACACAGACTCACACACTTGTCTTATAGATTGTTTTTGAAGAAAATCTCTCAATTTAAGTCAATGAGTGATTTTGGTGGGAGTGTAAATGCTGTAGATAATTGATTTTATAATGGGTTACATAACTTTATAAATATATAGTTTAAGTTTAAATATCTAAATTTAAAAACATGATGTGTATAGTAAATTTTTATGTTGCAATTTGTTTGTTATTGTTAAGAGACTTTAAGATAATATGTGCTGTATGTAAAGTAATGTGTCTCGTGAGAACGGGCTAGTTATCGGGAGAACATGAGAAAGACCTGCCCCTTGGACTGCAGGTGGGCGGATGTCTCTCGCGAGGCTCTGCCATGTTGCATTAAAGGTTTCAAACTGAAATGTCTGAAGCTAAAACAAAGTGATTTAAGGACCTCTTTTCATGACAAGCGGCCAACGAGTTCTCACGGTGTGTGTGACGGTGTGAGTAAAAGGAGCCCAAGCAATAAATGCCTGTTTAAAAGAACTGACCTGTGTCTGTATTGTTGTGAAGAGAGAGCTACAGTATGGATTAAGTGGGTTGAAAAATGACATCACATTTAGTTCACAGGCCAGAATAGTGAGTTTGAATGCTTCCAAAGCAATACAACATTTTCCAAAGTTTTAGATATTATTCACACAATATTTACAGATTTATGTTAGTGCAAGTCTGAATGAGCCATTAATTAATTTTCTAGCCAACTTATCCTGTTGATGGCTGCAGGATGTCATTCTCTATGTAAGAAGTACTGAGAGCAGATCAGAACTGAACCCTAGATAAGGTGCTAGTCCATCAGAGGGCATACCAATGCAAGAATGCACACTCCAGTCACCAGTTAACCCAATGCATACATCTTTTGTGGCAAAAATAAAATCCATGTGATACAGAGAGAATTTGTAAATTCCACACAGGCACTGCCCAGGTCCTGGATCAAAGTCCAAGGGCCTCATTTATGAAGGTTTGCATGATTTTGAGCAAGAATATACACAAAAAACAGGAAAATGCGTACACCAAAAAAAAAACATATTTATAAAATCTGGCGTACACACATTTCTATGCAATTAACCCTTTATAAATCACAATCTTCTTGTAAATGTCCATTCTTGAATGCGCCTCAAACCCCACTCGGCTCCACTTTGAAACAATATATGAGCCATGCTAATCAACTTCATAGATATGCAATCACGATACTGCAGACCTTCATTAGCTGGTAGTGCAGCCACATGATGCATCCAGTAGTGTGAGATAGAAGCTCTCGTCTCTAAATTAAAATACACAAATCGTTGAATGGCAACATGTTACTGCTGCCGTAAATTACATGAGCTCCAGCCACATCATGCCTGAAATAAAACAAAAAGGGATCAAATTGCTGGTGACAAAGCAGATTGCTAGTCGCCTGCAGAGCGCGTGTGTAATGGGAGGAGGAGGAAAAAACATATCTACATTCTGATCTTGATCTGCAAATGGCATCTGTAATTGGATATGCCTTTTTATGCAAAATTATGCCAGAGCAGTTCAGACAATTGACAGTCTTACCTTGGCATTACAGATGACTTGAATGAATCTACTTACTGTTAATAAAAGCAGTTTCATTTTTGCTAGGTGCCCTTCTTGCAATATGAGTGGATTAAAGTGCTCTGATTACATTAGGAAAATTGTCACTGGTGCAAATTGCCTTTTTACATTGGTAATAACATGTTATGTAATATGTATGAGCACCCTCATCATATGAAAAGTGGATGTAGCACTTCATCAATCAGTTAAAGGCTTCAGCACAGCAGGCATGACTGAGTGATGTTTGGCTGACATATTCCAGAGCTGTAGGCCAGTTCCCTGATAAGTGACATTAGGTGGTCTAAACTTATGAAAAAAACAAAAAAGTTCTTAGTGCAAATACGCAGCGTTGGTCCTCATAAAAGGGAACTAAAATACTGTCTGTGCATCATATTCATCAGATTTGAGCTTTAACATGTTTGTCACGTCAACACACATTATAATAACGACTCAGTGATATGAATTCATATATGTGTGAGTTGTCATTTATCTGATTTTGCTGCAATTCCGTACTTGATCAAGGGTGTCATCACTGACACCCTTACCAGCTTCTCCAAAATGTTTTGTACATAGGGGTCAGAGTTGCAGTAAATATTTGCATGTTCCTCCATCAAGTTCTCATTTATAAATCCTGACGTTTGTGTGGGAAGTTGTGTAATCACATTTGAACCATTTTTTTGTGAGTATGCATACTTTATAAGTGAGGCCCCAGGACTCTGGAGCTATGAGACAGTAGCACTAACCATTGCACTTCTGTAAACTATCATGTCTGCCCATATCATTAAAGAGCAAGACTAGCAGTTTAGTGCATTTTTGTTGCAATGAGGGAATATTTAGCTGTAGTTAGAAAACAAAAGCATTGTGTCCCTGATTATATTAGAGGAACACAAAAAAGAATAAAGAAAAACATAACTGGACACAAATGTGTTATCATTTGCTGATTCTAGCTGTTGTCACGCATGTGCGATTAGGAGGACTTTGTATGGACAAAGCGAAGGTAATTCCACGCCAGGCCAGGGGGTGGTGGGGTGCACTAAACCTTCTCCTGTTATCTCTACAGACCAGCCGTGGGAAAACCTATCTGACTCATCATTGAAGATATCACTTCCGGTGCTGGTGCCTAGGCTGACGGCACTTCCTGTCCCGGCTACTAGGCTGACAGCACTTCTGGTTCCAGCTCCTAGGCTAACGTTGCTTTCGGTTCCGGCACCTAGAATGATATTACATCTGGTTCCGGCACCTAGGTCACTTCCAGTTCCCCTACGTCACTTCCGGTCTAGTTACTTAAAAACCACCTTCTTTCCAAACCTTCAACAGTTCATGTCTGGACTTTAAACAAGACACTTCTGTCGTGAAAACCTTACCCATTGTAGCCAAGGATAATATACAGGAGGCAGCCCAAACCTTTTTAAGTATGTCGAGTCTGATCCTTTCACACTGTCTATAGTCCTGCTGTCAGCTTACTTTGTGATGAAGCTGTTATGCCATCACACCAGAGATTTAAAGTTTGGAGAGAGACATAATTTAAAGTTTGTGTGAGCTACAAACAAAACTTTAATTGTATATGCTTCCACAGTATTTACATAGTATCCTTTACATTATAGCTTCTTCTGCCGCCGTCACAATTGCAATGTTATCATTTACTTTTAGAATATTTCTGTACATCTTAAAGGTGTTCTCTGCTTAGAAAACTGTTTGGTTTTAGCAGTAGCAGAACTCTAACTTGGGGTCCCCAGGTCATGGAACTCCTTTTGTTATGGTGGCTGATCAAGGCATCTTATTGAGGGGGTACCTCTTATGTAGTACCCTCTGTCTTTCAGTCTGTCTCTCTTTTTCTCTCCTTCTTACTGAGCTTGCCTATTCTTTTACAGATATTGTCTGTTGTCTATCAGATTAAGAAATTGGTGCTTGCACTGCATGCACTTGTATTCTTCACTGTAAAAAATTAATTAAAATGCAATGTCAAAATCCAGCCACTGGAGATTCACACAGGCCAAACCAGCAGTTTTCATGGGATTTAATTAATGCCAGAATGTCTGTAGACCAGAGGTGAGACTTAGCTTATGAGTATAATATGTGCTGTTAATGATCTTCTGTATGTTTATAAAGTATTTTTTTTTTAAATTATAACTTGTATTTTTTAAAACATGTTATATTTTATGTTTGAAGTTCAAACTAGGATGTTTTGTAGTTGTGGAAATATGCTAATAGTAATCACAACCAGTCCACAGAGGATGCCATATTTCTTGCACTTCATACCATCTTGGCACATCAAAATAATAACAACTGAGTTGCTGGAGTTCTTTTTATATATAAGCAGCTCAGCATTTAACACAGTTATAGCAATACAGCTCACCAACATTCTGTTAAATTTGATATTGGACTTCCTAACAAATAGACATTAGCGTGTGTGGACAGGAAGCATTACATCTTCCATTCTGAGTGTCAGCACAGGCACTCCACAGGGCAGGGTGCTGAGTTCCCCTTTGTACACTTTGTTTACCTCTTGCTGTGTGGTCAGATACAGATTCAACTCCATCAATTATGCTGCTACATAAGAGGGCTCTCGTAATTACAAACTAGATTGGCTGTTGAGCTGATGAGAAATTCCATTTGTCAAAGCTGGATAAGCATTTGCTTATGACAAGCCTGAAATATATTTCTAGATTGCTATCATAGTATTATCCCTGTGACCTGAAAACGAGTATGTGTAGGAATTAATTGTAATGTAAGTGTGGGATGAAATGCAGCAATGAAACACTAATGGAATAATACAGGGGAGCTAACTGATGAAAGAGATTCTTGGCCCACTTTGCAAAAAAGAGAAGGAAAGACCATGGAGGTCTGGCAATTTGTTAGAACACCTCCAGGCCAAAAGAAGGTTACACATGGCACAGATGTATGGCTCTGAGGATGGTTCAACATTCATATAAGAACTAATCACCTCAAAAATGTCCACTCATACCACCCTTAAAATGTCTTAATAAGATCTACACCTTATATTCCTAACATGCAAAAGACTATAAAATCATATTGCATTAAAGCTTTTATTATAAAGCTTGTTTGGTGGCAGCACATGGTTCCAGACTACATAAATTAGGAATATGTGTTCAAGGAAAGTAGCATAGAGAAGCCAGACAGACCTGTCAGCTAAGGCTCATGGTTGCATAAATGCCACTGTCTACTAGAGGGAGTTTTAATCTGTTGCATGAGTACTGACCCAAGATAGACATATGGGTGTTTGGCTAAAACTGGATTTAAAAGTCTTATGAGCAGATGAGACAGAGGCACAAAATCATTGTGAGAAAGAAAAAATACCTGGACATGAAAGTATAAAAAAGGCTTAATCAAAAAACAGTATTTTAGGAACAAATCAAAATAAGAGTCAAGGTGAAGGCAAAAATCAAAACCAATCCAACTTGAAATTATTGTTGTCCTATGATAACTAGTACTAGAAGTATTAATAGAGAGTCTTTGATCAATCCGAAGGATGTCTCTATTTATTAGTGGTAGCACCAATGATATCATACACTGCATCACTCTCAGCCACAAGATGAATTAATTGTGTGTTCAAAGCAAAATGGTCTCCCCTGTAAGATCCAAAGTGGTGAACAAAAAAAAAAAAAAATTAAATGTCAAGAGAATGACAAAAATTAATAAAGCACAGAATTATAACATAAAACATCTCAAACAGGAGGTGTCCATAAATGTACAGTTGGAAAATAAAGTTGTGCTAACTGCTCTGTGATATGTGGGAGAGGTCAAGATGTTAATGAGTGAAAGAGGTGAAGTAGGAATTTGAATACTTATGTTGTTGTGCTGTAAAGTTGGATATGTGAGTCTGCTCAGCACTAGACAAACAGGGATGCAGGGCTAATTTAGGTAGGACCAAAAAGGCAGCACATTTTTATCCCTTTTGTGTTTTTTATTAGATTTCAAGAAAGCAACATTGTGTGCAATCAAGCAGATAAAATTTGCTTAAGGTATACAAAAAATAACATTAAGTCACCAAATAAAGGAGAATTAAAAAAATTAAAATATACAAAAAACAAAACCTAACAGAACAAGAATTCAATCCTCACCTGAGAGAAAGTGAGCCAAGAGCATTCTTAATTCTAAATTAAGAATTTTATTCTTATTCTAAATTGTTTTCCATTAAGTCTGGCAATGTTTTAAAATTTTTTAGACAGATCTTCTAAGTGAGAATTAGATTTTTTCCAATTTCAAATAACATAGAATGTCATTTACTGACTGAGTTATAAAAATGTGTTGGGATTCTTCCAGTTAAACAAGATAAGCCTACGTACAAGTAGTGTTGTATTGGCTACTGCAATCAATTTGTCCTTCTCCACTTTAAGCCCATATGGGAGCACACCAAACACAGCTATTAATGGGTTAGGAGTAATTGTGACACCAAGGCTGTCTGAGAGGCATTTAAAGATTTGTCCAAAAAGATGTTAATTTGGTACATTCCCAAATCATGTGACCTAGTGATGCTGGAACTACAGTAGATTGCAATGCTCACAAGTTGAATCTTGTCAAGGATACATTTTGGACAATTTTAAATTAGATAAATGTGCTTGATGAAATATTTAAAGTTAAATTTTTGGGTGTACATATAGAACCAGAGTGAATTCTATGCATGGCTGATTTCCACTCCTTTTCTGAGATTTTAATTGAAAAGACCCAAAGTACCCCAAGACAGTTGAAGGAAAGATTCTTTGAGATGCTTTTATGTATTAATGAGATGCTGTCTGAGTCTTTAAGACCGATACCTATTGCCTCAGGAATAGAAATGTGTGGGAGATCTGAAAAATTGGGTACATTTTTTTGAACAAAATTTCTAACTTGAAAATAGTTGAACTATTGTGTTGCTGGTAAGTTACATTTGAGGAACAATTGCTCATAAGATGTAAATATACAGTTCTCTTAGTGTCTTAATCCTGGGTGTTTTCCAAACATTAAATATAGGGTGGTCCAGATCTAATTATGCAACTTTTAATGCAATGCAGGTAAACAATACAAGAGAAAAGAATTGCTGTTTGACTGACAACCGTCTCCCCGCCATTTTGGAATGCAGGGCAGGTGCTGCTATCTATCAGCAACAAAAATAATTTTTGTTAATTCTCTATGTAATAAATTTAATAAGTTATAGCGTAATGAAAGTACATAATTAGATCTGGACCACCCCATATAGCAGTAAGTAGGTTGGAGAAGGTTGAAAAGGGTGATTCTCACATAGAGGAGCAACAGATAAAACCTTTTCTGCCTTGAAGTTCGTTCCTGCATCAGTTTCATGGAATGATGGATTATTGATATATTAACAAAAGTTAGTATTTACTGGGGCTCAAAACAGAAAATATAAATTAGTACATCAAGATCTTAATTCCATTGCTGACCAGGCTGGTGTAAATTCATCAATTACTGCCAATTTCCAAGTCTTTACAGTGTTATATTTGCCACCCAGTAATAAAATTGAAAGTTACGTACTGCCATACCACCTTCTGCTTTAGGCTGTTGTATATGCAGATGTCTTCAATGCTAAATAAATGAGGTTATAATTGAGTCTAGCTTTTTAAAGAAAGATTTGTTACTGTATATAGGGATGCTCTGAAATAAAAGTAGAAGCTTAGGAGGGATGTTCATCTTTACAGAACTGATTCTCCCTGCTAAGATGAGATGGAGGGTAGACCATCTTTTAATATCTTGTTTGATTTTTTCAATGCTATTAGCAAAATTGTGTTGAAGAAGAACTTTGTATTTACTTATGATGTTTATACCTAGATATTTAAACAGTTTTGACAGAATGAACAGATAGATGCTCAGTTATTTTGGTGTGCTAGAGAGTTCACTGGAAAAAGCACATTTTTATTGATCTCCATTTTCAGTACCTCTTCTAGTGTGCTTTATTAAATAAACACACCATAAATGTCTTCAGCATCTGAACAATCCCTCTTTATTTAGTTGATTCCTGAGGACATTCATTTATTTATTTCTCTTTAAAAATTCCACCATAGCAGCTCAATGGAGTTGAAGTCTGGACTTTGACGTGGTCATCCCAAAACATTGATTCTCCTGGAATGCTTGGTATTATTTAATTAATGATTCACACTTTCAGTAAAGTTTTAGCTATCAGACAGAAGGCTCCACATTTTCTTCTTGCACACACTGGTACAAACAGTGGTTCATGGTGGACTCAATGATGGTGAGGTGTTCAGGTCCTGTGTTTGCAAAATCATCCCAAATCATTTTACATCTACCACCTCTCATGAATGATGGACTACATTCCTTTTGGTGACATGTAGTCAGGACCAGCTCTACTATTTAGGTCAACTGGATTTTATTATTGCATACCAGCAAAGTTTGGTCTTAAAGTCTGATGATCTACACAGACCTGTTACAGGCAGTCTTCCAAATGCACTGCTCTCAGCTTCTATGAAGATCTCTTTACATTTCTGTTTTATTTTCTTCAGGTGCAGATTTGTAGTTTTAGTTTTGTTTTCATGTGTGCCAACTTGGGTGGGGTATTGATGACAAAAACATACAATTTACATAGTAATCCATAACAAAAGCAACAACATGTATGTATAATGATAATAATAAAAATAATCCCCACGCTGGTGTAGCATAGAACACACAGATGTGGCAGAATAATATTAAACAATCAAAACAGGACTGCAGCTCTTGAAAGCACTGCTGAAGGCTGATTTAATTCAAACTCTAATTTGATTAGATTAGATTAGATTTGATCAGATTAGATTAACTTTATTAATCCCAAGGGGAATTTCACATGCATACAGCAGCAGAAACATACAAAACAAAGATGCAGACTCATAGTACAGATAATAAATCAATCAATCAATCAATCAATCAATCAGTATATAAATACCATGTTTTCCCGAAAATAAGACCGGGTCTTATATTGATTTTTGCTGCAAAAGATGTACTAGGGCTTATTTTCAGGGGACATCTTATATTTATCCATGTACAACAATATACATTTATCCAAATACAGTCATGTCATCTTCTTCTGGAATATCATCATAACTCTCCACATTCAAACCCTGAATTCCAGCCTGAATTTCTTGTTACTCCAGCCGCTTTTAGGATCCTCCAGGATCGATGTACGTGCTTCAATGTTTGATGAATAGTTTGATGCCGACATACAAATATATTCATGTTGCCTTTATATTCAAGCATCACATATTCCCCAAAGTAATGACATGTTATATTTTAAAAGTCTCACATACCATCTTTTTTTTTTTTTTTTTTGTACTTTTCGATACCATCAGAATGTATGGCGGTATATTTGAGCCACAGAGAAAAAAAATAACATAATAAAAATGTCTATTTTGTGATTAAAGTGGAAATTTCAGCTTTAAACTTGAAATAGCCACTTTATCCTGTAGTTTACTTTGTCATTAAAGTAGACTGTCGTAAACGTCATCTTAAAATCGACCCAGTTCTTAATTGCAACGTGCTTCTGGGGCTTCCTCCTGACCTGATAGCAGCAGCAAGTGGCAATAGATCGCCACACAGAACACATTAAATTTATAATATTCCAGCACTCTGCACATTTAGAATTCTTAGATTTATACTTGATATTACTTTCATGATGAAATGCATTAAACTATGTACAGTATGTTACATTTACAGATAAATCATTAACTCTGTTTAAATAATGAATACTGTTAATAGTTACATATATGGGGTTGCACGGTGGCAGAGTGGCAGCGCTGCTGTCTTGCAGGGAGTCACATCCCTTGTGATCTTTGCCTGGAGTTTGCATGTTTTCCTGGTGGGTTTGCACAGTGTGTTCAGTTTTCCATCCAAAGACATGAAGGTTTGGGGATTTGGTGAAGCTACATTGATGCCTGTGTATGTGTGTGCTTGAGTTCACCTTACGATGAGTTGATGCCCCGTCCAGGGATTTTGTTTCTGTTTTGCGCAGATGCTGCTGGGCTGGGCGCATCCCTGGATTGATGGATGTAATCATTAAACATGCTTTTCAGAGATATTGTGGCAAGGTGTCCTCGGAATTTAATGGATGTTTTGGGAACACGCGTCACATCGCGTGAAGTATAAAACTGGCCTTAGGCACCTTACTTTTCAGTTGACAATCTTAACAAGGGCTTATTTTTGGGGTAGTTACAAGAGCAGCCTGAAAATCATGCTAGGGCTTATTTTCGGAGTAGGTCCTATTTTCAGGGAAACACGGTAGATACAAATAAATACTTAAATAAATATTGTGCAGAAATTTCAAAATGAGCTTAAAGGGTATGTTAGGAGGAACCACTGAATTGCCTGATTGCCCATGGTGGAATGAGCCTGTGGCTAAAAGTGCTCCAAAAGAGTGCCTGCTAGAGGGAATGGAGGGGATTTTTCATTACAGCCTCTAATTTTGTTACCATCCTCTTCTCTACAGTAGCTTCCGATGTGTCCAGAGTTTGGTGAAGCAGGTTTTCCTGATAAGTTTGTTTAGGCATTTCAACTCAAGTTGCTCCCCAAGGAGACTGCAAGATTTAACAATGCACTGGCTATTATGGACTGATAGTAACATTTTCAGCAGCTTGCTGCACACAACAAAAGACCTGAGTCTCTTTAGGAAGTATAGACTGCTCTGGCCCTTCTTCTTCAGTGTCACTGTGTTGTCAGACCAGTCTAAATTGTTGTTTATGTGAACCCCAAGATACTTGTAGCTCTGCACCACTTTCACATCCTTTTCCTAGATGGTAACTGGATGGTGACTGGTCTCAGAGGCTCTTCAGCAAACCGGAAGTCCAACAACAGCTCTTTTTATCTTGTAGATGTTGAGATGTAGGTGGTTTTCTCTGCACCACAAAACAAAGACTTCTTCCATCTTTGTTATTAATGCAGCCTGTGATGGAGGTGTTATCTGAAAACTTCTGTAGGTGGTAAGCGCTAGTATTGTGGGAGAAGTCTGTTGTATAGAGGGTAAACTGGAAGGGACACAGGAGAGTATCCAGAGGTAAAACAATAATACACACCACCATTTCCGACACACAAACTGCTGTCTGTTGGTCAGATAGTCAATGATTCCTGAGATTGTGGGGGAATCAAGATACAAGTAGCAATGAGACATTATCTCATAAATGGGCTTACTTTAAACACTTTAACACTAGGCAAATATGAGCCTCCATTGTTTTCCACTATCTATTGCTTTCACTCTTGGTATGCTAAAAAAAAGTTTTCCATAGTCCTTCTCTCTCTGGAAAAATTCTGTGAGGTTATGCATTGATTGGTTAATTATATTGCATGATTTGTATATATTAGCAAAGATGCAGTAAATTGGGATCATGAGCAAAAAATTGGAAGATAATCAATTTTCTTCAATTTCATTGAATTCTGTGATTATTTTAAGTTTTTCAATTTATTTTAATAAATTAAATGAAATGCATATGTTTACGGAGCTGCTTAAATAAGTTAACTAGATTGTCGCCATAATTGTAAAGTACATGTTAGATCTGCAGTTTAAATGCAGAAATACATGATGTGTTCATAGTTCAAGCAGTTGTTTATTAGATTCGAATTAGATTAAATATAATTTATTAACCCCAAGGGGAAATTTAGATGGCTACAGCAGCAGAAACATTTACAGCTTTGCATAGGGCCTTTCATGCTGTGTTAGGTCTACTCCAAATTTTTTGTATATATTGATACAAACAAGGATTTTAGATAACTGTTTATATACTTATATATCAACATTAAAGACAAGGCACAAACAGATGAGATGCGCAAACATTTAACTCAGAGGAGGCCACCTGCTCTGTGTTCATTCAGATGTTTCCTATGTAGTTCCTATGTAGTGCTTCTCTTTTCGAATTATCATGTTCCATCATAGATCACTTACAAATGCTGTAAGGCTCAGCCATTGGTGAGAAATTGCTAAACTGCTATGTTACGACTGAGAACTTTTTGTCTTAACATTAAAGTGTTTAAATGCTAGATGTTTTCATGACACAGTCAATCATGAGCTTCTTAAACTGTAACAATCAAATAAGTGAAAGCGGGCTGTTAGCTGGCTGTTTTGTAGTTCTAATTTTATGATAGTAAGTTACGGGGTGTTGCTAGGGGCTGTGCCCAGGAAGTCACAATTACTGTCCTCATCTCTGTTACTGTGTAAAAATTTTGTTTCTAATGTTCAACTTTTCATATCAAAAGAATTCTACAAGTCATGGGCGATGGACAAGAGCATACAGAATGTAACAACTTCCTCAAATGGGTTTGTTTGACCATCCAATAAACCCTTAGAACTGATTTTTTCTTTGCTTGAAAGAAAGATGGTTCATTATGCCTTTGCTGTGATTTTCATTGACTAAACAAAATCACTCTTGAGAACAATTATCCTTTTTCTTTGATTTCATCTTGAATTTATCAGATTATGGGTTTCACTGTCTTTATTAAACTAGCCTTGTGGAGTACCTTCTTATATGCATTAGGGAAAGGAATGAGTGTATTTAGTAATGCCATATGGATTGGCTAACTCACCAATGCTTTTTTTTTTTATCATTTTTTCATGATCTTTTAGGCTGATCTATTCTAGTTTACATTAAGGATATTCTGATCTTTTCCATATTACGAATTTCATGTTATTTTTGATTTATGATCTTTTACTATGGATCTAGCTCTCTATGGATGACTATCAGAGAGTGAAAAATGACAAATTTCTATTATAGTAAATAATATTTAGACTTTAAATATTTGAGTTGAAGTGCACATTTTAATATTTTAAAATTTTGATGCCAACTATTCTTGTTTATTACATACTTTTACCTGATGAAGTAAATCACTACATTATTATAAACACACCACATTAGTGCAGTTTAAGCTAATTCAGTCTTTTTTGTTTCATTTTATAAATTACTTATACACTTTGATTAACAGTTCATGTGACTGCAGTTTGTCTTGTGGACTATGTCACCGAATGTGCCAGTATAAATATGGCCATGGTGCAAGTAGAAAGTATCCTTCAGTTGGACAAAAATCGTATCTCTTAGTGTCAGTTAGTTTGCTTTAGAAGTAGGCAAAGGTTCTTTTTGGGTTATCTAATTCTCTTTTTGAACCTTGACTTTGATTTTTGTTTTTGCCCCAGTAGGCCTACTTTGTTTGTGTAAGGAATTTTGAAGATAAACTAAGAACCTTCACGAGAAAAGACTCACTATCAGAGAAAACCATACAAATCAAGTGACAATGTACATTTAACAGTAAGGATGTCACAATCTATGCATGTTTTTCCATCTTCAGCCAAGCCCTCCACACTCCCAGCTTACTGTTATTCTTTCCTTGGCCTCATTTCCCAATTATTGTTACTCGATGACTTCTGCTACTCAGCACTTACATGAATAGGGTTATTTAGTGGGTTGACAGCTGTGCCTTTCACTGAGCCCTTTGCTCCCTTTGAGTTGAGTCTCAAGTCTTTTCTCAAGCCTTTGTGTGTAGAGGTCTGTCTTACATTTTTGTCATCTGGATTTTTCCTCATGACTATGTATCTATTGTTTGTCTCTAAAGACCTTTGTTCCTGTTTTTGACTATAGCTCAATGTCCATCAGTTGAAACAAACATTAAAACTTTAAATTTATCATCCTCTACCTCCACACCTTAAAGTGTTACATTATTCTACGCACTCTCTAAGAGGAAATGAATGCAAGAGTATAAAAGTTGTGTTTATTAGCACTGAATGTGCAGTTGCTTGGTACTGGAAAGTATTGTATCAAGTCACTACTGTGTAATAATAACTGCAGTTCAGCTCAAATGGGAAGCATGGCCCAAAAGAAAGTGCACTTCAGAGGCCTGGCCCAAGACAAGACAACACCTATGGACATGGCTAATAGTATGGTAAAGGCATTGACTAGGAATGTCTACATTATTGAATGGACAAGTCAAAATCCCAGTGGAAACCTTGTGGAAGTCTTGGGTGGGCCCTGAAATGAAGAGTTCATAGTAAGATAAAATATCAAGTCTGTTGGAATTTCACAGTAAAGTAATAGGCGTATGAAGGTGTGAGAATCTGATGAATACTGTGAGGAAGAAGTTAATGCAGTTCCCGTAAAGGCAAACAAACAGGGAACCTGCAAAGATCTAGCAAATCTTGTGAATAGAATACATATTCACTCAATTATGCCTAAAAATTTCCTTCTGAAGTAGATGTGACTGCCACAGAAATTCTATTTATGGACATATGCAGTAATGGTTCATTGTATTCTGCAGTGACACACTATATACTTATTCTGCTTCATGAGTGTGTTTAACTGCAGTATCATATCAGGTAATAACAGTATATTCTAACTACAGAATTTTAGGCAATAATTTACAATGCTAATGTCTTAAAGATCAATAGGATATACTCTCTGAATCAGAAGTGGAAATGTTCTTTAGATCTTTCTAAATTTACATATATTTATTTATAACATTACATTCTCAAATGTAGTCAATCAATTTAGGATCCTGTCATCACTGGGCTTCAAGTACAATACCTATAAGAGTAGTAACCCCATTGGAAGTTTTCACATTCATTTGTTATACAATATTGAATCACAGTAGATTTGATCTGGCTTTTTTGACCTTCATCAACAGAAACAGAGTCTTTAATGTCTAAGTGAAAACAGATCTCTGCAAAGTGGTCTAAGTGAATTATAAAGATAAAACACAAAATAATTGATTGCATACTTACTACTGATTGGAGCTGATTCGTATCCTCATGTTCAGTTTATTCTTTAGTTTTCAAATTTTCTAAGCTATCAGCCATATTTTCATAAGCCAATCTGGACAAGGGTGGTCTATTTCCTTGACACCTCCTTGGAAATTTTCAAATTTTATTATTACAGTGTGGAGCCAACCCGGACACAGACAGGCGGACATGTTGTTCATCAAACCACCATACATTTATTTACAACTATTTACAATTTACCATCACTAAGACTCAGTTTGTGCACAATGCCCCATACACACAGTCCTGGCCACAAATGCCTCTTTCTCGGGCCACCTCCACACCCCTCTCGTGCCTCGTCCTGCTTCCACCCGACTCCAGCTCTGAATGAGACGGCCCTTTTTATCCTCTCCCAGACGAGCTCCAGGTGGCTCCCGGCATTCCCTCGTTGGCCACGCCCCAGCGTGGCGGAAGTGCCGGCTGTTCTCCCGGCAGCTCTCCAGGTGCCCTTCTAAATCTTCCCCCCAGCACTTCCTGGTGTGGCGGAAGTGCTGAGGGAACAGGTCCCCAAGGCATTGGGGTGCCTCCTGGCGGTGACCACGGGCCCCTGCAGGGTGGGGCTTCCATGCCCTTAACCTGTGGCCCCCAAAGCAACCAGGAAGGCGGCCCCCACGTGATCCAGGGTGGGCGCAGACCCACATCCAGTCCCTCACGGTGTCCCAGCCGGGTCGTTGCCCCTGGCATCCCTGACAGTGCCCCACAGCCAGGGAAGATCGACACATCCCGCAAGGGCAGCACACCCCCGAAGCGGGTCCTACTCCAGGACCACCGAGGTCTGGCCCTGCTCTCCAAACAGGGATAGGGGTGGAGACGTGGCCTGAGCACCTCCACTCGGTGCTCTCCTGTGCCTCGCACAGGTTGCGCTCCCCCCTTTTACTGGCACCCTGGGGCCCCTTCGTTCGGCACCCCCTTCGAGGCCTCCGCGCCCCTTTGTTCTGGGCCACTCGCTCCCTTGTAGCCTCCTCCAGCCGTGGTGGCACCCGCACACCAGCAGAGAGATCCCTCAACAGGCGGTCCGACATCGGAGGGCAGGTCCCCAACGAAGGGGGTCCTACTGCTCGTCCAGGGTCCATCCCTGCAATAGAGAAAAACACAGGGGCAGAACCGCTGCTTCCTGTGCCACGCACTGGCAGCGTTCCCCCCTCCATTCGGCACCCCGGCACTTGCCTGTTCGGCACCCTCTCTGCGGCTTCCATGTCCCTCCTGTTGGTGGAACCGCCGGCACCGCCTGCACTCTCTCCACCAGCCTCAGGGATTCCCTCTGCCCCCACAGAGGGCGGCCAACACCCGGATGCGTGCACCCAGCACCGCGTCCCAACATATCGGAGGAACCGGCACTCAGCCTGCCATTCCTCCTGTCACTCTGGGACGCCCGGACGGTTTGAGACTCCTTATTACAAAGAAAGAACCTCTTTCCCGTCTGCGTCCCTACAGTGCAGCGCGAGACCGCAGCCGACTCGGGGCGGAGGGCGCTAGGACCCGGGGCACTCAGCAGCCCGTGTCCAGGCAGCGTCCTCACGGACTCCCCCTTCGCCACACGCGCAGCCCGTTGCACCGCACCTACTGTCGGAGGGCTGCTTACTTGAAGCTGATCCTGAGAATCACAGCCATGTTCAGCAGACCCTCCCTCATGCTGTACGGGGACGATAAAACCTACCTTCCCCGCCGTGCCACTCCGGCTGGAGAATCCAGCACCGCGCCGTCGGATCGCTAATCGTAGCTCTTCTATGGATGCGACAGCCTTCCTCTCCAGTCCCCGCATTTCTGCCCGGAGGGCATGTAGCACTTGTAATAGACGCTGCTCCGCGGGCTGAAGGCACGCCTCCAGCTCCGACAGAGCAGCCGGCAAAGACAGGAAGTTAACCGACGCGGAGCCTACCTGTCTGTCAGCCTCCGACGTCAGCAACTTCCTGTAGGCCTCCTCCTCTGGCCCAATCGGGTCTCCCCCCTGCCCGTGATGGACATTCCTTGGTCCCGCCTCTCTGCAGTCATTGGCGGGCACACAAGACACACCGTCCAATCGCGTGCTTGTCAGGGGGAGGGACTTCTGGTCCGCGGCCATCTTGCCTCCCCTTCTGTGGCGGCGACGTGCTTGCCGGCAGCCTTGTTGTTGCCGGCACCTCTCGAGCTGCAGCGTCTCCTCCTCCGCAGCCCTCGCGGCTGCCGCCGTGCTGCCGGAGCCCTGCAGACCGGCATGCGCCCGCCACTGACGTGGATCTGGGAAGTCCCTGCCTGAAAAAGGAAACACACGCCCAGCCCCCACGGGCTGGCTGCCGATAGGCAGGGAACTCACCTCCCGGACTCGTCCAACCGAGGAAACCTCCTCGGCGTGGCCTCTCTGGACGCCATGCCGTCCCGGGCACCCCCAGGAACGGCGCGGTCGTGGGAGCCCGCTGCACTCCTTCCATGCACGCTGCCCGCCCTCGGCAGGGGAAAACGGCCCTCTTGCGGACCCCTGGCGGTCCGTGGGGTTTCTTTACCCCGCGGGGCTGTGTGCACGCAGCACCCGCGGCACGTGGGTGGGGTCTCCTGCTGCGCCAGGCCGTCCACAACAAAATTTCTTGATAGAGCTACGCCAGATGTGGAGCCAACCCGGACACAGACAGGCGGACATGTTGTTCATCAAACCACCACACGTTTATTTACAACTATTTACAATTTACCATCACTAATACTCAGTTCGTGCACAATACCCCAAACACACAGTCCTGGCCACAAATGCCTCTTCTTCGGGCCACCTCCACACTTCTCTTGTGCCTCGTCCTGCTTCCACCCGACTCCAGCTCTGAATGAAGGGACACGGCCCTTTTTATCCTCTCCCAGACAAGCTCCAGGTGGCTCCCGGCATTCCCTCGTTGGCCACGCCCCAGCGTGGCGGAAGTGCTGGCTGTTCTCCCGGCAGCTCTCCGGGTGCCCTTCTAAATCTTCCCCCCAGCACTTCCGGGTGTGGCGGAAGTGCTGAGGGAACAGGTCCCCAAGGCATTGGGGCGCCTCCTGGCGGTGACCACGGGCCCCTGCAGGGTGGGGCTTCCATGCCCTTAACCCGTGGCCCCCAAAGCAACCAGGAAGGCGGCCCCCACGTGATCCAGGGTGGGTGCAGACCCACATCCGGTCCCTCACGGCGTCCCGGCCGGGTCATTGCCCCTGGCATCCCTGACAACAGATTGAACCACAGTGGATTTGGCTTTTTGGGCACCATAGAAAAAGACTCTTTAATATCAAATTAAAACAGACCTCTGCAAATTGGTCTAAATTAATTACAAATATAAAACACAAAATAATTGATCACATAAATATGTACCCATTTTAAGACAGGGTTTAGTAGATGCACCTTTGGCAGCCATGATAGCCTTGAGGTTGTGTGCACAGGTCACTATCAGCTTTGCACATCTGAACACTACCATTTTTCTTCATTCTTCTTTGCAAAACTGCCCAAGCTTTATCAAGTTGCATGGGGACCTTGAGGAAACAGTCTTATTCAAGTCCAGCTACAAATTCTCAATTGGATTAAGATCAAGGACATTGACATTGCTGTTTAAGGTCATTCCTATGTAGCTTTGGCTTTATGTTTGGGGTTGTTGTTTTGCTGGATAACATATCTTCTCCCAATCTGCAAGCTTCTTGCAGACTGCATTAGGTTTTCCTCCTAGATTTCTTTGTAGTTTTCTGCATTCGTTTTCCTGTCTACCCTCACAAGCCTTCTAGGGCCTGCTACAGAAAAGCATCTTTATATCATGATTCTGTCACCTCTATACTGCATGGTGGGTATGGTGTGTGTTTGACATTGTGCAGTGTTTGGCTCACACCAAACATGACATTTAGTCAGATGGCCAAATAGTTCCATTTTAATTCTAATCAGACCATAGATACTTCTTCTAGTTGAGTTCTATTTGTAGCCTCGTCAGTAGTCTTCTTCTTTCTTCATCTCTCAGTTTTTGTGGGTGGCCTGCCCTAGACGATGGCTGAAGAAAAAAATTAAATCTGCAGGGGTTCCAGGCCACGAGACCGCCCAGCCCCCTCTAAGCATTCTACCTAACATAAATGACCTCAATCAGTCCTGATTGTATTCAGGGTTTTCATGGAAGAATTTGATGATGATGGTCATGTGGACTTCTGGTCTTTAATCCATCAATGTAAGGACATCACAGTGCTTTGATTGGGTGGTGGTGGCGCAGATTGCCACCACAGAAAATCAGAAAAAGAACAGAAGAGAAAGTAGGGGTTAGTACAGATTTTGAAGCCACCATGAATAATAATGATAATTAATTGAATATACAGAGCATCAGGATTTAACTAAGATGAAGCTATGAGAAAGCCATGTTAAAGTGATGTGTTTTCAGCAGTGTTTTAACGTGTATTAGCCTGACGAATTCCTATTGGCTATATATTCCAGATTTTAGGTGCATAACAGCAGAAGGCCGCCTCACCACATCTTTTAAGTTTTGCTCTTGGAATTCTAAGTAGACACGCATTTGAAGATGTAAGGTTACGATTTGGTGTGTAAGGTGTAACACATTCCGAAATATAAGATTATTATTAGCGAAATTATTTTAGGCTTTGTAAACCATAAGCAGTATTTTAAAGTCAATTCTAAATGACAAAGGTAACCAGTGTAGTGACATCAAAACTGGGGTGATGTGCTCAGATTTTCGTTTCCGAGTTAAGATTCTAGCAGCTGCATTCTGCACTAGTTGCAATTGATTGATGTCTTTTTTGGGTAGTCTTGAGAGAAGTGTGTTACAGTAATCTAGCCGACTGAAAACAAAAGCCATTTCTTAACGATTAATTTAACTGGACTCCAAGGGATATTCAATGGCTTGGATATTTTCGTGTCTCTATCCACTGATTTGTGCTTTTCAATCACCTTCTCACAGAGTTGCTTGTAGTGTTATTTTGTCTTTAATTTGTATGTTAGGCCATGCACAAGCTTGACCTTCCAGATAAGGTGCATTTATACTACAATCAATTGAAACTCATTGAACTAAGACCCTGTCCACACACACACAGGTATTTTGTTAAAACATAGCTTTTTGTATGCGTTTTGGCCTTTTTGTCCATATGAAAACTGCGTTTTAGGTCCCTGAAAACAGAGTTTTTGAAAAACTCCTGTCAGGGTGAAAATGTTTAAAAACTCTGTTTTCCCTGTTTACGAGGTTTTGGCTTTTAATGTCGAAGTGTGCGTCAGTTTCTTTTTTGTGTGACAGCAGAATGTGCGCCAAGTAGTGCTGGTGTTTACCTTGTTAACATGACTTGTTCATATTTTAATGTACAATTATTTTATCACAATATTGAGCAACAGAGACATCAGAATGGGCTATGGAGGTCACTGCTACATCAAACACTCCATAGAAATAAAGCAACCATCCACAAATTCCACGGATTATTTGGACAGAAAGGGGAGGATTTCTGTTAACATACAGGCCACGTGTGATTACAAGTGTTCATTTATTGACATCGTAGTGAAATGGCCAGGTAGGGTTCGTGACACCCATATTTTCGCATATTCCATGCTGAACACACATTTGAAAAACAAGGGCGATGAACACTTATCTAGATGACATTCCTTTTGTTATCTATGCCTGTTTCGTGCTCTTGACAGCAGGTTTTTGCATTTTCATATGGATGGAGATTTTTTTAAAAACGATGTGTGTGTGGATGGGACTTTTTTTTTAAACAGAGAAAAATCCCATTTTTAAAAAACCCGGGTATGTGTGGACAAGGCCTAATTCTATGACTTCTGAAACCAATTGCACCAGTGATGATTTAGGTGTGTCATATTGTTGGGGGTTTAATACTTATTCAATCAATTACTTTGTGTTTTATATTTGTGATTTTTTTAGACAATATTGCAGAGATCTTTTTTCATATTGACATTAAACAGTTATTTTCTGTTAATCAGTTTCAAAGAAGCCAAATTAAATATACAGTGATTCAATGTTGTAAAACTTAGCAAGGGGCTAAATACTTTCAATATTCACTGTAGGTATCAACTGTGGACCAGGCTTCAGTCCATTACAAGGCCTAACCACATATGCCTCCACAAGGTGGCCAATTTAGGACATTAGTTTCAATTAACATGCATGTCTTCAGAGACACAGAAGGAAATCCACCCAGACATGAGGAGAGTATACAGACTCCACAAAGACGAGGGATTGTACTAGAGAGCAGAAGATGTAGGATCAAAATAAAAATATAATGACTTAATAACACCTTTGTCCACAGTTTAGATTTTGGTTTGTAGGATATGTGCCCAACAACATTATATTGGATTTATCTTATTAGACTTGTGCATTTTGTTTATTTCATTGTAAAACACTTATTTTAATTGTTTGTGCAGAATGAAAAGTATTTAATTAAATAATACAGAATGTATTATATAAAAAATGTGTTCATTCTCTGAACCTAGTCATTCCATGCCATGCTGCCAGAGCCTATTCCAGGAGCACTTGGTGCAACGCAAAAAAAAGTGAAAAAGTTAGAAGTCCACTGCAATACACACTGTCTCATACAGGGTAACGTAAAGTTGATGAGCATCCCAATCTTTGTATGTTTGAGAGGAAAAATTGGTGCTCTAAAAGAAAATACTTGCAAAAACTTGGAGAACAGGCCAGCATCACACAGAAAATAATTTGAAGTACAGCACTCTGGTTCCATGATTTCCGTGATTTGTTTAATGTTTTGCTAGGAAAATTGTATTCATTCATAGTGAGTTTGTTAAAGTATGCTGGCATGGTTTTGAAAATTTGTTCACACAGACTATGGATTCCACCTGTAGCATATGTTTCTCCACCTCCACTTCTGAGCTCCAGGAACCTGGTTTCCATTTGCACTCATTGTCCGTGTCTGTGTACTTATTCATGTCATATCCACATTATTTTTCCATTTCCTTCCGTATCTAATAGTTATATAAGTTAATTTAACAGGAATCTCCAAACTGGTCTGGTATGAATTTGTATAAGTGTGTGCAGGAATCCAAACTGAGATGGAGCCTAAACTGCAATTGCTTCATTCAAAATTGGTTTCTGGTTTGTTCCAGACTCTACTAGGTTTTGATCTGGTTCTCTATGATCATATTAAAGAAGAAAAACTTCAGAAGATTGATGGATGGGATAGAAATTTTGAATTCCACACAGTATGAGAATGCACTTTGTTCAGTTGCTTGAAATGCGAGTAACAGTCGTAAAGGTGGAAATACTACTGCATATTATGATAGTTTACTTTTCCATAGGAGTGATTCCTCAGTTAATTGAAACGTTTACATGCCAGCACAGGAACATGCATAAAAATACTTACCAGTTCTTATTGCTCATAATTCTTACAAGTTCATCTTGATGAAGGACCCTATTGATGTCTGAAAGACAGATGGCCGTTGAAATACAATTAGAGCTTTATCGACTTGAGTTAACTTTATTGACATCCTGACTTCTGATGTCACCATAAAGTTTAGAGGAATGGATGTCTTTGGTCAAAAGCAGCTGTGACTGAATGTCAGGTTTTTAGTGTCCAGGTGAAATCTAAATCAATTGACTGCACATTTCAATAAGTTTAATCCCAGAATGGCATGTTGATGCCATAGTGAGGGTTACAGTACCCAAAGAACCCATTAAACCTGACAATGCAAGTTTACAGATAACAAAAAAATCTAAAAAATACAGATAGTGGACAAGTGTAAAACTGTTTAATGAAACATTCCTTGCCATGTATCGGAGTGGTTTCTGGCATAACTTTGGCACACTCATGCTCTTAGAAGCAAACACCCGTAATAACAACCACTTAGTTTTTATGTATTTTCTTGCTGCATTTCTTTCCTCCACATTAGGGAGTGTGGATACCAGGATAACATACAGTATATTGTCTTTTAATTGGCTGTGTCTGAACTCAATATACCAGTTATGGAAGATACTATGGCAACAACTAGTATAGTGCTGTACATCTCCTTTGTCAAAACTGGATTGTATTGAATTTTCTCATAGAGGAGTGGTACTACATCTCCTTTATAATCTTCTGCATTCTATTTGAGAGTACGTAACAGACCTTCCTTTACGGATTGTCTAACCCCCTACTCAGTGAATACATATTAGTGTTCCTAATTTTTAGACTACCATCTGTATCTGACTAGGCTGTATTATGGCTGTTTTACCCATGTCTATAAGATTTATCTTTTTTGCTAGTGGCTTAACATGAATTTTTCGTTATCACATGCCCTGATGCTTTCCCTGCATCCCTACATCCTGCTGCTTGCATCAGTTTATGATTTACAGCGTTACACAACTTTAAAGCACAGCTTCTGGCTTTCTACTTCAGTCACTCATTTCATTGGCAGCTCAGTTTTCCGTGCCAAGTCCTTGTGCTCTCTCCTCAGTACATCTTCTCTTTTCAATGCCCTTATATATTAAAGATTTGTTTAGCATACCCACTGATAAGTAATTCTGACTTCTCAAGCCCACTAGGGGTTCACACATTTGGCAGTTGTTCTTGAACTCATATCACTGCACAAAAAGGCTTTGCCGTGTCTAATGAGGCATTCTCCCTGTCAGATCCGTATTTGGAGAGAGGCCCTCTGCAGCTCTCAGACATGTACTGTAATTTATTCTTATTTTCTCTTTGGGTCTAATATTATGTTGGTTTTTTTTTTTTAATAAAGAAGTACTAAGGAATTCTTTGCCTGAACATTTTTTACAAGATTAATGGGCCAAATTTCTCTATTTTTTTATCCTTACCCTTTTATTTTTTGTTGAGTTGACATCACCATCTTCATGTGAACTCAACAGATGGATTTCTGTTCAACTGCATTAATTCTTGGATGTCAACAAGTGTTGTAAGTGTTTTAATATTCAGAAAAAAAGAAAAAAAGAATCTGTATACATTCAGCTCATAGGCACTTGCGTTTAGGAATTGTGAACAGCTTTTGCTAATGAGATTTGGTTTTCCACTTAGTTTAATGAAAGCCCTTCACCATGTACTCTGCTCAATGGACCATCTTTGTCACTGTGACATTTAGACCATCAGTTCTCTCAGTGTTTTCTAGTTCTTTTTACTGTTACTTTTAGTACAGTCAATCAGTTTTGGGTTTACATAATGTTTGTGTAAGCAATTAAAAACATTAAACAGGTTCACAGTAAAATAACTCAAATAACATGTATGCTTCAAAAATGCGCACTTGAACTCATATGATAAAAAGGGCCAATGCAACACCCAGCAACATACTATGCATATTCACAGTATGATTGTTTTTTTATCATGTTATCAGATCACCTGTGATATGCGACTAACACAAATGGCACCAACTAACCTCGTAGGTTTTTTTCTTAATGGGAAATATAAAGAAATGTCAAAACCAGCTATACTACCATTAATTATAAACTCTTACCCGACTCACTGTCCGTAGCATACCTTGCATATTCAACCCAATGTACCTCTAATGACAGTCTAATTTGCTGGCTGGGGTTGCCTTTACTTTCACCTTTTTCCTTCTATCCAGTTTACGACCAAGAGAGCTTCACAAGAAGTTGCTCTCATGCTCTTAGGGAGCTGCAGTAAGACAAATGATTGAACAACCCAGCTTATCTGCCATGCTAATAGCAATGAAAGAGACACTGGCATTTAAGCCTTGACTTAAAAATTATATTGATTTGCATCAAAACCAATGGCAGCACATATAAGCATTACTAAGGATAATACAATCTGAGTGGGTTCATTCAGTCTTCATTCAGTTAATTTAGCAAGAGCAAGGATGCAGATGTCACTTTCCCAGGTGGTTGGGTTTCTTAGTGTAAGAGGAAGCAGGAGGAAAAGGGAGAAGTGTACAGCAGTATACATCCCTGAGGCTTACCTTTACCTGATTGTGATACCATGCTGATAGCTCTCTGACCACAGACTTCTTCAAAAGGAGCTATATTCCCCCACTTGATTAGGAGGCAGAAGCAGTACTCTGCTGCTTTGCGTTATGTTCCCATGAAGGTCACTGGAAAATTATAGTCTCTTTGGAAATAAGTGTGTACCACAAGTGTAAATTGGTACTTTCAGGATTGGCCACTTTAAGGGCTTTTAAGATGAGCTTGGAGTCGGCAGAGGAATCAAGGCAAGGGTTCATCTATCAAGGAAGAGAATGGCAGTTATTAATGGAAGACAAAGACTGGAAGGTAGGAAGGAGCAAAAAAATCATATGTTTTGTTACATAGTTTTGGAAAAGGAAAGCCCAGATAAGCATATTCTGTTATCACATATTGTTTCTTTTCTCCTTGTCTGTATTGTATTTACTTCTTCCATTAAAAATTCCCTTGTGCACTTATTTTTGTTAATAAATAGTCTTTCTACTGTCAGTTCGTTCACATGATAGACAGGTTAAAGGCTCTATTCACTGAACCAGGAGTTGGCACTATGCTCTAATGCAGAAGATTCCACCACTGGTGTCACTACGTTATCCACCCTCCTGACCCAGCCCTTCCTACCTGGAGCCCAAATTAAGTCCCATCTGGAAGGACGTTAACTTTTTGCATGTTTCTCATTGTTTGTGTCTCCCCTTTACAGTAACTACTTGGACTGTGCTCATAATTTGTAGATGATGGATCAGCTTTAGAACATCCCTGACTGGTCATATTAGTTACAAATTAGCAACAAATTATATATCCTCCATCAGGAATAATTAAAAACATTTTTGTATCAGAATAACAAGGGATTTGCAATGTGTACATAGCAGAAGAGGTAAAGGAATGCTCCATGAAAGTGTTTGTAGCAGCAGGTGAGCTGAGCTCTTTTCAAAAGTGTCAGAATAGCAACAACTGAACTTAAAGTGTCTATTTTCAAACAGCAGTGTTTGAAAAGTGTGCAATAAAAAGGCAGCCATTCTCCTCCTCTATTCTAAAAATACACAAAACACCTGGCTTACCTGTTTTCTTATCTCTTTTAGGTGGGCACACCGTAGCACTTTTCTCTTATCTCAAAACATAATGAAAATGTTATTGGTTCATTGTCATAGTCAGTATGATTTTTCTGTGGCAATATACAGCTTAACTTTCTAACTAAATAAAACGCTATGAATCCTGCCTCACATTCTGCATTTCTGTTAAAAATGTGCAGCCTGTAAACATCAATACTGTATGTAATAAGTTAAAGTAAACCACGATTCAATGTTAGAATTTTGTTGTCTAGCTGTGGGAACCAGAATAAAACCATAATAGTAATATTTTTGTAAAAATTAATAATAACACAATAGTACAGGCAAGCAGTCACTAAAAAAGTAAGAACTGATCTATGGAAATATGAAAACTAGATGCAATCATGACACTCTGGAATATTCTGTTCAATATGTCCCAACACCAGTATTTCAAAGCACTTCTTTATGATTGGAGAAAAAGAGAGAGAGAGTGCCTCTAGTCTGCAGTCAGTCTGTCCACTCTTCCTTTCTCAGGCAGAGGGAGAATTGCTGTCGTTATTAAGCAGGAACAGACAAGAAATTCTCTCAATAAATTATGAAAGATGTTACTGAAGATAACAGCTAATTTGATGCTACAGGTTTTTAAAACTTGCCTTAAAATTACAGCGTGACCAGATGCCTTTTTTTTGTATATATTTCACAAATTGGATGCCCCAAATCAATTAGAAGATTACTGGGAGCACCAGCTGATTAAACATTTTCTTAAAATAAAATAAAATCTTTTTTGAGAATGTTCACTTGATCCAAGAAGCACATGGTAATCAAAGAATTTCTTGGCCATGATAATACAAGTTGCACAATCACTTTGTCCTGGGTATGACGTTAAACTGCATCCGGCCCTGAAAGCGGTCCTCCAAAGGGAAATCATGGGGGTTGGTGGCGGGATTAGCACACCGACCACCGTAAAAAAAAAATTTCACAAAACTCCGAGACTACAGAAAGGAGTCCTTTTTGCTCTCCACGAGAGTAGCTCTGTTGCAGCCACCCATAGGAAGGCTGCTCGCATCATGAAGGGGTTGGGGGAAAGCCCTCGGGAGCCCCATCCCCAGAAGAGTCGAAACCGTTGGAGAGCCAATAGGGTCAGATCTGTTGGGGATCGGAACTGGTGTGGTGCTGAGGTGTCGCACTTGGATCCCAATTTGAGGCGGCCCATACAGGCGGGCACATGGAACGCCTTGTCTCTCCGGCAAGACGATCATCCTCCTCTGCTGTCGGAGGAGCTGCGTAAACTCCGCATTTCAGTGGCGGCACTCTCTGAGGTGTGCAGACCGGGGACTGGCCAAATCTCTGTGGGTGGATACACATTTTATTGGTCTGGTCGGTCTGATGGCTTTCATACTCAGGGAGTAGCTGTTGCTGTAGCGGATTGGCTTCTTCCGATGGTGTCCGATGTCATTCCTTTCAACGAGTGTATTATGAGACTCAGATTACGGCACTCCCTGGATGCCTTGTCTGTTGTCTCAGTGTATGCTCTGACCGTGGTGAGTGATGTCTCGGTGAGGGAAACATTTTATCCGCAGCTTCACTCGGTGGTTGAAGGGTGCCCACGGGGTGACATTCCTCTGGTCATGGGCGACTTCAATGCAGCCACTGTCGCTAACAGGGCTGGCTATGAGGATTGTCTCAGTCCCCATGGGTCTGGTGACCGTGGTGAAAGTGGCTCCATGTTCCTTAACTTTGCAAAAGGTCAGGGGCTGTGAATCGCTGGATCCTGGTTCCAGCCCCCTGAACCGCATCGTTGGACTTGGTACTCCAATACTGATGGTGCATTGAAGTAGATTGATCACATCCTCGTGGGCAGACCCTGAAGGCTCTTGCAAAACTACAGGGTCTACAGAAGTGCCCAGTTTGTGAATTCTGACCATAGACTTGTTGTTGCTACTCTTAGGATCCAGCTTAGGTCCAGTAGGTTACCACCTGCTAGGAAAATGAGCCTGGACTTGGCCAGACTCCAAGACCAGGTTGTTTCTAATGAGTTTGCATGCAGTTTGTGTAAGGAACTTTCAGATTTGGGTATGACTGCTGATCCTAATGTGATGTGGGAGACCTTCCGTGACAAGACCCTGAAGGTTGTTGAGGGTTGTGTTGGTGTTACCGTTGTTCCCAGAAGGAGATTTTTCATCTCGCAGGGCACCCTGGATATCATCGAGAGGAGTCGCAGTGCACGACTCAGTGGCAACTCGGGTCTGTACCGGGAACTGAGAAGGATGGCCGCGAGGGCTCTGAGGGCAGATAAAGAGGTGTATTTTAGAGGAATCTGTGAGCAAGTGACACACAATCTGTGGTCTAGTGACCCACGTCCTGCTTACAGAGGAATTGAAGCATTACGCACCTCTGTTCCTCGAAGAGTCGCAGTCAGGGCAGCTGATGGAACGGTCCTTGGGCTGGCTACTTTGAGTTGGATATATCTGGGTCCACGGTTCTTGAGACTGATCCTAAAATTAGCTGTGAACACCCCAAGCTCATTAAGATTGCACAGGTGGTGAACCAGCTGAGGGGGGAAAGGCTGTAGGGATCTATGGTATCCAGGGTGAACTTCTCCAGGCTGATGGTAAGGCTTTCCTCCTGGCATTGCAAGCAATCTTTGCTTCCATTTGGGAGACTGGCATCATCCCAACTGACTGGAAAATGGGACTTGTCATCCCTATCTGGAAAGGGAAGGGTGATCGCCTGGATTGCAGCAACTACAGGGGGATAACACTGCTCTTGGTGAAGGGTAAGGTCCTTACTAGGGTCGTCCTCAATAGGATCTGTGATCACTTGCTCACCTACCAGTGACCGAAACATTCTGGTTTTACGCCAAAGAAGTCTACCATCGACTGCATCCTGGCACTGAGGGTTCTCATAGAGCACAAACGCAAATATCGGCAGAGTTTCTTTGCAGCCTTTATTGATTTTCACATAGCGTTTGACTCAGTTGATTGAGCTGCCCTGTGGGACAATCTGAGGGTTCGCGGAATCCCCTCGAGGTTGCTGGATATCATGACTGGCCTGTACACTGGTACTGTGAGCGCTGTGCAGAGTAGAGGCAGGACCTCTGCGTTTTTCCCAGTTGATTCTGGGGTTCGTCAGGGGTGTGTTCTTGCTCCTACTCTGTTCAATGCTTGTATGGACTGTGTGTTGGGCAAGGTTGTGGGGTCCAGCTGCTGTGGGGCATCTGTTGGTGAAGAAAGATTCACGGATCTTGACTTTGCTGACGATGCTGTGATCTTCGCCAAGTCAATGGAGACTCTGATCAGGGCGCTCGAGAGATTGAGTGAGGAGTCTGAGTGTCTGGGCTTGCAAGTGTTTGGGGTAAAAACCAAGATCCAGGCCTTTAATGACCTCTTGGGCACAGCCATCAGCAAGGGTCCAAGTCTTTAGAGTCCTGATGCTTCCTGTCTTACTATATGGTTGTGAGACATGGATGCTATCCAGTGACCTGAGACGAAGACTGGACTCCTTTGGTACTGTGTCTCTCCGGAAAATCCTTGGGTACTGTTGGTTTGACATTGTGTCGAATGAGTGGTTGCTCATGGAGTCCAGAATGAGGCACATTACCTGCATTGTGAGGGAGCGTCAATTACGGCATGTGGCGCGTTTCCCCGAGGGTGATCCGGCTCATAAGATGCTCATTTTTGTGGACCCAAGTGGCTGGACCAGGGCAAGGGGTCGCCCACGTAACACCTGGTTGTGGCAGATAGAGGGTCATTTCCGGAGGGTAGGACTGGACCGCGTGTCTGCCTGGGGGGTTGCCAACTGGGATCCCAAGCTGTTTCGATGTGTAGTGGGTGCGGCAACGCACTGTACCAGTGCATGCTCCCCAACTTGACTTGACTTGACAATCACTTTAAAAGGCAGGCAGTGGAAATGTGGTGAAATAAGTGTTGACATATTTAAAGTGCTTGCAGTTAGAGTAAATGCAATTAAATGTTCAGATATCTGCAAATATTTCCTAGATAATATGAGTTTTGATCAGTTAAACATAATATACTCAGAGCTGAAGTGACATAGTGGTTAGTACTAGCCTGTTAAATCTCAAAGAGGACAAGCATGCATCCCGGTAGGAGTGGGGTGTGTAGCCAAAAATGTATATTTTGACACAATTTTAAAAATATCACAGTTACAGCATATATCAAGGTATAATCTATGAGCATATAATTTTCAGACTGAATCCAGTTTAGGTACTTTTGTTGGCCCAGTTTCATGGGTTATCAGTGGGTAGTTCTGCTATGAGTCTTCTTTTCATAAGGACCATTTTAATCAACTATAATAATAAAAATAATAATAATAATAATAATAAATTTTGTATATCACCTTTCCTATGCTCAAAGTGCCTCACAAAATTTTAAAATGAACAACAGGGTAAAAGCAGAAACAAGACAAAGTACATATCATTGGATACAAAATCATTTCAACATAAAACACTGAATAAAGATAAATCCAGAGAACACAAAGCTTTGAATTCGAATAGTCAACAATAAACCAAAATAAAATACAAACATACCAATATTACAAGAAAACCCAGTACAAATAACATAATTTGTGAAACATTCACACAAACATTGCAAAGTTTTTATTCACACAGAGAAACATAGATGCATGGAATATATTACCAAGTAGTGTGGTAGACAATAGAAGTTTAGGGACCTTGAAAATTAGATTTCATTTTATTTTGGAAGAATTAAGTGGATAGACATGGCAAGCTTTGTTGGGCTGAATGGCGTGTTCTCATCTAGACTGTTCAAATGTCCAAAAAAGATGATCAAATACAAATCATCCTGAACACTTGGACAGAAAGAATACACTGAAAAAAGGGTCACAATATCATTGTATGGGTAAGTCAAATTCCTTTCTGAGCAAATGTGTTTTTAAGTTGTCTTTTAAAAGAATGATTTGAGACATCTGATATATTTAATTTATAAAATAACTTTAATCATGCAAAACAAAAAAATAAGAACCGAACAAGAAAGAAATAAACATATATTGCACATGCCATTTAAAAGACACAGCATCTTTGAAAATGTGTACAGTATAAACTGCACAGTGATAAAAAACAAATGAAACAAGATTAACAATAAACAATCGATGTTCAAGGAGTGCTTTTTCCCAATTCCTTTGGTTTCCTAGTGATCAAAAACATGCAAGCCTAACTAGACTTTAGGATTGTCCTTAAAAACATTTATATGAAAATGAAGAGAAATCAAAGAAAATTTAAATCCACATTGACTGAATACTGCCTCAGAGGAGGCTACCAAACCAAGTCCTACAACAGAGCCTTCTAAAGTAAGTTTTCACACTTGTCACACAACTAATTTCAGAGTCCTCTTTCTACAGAAATTGATGATAATGGACAATTTTTCGAAGATGCTCTAATGAAGAAACATCTTTAATTTTGTGAAACAAAACATCTCCCATTTCATTGCTTTCAAACTTTGAGGATATATATCATTCCAAATACATGGATCAAAAGATATAATAATAATGTTTATTGTTGCCCCCTTATTACTTTATTTATACTTAAGGTTTTCACCTACTTTTTTAAAAACTCTGTGGTGCTCCCTTTCTCTTAGTGTCCTATGTAAGTGCTTATTTTGCTTAATAGTTAATCCAGGGCTGCTCTATTATCATTATCATCAGTTTCTGAACAGAAACAAATAACTGTGTTCTGTTTTATACTGTAAGTGGGGGTCCTCTTCAAAGTCCAAAGATATGATTGTAGTATGGGGCCAAGTAACAAAGGTGGGCTTCCTGATGTCTTCAACTGCGGGAAAAATTATATAGGAAAATTTCTACTAGTTGACAAATTTCTATCAATGTCTTGTTTCTTCCAGGAAACTGCGCACCACTATATCCCAGCTTGGTCACATCTAATGTGTAATTTTCATGGTCTCCTATTGCCCATATGGATTACACCATTTTTATCCCAAATCCCAAGGCACACGTGATAAGTTAGCTGGTGGCCCTAAATTGGTCTTTTATATGAGAGTGTGGATCAGTATGTGACTGAGCCCAGTGATGGATTGGCAGCAAATCCAAGGTTGATTTCTGCCTTTTGCCTGCTACTGGAATGGACTCTTATTCCCAGAGTAACCTGCACTAGAATAAAAGATAAAATATTTGGAAAATGTTGGACATGTGCTATAAAACAATGCACAAAACTTACATGTTCCAGACACCTGGTCATTATTGAAGAAAAATGTATCCAGCGGTGTGTGCACAGTGAAGCTGAAAAAGATGCTAAATGTTGCTCAAGAAAGCTCCATAACAGCTAAGAAGCCAGATCTCCTGATGGAGGTCTGCATTTATATGAGCAAAAGAACTCACTTTTTCTAATTCCTATCAAACTGATTTTGTATTCTTGGGGTACTGTCTCAGGGAAAAAAAAAAACACTGGAAGAGAGGGTAATAGCCTAAGTGATTCCAGAGCAGAGACAAATGGTGCTGTTTACCCAGATTTACTCAGTGCTTTGCCAGTATCCAGTGGCATGCATGCAGAGGAACCAAGGGAAGAAACTCACTAATGTGTAAGAAGAATTTATCACAAGTAAACAGCCAGATTAGCCTTTAGTGGTAGAACTTGATGCTTATAATTCTCAGTATTCTAAGTTTGCAGAGCTATTTCAGAGAGAATGGGGGCCGGAAACAATCTGAGCGATACCTAAGCAAAGACAAAAGGTAAAATTTGAAAGACTAATTAATATTGACTTTAGAGCAGAGGAGATGATGGATGTGCTCCACCCATTGTTAAGTAACTACCTCCTTCTATTGTGGCTCTGTCAGACAAATGAAGTGTGAGGGACTGCAGGGTGATGAGGTGTACTGCAGGTTTTTTTCCTCTTAGACTTAGATTGCAACATTGCACCATTGCCCAGATAGGAGACTAAGAATCTGTCTGACAGTTGGAAGTCCTGTCACAGATGGAGTACTAGAAGTGGCCCGGAGGAGGTAAAGACTAAACCTGTTAGTACCCTAGGCTGTTCATTAGCAGCAGAAGGCTACAGCTATGTTCCAGCCAAATATATGTGCACTATCACATAGGCAAGAAGAAGGAAGGACAAGAAGACCCAGCAGATCACTTATTGGATAGTTGGTGGCTTGTTATTATTAGTATAACTGTAATTAAACAAGAGAATTGTGAAAAGGTGCTTGAAAAAAGGAATAGAAGTCTTTTATTTTATTCTGTTGCACTTGTGGTATATCGCTGGGACTGTGGTTTAGGACTCTCTGTCGCCCTCTTGTTGTCACAATATTTATGTGTGTGTGTGTATATATATATATATATATATATATATATATACTGTGGTTTAGGGCTCTCTGGCACCCTCTTGTGGTCACTATATAGTGAAAGAGCCCTAAACCACAGTTGCAGCGATATACCACAAGTGTAACAGAATAAAATAAAAGAATAACTTCTATCTATACTAATAAAAGGCAAAGCCCTCACTGACTAACTGACTGACTGACTGACTGACTGACTGACTCACTCACTCACTCACTCACTCACTCATCACTAATTCTCCAGCTTCCCGTGTAGGTAGAAGGCTGAAATTTGGCAGGCTTATTCCTTACAGCTCACTTACAAAAGTTAAGCAGGTTTCATTTCGAAATTCTACGCGTAATGGTCATAACTGGAAGCTGTTTTTCTTCATTTACTGTAATGGAGATGAGCTCGAAAGCCGTGGGGGCCGAGTTTCGTGTGACATCATCACGCCTCCCATGTAATCACGCAGTACGTAGAAAACCAGGAAGAGCTCCAAAAAGCGCTGAGGAAAACATGCATTATATAATTGAGAAGGCAGCAAAACAATAAGAAGCGAGCGAGTGACATATACAACCATATTCATGAGTGATGCTACTACGGAAACAAAGCACGGTGTAAACCTAAACTTTAAATTAAGTTCATAGACACGCTGCCGCTGGCATTTGTAATTTAGTGCCTGCCCATATAAGGCCGTCCGTCAGCGGCAATCCAATAGAAACACTGCCACTAAATATTCATGGGTGAAGGACTGTGCTTATGCGGATGAAGATGAGATGGTCAGGGTGGTGTTTGGCACAAACTCAGCGAAACTGCGAGAGAAAGTTTTAAGTGCCGGGACTTGGGTAACATTAAATACAGCCATGCACATAGCACGACATGGCACCAGCACAGCTGGGAAACTTCGATGCATGTACACCGAGCGGCTCACGTGAACTGACGCAGTGCACAGACAAAAAGCAACAGTTCCAAAGAGCGCTGAACAAAAACCGAATTACACAAATGAAAAGGCAGCAAAAAAATATGAAGCGTCTGATACATACAAGCATATTCATAAATGCAGCTAATGCGGAAACAAAGCACACAGTGGAAAAAGTCAATGTCCCGCTAAAGGAAGACAGTGTAAAAAAAAAACCCGTGCATGCAGTGTGTCAGGTCTCAGATAAAGAAGAAGATGAGCTGTTTATTGATGCAGTAAGAAACGAATCAATGAATGAAACCTGTTATCTTTACAACGATTGACAAACACGGAATGTAACTTGAACACAACACATCCTACAAATACGAACCTGATTGAAAGAAATAATGATAATCAAATCCTTGATGACAGCAACACTCAATAACACTCACAAAACAATTACTGTATATTGACAGTCATGTTACGTTATTTTTAAAATGTTCCCTTTTCTTTTTCATAGCT